>JAUDYJ010000004.1:119406570-119809070 GCA_030761175.1 Masticophis lateralis | reverse complement strand
CTTGGCAACTTTAAGCCTGGTGGACAAACCTGGCTGAGGGATTCTGGGAGCTGAAGTCTGCCAGGTTTAAAGTTGCCAAGGTTGGAGACCCCTGATTTAAGGGAATAATAAAGATGGTGCTAATCAAAGAAGGATGGTTTCAAACTGTACTTTCAATAAAAGAAAGTACTGTTTTTTTAAAATGTTTTTAAAAATGATAAGCAGATTTCTCTCCTGTGCTATTTTCATTCATACCACCAGCCATTCTTTCCATCCAAAGGAAAGAAAAAGGAAATTTGTAACACTCCATCCCCTCCTTGTCAGGCTCGTGCCTACTTTGAATGAACAACCATTTAACATTTCCTGTTTCCTTCGGCCTGTTTTACCTACCTGCCTAATGGGACTTGCTTGTGGCTGGCTAATTAGTTCTGTTTTCCTATACAGCCATCTTAAGTTCCCTACAGACCAAGAGAGCTATTTCTCACCTCCTGCAGAGCTAGATTTGGTTTGCTCTCACGGAGTAAGATCCCCAGTTGGCCAGAGGACAGCAAGGGTGAGAGAAATCTTCTCCAACTGATTGATCTGCTTAAAAAGAGTGCATATTCTTGTGCAAATGAACAATTCACACCTGAACATTCCCAAAACCGGTCAAGTAATCATCTCCTTTTAATGACTCCATAATCCCTTGCCTGGTGGAGTCTGGGCAACTGAATGGAGCTGAGTGTTTACTGGCCGGATGCCCTTCCTGTTGCCAATTCGGAGTTATATTCAGCACATATATTCTCACCATCCCCAGAAAGAGAAATATCTGCCTCTACCCACGATCACAGCCTCTGATCAAGTATTGGGGGAGATTTAAATTATTGCATATCCGCTAGTAAATATGTTGCATGGCTGATTCAAGAGGCACATCTAGAACCTTCTCCACTACATGTGAATATCTGTGCACATATATACACACACCAAGGGGAAAAAATATTTTAAGAGCAAGGTGCCCATGAACCAAACAAATTTACTTAACCAAAGTGGAGATGCTTCCAAGAATCTGCTTCAAGTTCCAAAGTTGCTTTTCCAAAAGGCAACTAGACCATTTTTCTCCCTTTGAAAAACCTTTCATGAAACCTTTTATGAATGAAGCCAGAACTGAAGAAGCTTCTTGGATGAGAAGCAAAAGGGTTTCAAAGGAAAAAGAAAGAAAGAAAGAAAGAAAGAAAGAAAGAAAGAAAGAAAGAAAGAAAGAAAGAAAGAAAGAAAGAAAGAAAGAGAGAGAGAGAGAGAGAGAAAGAGAGAGAGAGAGAGAGAAGAAAGAAAGAAAGAAAGAAAGAAAGAAAGAAAGAAAGAAAGAAAGAAAGAAAGAAAGAAAGAAAGAAAGAAAGAAAGAAAGAAACAGTCAGTTCAGTTGCCTTTTGGAAAAGCAGCTTTGGGACAAATGTGACCCAGAAACAACCAAGAATCTTCATCAACAACCTGCTTCAGGGACTCACAATTTAGCTTTGTCTTTATGTGAACATTGCGCATTATTTGTAAAAGGTAAATAAGCACCGGAAAGCAACTTTTTCTCTTCCGAAGAGGCACATTGTATGATGCTAAAAATCTTGTCTAAAACATCTAAAACATCTGATCTAAACATCCTAAAAAAGCAGAGACATCACCCTACCAACAAAAGTGCGTATAGTCAAGGCTATGGTTTTCCCAATTGCAATGTATGGCTATGAAAGTTGGACCACAAGAAAGGGAGAGCGGCAAAGAATTAAGGCCTTTGAACTCTGGTGCTGGAGAAGACTCCTGTGAGTCCCTTGGAGTGCAAGGCCATCAAACTGGTCAGTCCTAGAGGAGATCAACCCTGACTGCTCTTTAAAAGGCCAGATCCTGAAGATGAAACTCAAATACTTGGCCACCTAATAAGAAGGATGGACTCACTGGAGAAGAGCCTAATGCTGGGAACGATTGAGGGCAAAAGAAGAAGGGGACGGTACAGAATGAGGTGGCTGGATGGAGTCACTGAAGCAGTTGGAGTGATCTTAAATGGTCTTCGGGAGATGGTAGAGGACAGGAAGGCCTGGAGGAAAGTTGTCCATGGAGTTGTGATGGGTCGGACACGACTTCGCAGCTAACAACAACAACAAACATCTGATACAGCAATTGGAAAAGCTTTTTTACAGATGAAACCATTTGCTCTTCTGCATGGGACACGGGTGAAATCATTCCACTTTCTCAAGTTTGAAGTCAATACAATTGGACACCTTGAGATGGGATGGATAGATGGACAGACAGCTATTGTTATACAGGTAGTCCTTGACCACAATTGAACCCAGGATTTCTGCTGCTAATCTAATGTTGAATAATTCAGATTTTTTTTCCTAAATGCTTCCAAAAGAAAGTGATTACAAGCAGCATGACATCTGTTTTATACGGGGCAAATCAAGGTGAGACTATAGGTCAGGAAGGACCTTTTTTAAATAGATGGTTCATTTCAGGTATTCCCTGGGACTGATTAGTAACATTATACATAGTTATATTTCCACTCTAACAGATTTCCATCTAAAAGTAAAATGAAGTTTACAATAGCTCCAGGCACTTGGTAGATTAGTACTTTGTTGCATATTAATGAATTACTCCTTGTGGCCAATTGTTATGCAAATTGCTCCTGTGTCAGAATTTATAATAATATTTAGCTGAAGATAAAATACATGAACATCTAAAATTAAAAACAAAATAAGGCTGCCACAACAGAGCAAATTAATCAACTATGTTGAGCACACAGTTTACAATTATTAAATTAGTGTTTTCCATTCTGATTTTGCACAGTGAGACTCTGGTATTTATAGTCTTAATAACAATTCAAAGTGTGTTTGTGTGTATGTGTTCCTCTATCTATCTATCTATCTATCTATCTATCTATCTATCTATCTATCTATCTATCTATCTATCTATCTATCTACCTACCTACCTACCTACCTACCTACCTACCTACCCACCTACCTACCATCCAGAGGTGGGTTTCAGCAGGTTCTGACCAGTTCTGGAGAACTAGTAGCGGAAATTTTGAGTAGTTCGAAGAACTGGTAGTAAAAATTCTGACTGCCTCTGCCCCCATCTATTCTCTGCCTCCCAAGTCCCAGTTGATCAGGAGGAAATGGGGATTTTGCAGTAACTTTCCCCTAGGGGGGGGAGGGAATGGAGATTTTACAATAGCCTTCCCCTGGAGTGGGGAGGGAATGGAGATTTTACAGTATTCTTCCTCTGCCACACTTACCAAGCCACACCCACCAAGCCACACCCACAGAACCGGTAGTAAAAAAAATTTGAATAGACAATAGTTGGTAGTTGGTGCTACCAACTACCAACTATTGTCTATTGTCTATCTGTCTATCTATCTATCTATCTATCTATCTATCTATCTATCTATCTATCTATCTATCTATCCTTACCATAATATATCTCACTTACCTCTTTAAATTTAAAAGATATAGGAATAAATCAATTTAAGTTTAAAGCCAAATATAAAATACATCAAGAATAGAACTATATAAAAATAGAAGTAACTAATAGTACACTGGACAGCATATAAATGTCTTCGTCTCATTTATAGAGCACCAATTTGTGATAGCCTCGGTACAAAGTTAGAAGATCAATTTAAACTCATCTGTGGTTTGCACTAGAATCTTCACTTCCTCGGTCATGATATATTACTCTGCAGAGCTACAAATTATATATTATGTGTCCTCTTCATTTTCATGGTACCTTTCCAGTTTAATTAAAAGAAGGATGTGGGGGTGAAATGTTCTAATATCTCACCAGGGGCTGTCACCAAGAAGAGGGAGTCAAGCTATTCTCCAAAGCACCTGAAGGCAGGACAAGGAGCAATGGGTGGAAACTAATCAAGGAGAGAAGCAACCTGGACCAAGGAAAAATTTCCTAACAGTTAGAACAATTAACCAGTTGAATGACTTGCCTCCAGAAGTTGTGGGTACTCCATCACTGGAGATTTTTAAGAAGAGGTTGGAGAATCATTTGTCTGAAATGATATAAAGGTCCCTTCCAACTCCTTATTCTGTTATTCTGTTATTCTGTTACTGGAAATGGACACTGAGCCCTTTTTTCCAAGTATATTTTCAACTGTTGTAAAGAAGATTGGAAGATACTTCATTTCTTTTTTTTTTTTCTTTTCTACCTTTTCTTGCACTTTTCAATCAGAGGTTTAGAGTGAGTTAGATGGTTATGGGGAAAAAAAGTATAAATTCAAAGAGAAGAACATTGATGGACAATGGGATTGTTTGGATGTTGAATGAGGACCTTCAATGAAGGAAAAGTGAAAACTGGGAAAATTTCCAGAAGACAGAAAGAATCCATTAGAATCATTCAAACTGAAGATGATACAATGCCAGCCATGCTCAAGTTGTAATCACCAGTAAATTAGAAACAACATACTAACTTCTTAGGATATAAATGAAGCCCTCAATTTTCTTGCACGGAAAGCAAAAAAACACTTTAATTATGCCCCTTTGGTGAAACACACATATGCTAGGCCATTTAAATGAGGCCAGGCTAAGATTTGAGGCTGGTAAGGGGGAGGGGGAGGGGGAAATCAATTTTCCCTACAAGAGGATGAAAGTGATAGTTAAGTTGTTGGTTTGAGCTCCAAGCTTGGCAATTGGGCTGCAAACGTTTCGTCTCCATTTGAGAAGACATCTTCTGTGTGCTTCGGCACTGGCTTTTTGTTCTCCCAGACAAGTACAATCCAAAGCGCACTGAAGATACCTCCTCGAATCGGGATGAAACATTTGCAACCCAATTGCCAGGCTCGGGATTCAAACCAACAACATCCTGTAACTACCGACCCGAGCTAGTAATATTCAAAGACATTGAAAGTGATCGTATTTTAACTGCCGTAAGTTATATTTCCAAATGATATTTTTATTCTGTCTACCTCTTTCTGTGGGAATCTGAGAAGATCAGGAGTGGAATTCAGCTGGTTCAGGTGAATCGGATGTTAATTTTAATCTGGTTCGAACCGGTTGTTGCAAGGACTGGCTGACCCCTCCCGTCCCACCCTGCCCCTCCCAGGAGTCTACACACAGCCGATTTTGGATGCCAGGTAAGTGCAGGGCCTGGGCGGAGGCTCTGGGAGGGCAAAGAACAGGCCTACTAGAAGTTCCGGTAAGGCCTCCGGAGCCTGGAGGAGGCCATTTTTACCCTCACAGAGGCTCAAGAAAAGCCTCCCAAGTCTGGGGAGGATGAAAACACTCCCCCCTCCCCCCATGGTGCAGGAGGCTGCATAGGCCACATCCACCATTGTCACACCTACCCAGCAACCAAGAAGAGAACTAGTTGCTAAAATTTCTGAATCCCATCCCTGGAGAGGATCACATGGAGATAAGATCTTCATCTTTTCAAAATCGCTTTTGCACTGAGGAATTCAAAGAATTAACTAATATCAAGACAGTTGTGAAGTACAGAATTAGCTCCTAATCTCACTGTAAGTTGTTTCTTCTGTTTATCAAGAGGAGGTATGTATTTTTTTTTAAAAAAATTGATTTATATGCCGCCCTTCTCTGGAGACTCAGGGCGGCTTACAATGCGTTAAGCAATAGCCTTCATACTTTTGTATAAAATATACAAAGTCAGCTTATTGCCCCCACAACCTGGGTCCTCATTTGACCTACCTTAGAAAGGATGGAAGGCTGAGTCAACCTTGAGCCTGGTGAGATTCAAATTTATAGTAATTTCAGATAGCTGGTGTTAATCACAATGCTTTTAGTCTGCTGAGCCATCAGGCCTAGTCAAATGGGATCAACCCCGAGATACAGTAAAGCCAAGACTGAATCGCACTTCTGCTTAAATAAATAAATAAATAAAGTAAGTAAGTAAGTAAGTAAGTAAGTAAGTAAGTAAGTAAGTAAGTAAGTAAGTATCAACTCCTCAGGAACAAAGTGAGATGCCAGTCAAGGTAAAGACTCAAAATAGATGATTTTCTCACAGAACTGAAGTGTTGTTGTTTTTTTTTTTTTAATTTTCTTAACATTAAAGTGAACGTGGAATGTTAAAGTGAACGTGGAATGTCACTGTAGAATAAAATGATTTTTAAACCAGCATAAGAGAAATAAAAGCATGATGGTATATACAGAATAAAAATATCATCGGGAAATCTAATTTATGGCAGTTAAAATAGGATCATTTTCAATGTCTTTGAATATTGGTAGCTATGATCAGTGATTACATTGTTGGTTTGAGATTAATTTGCACCCCTATAAGTGTCTGATTTGGCATGACAACCAAACAAGACAGACACAGACTTCATAGATAGAATTGCAGAACAAAAACAATTACTACCAGTCTGCCTTCCACTGACGACAGGTGTACTGCAAAAGCCAGAAAGAGGGCTGTGAAAATATCTACAGACCCCTCACATCTTGGACACTAATCATTTCTACCAATTCTACCCTTCTATCCTCAAGACGATGCTATACAGGGCATTGCATGCCAAAACAACTAGATAGAAGGACAGTTTCCTCCCCTCCCAGTGCCATTACTCTGCTAAACAATTAATTCACACAACACTGTCAAACTATCTAGTGGAGCCATATTACTATTAACCTTCTCATCTTTCCTATTACCTATTTCCTTATCTTCTTATGACTATAACTTTGTTGCTTGCATGTTACAATTTATATTAATTGCTTTATTTGGTATTCTAGTATGATTTATGCTTATTGAATATCCTATGACTAGGACTATTGTTGTATCTTATGATTTATGATGAATGCATTTTATGATGATTATGATCACGATTTTTCACTTGTTGCTTAAATGTGGCCAAAATTGTGGAAGCCTTTTGGGAAAAGTGTATTTTTGAAGTTTGATGGCTAATTAAAACTACTTTTTGGGGGGAGTTTCAAGATAATTCTATTCCACTGCTGGAATGGCCTGGGAATAGCCCAGATTTTAACTCAATTGAAAATCTAAGGAGCCAATTAAAGAAACTTGTTAGTCAGAAGCCACCCAGCAATAAAACCCAGTTAATAGAAGCAACCATTCAATCTTGGTTTCACATTATAACAGCAGCAGAACTAAAAGACTTGGTTCACTCCATGGGAAGACATTGTAAGGCCGTCATTCATGCTAAAGGTTACCCAACGAAGTATTAACTGACATGGTGATTTTTGTATATCTTGTTTTTTCTATGTGTTTCACTTTTGTTCTTTATACTGTAACTGCTATTCTCATAGCAAATCCTTCCTAAAAGTGATTGCATTATATTCTTGGTTAAATTATCTTTCCATTGATATATAATTTTATGGTACTACTCCAAAAAAAAAAAAAAAAAGTGGTGTTATTAGCTAGTTTTAGAAAATACACTTTTCCCAAAAGGTTTCCACAATTTTGGCCACTACTGTACACAGAGAACTTATGCACCAGAGACAAACTGTGTGTCCAATTACACTTGGCCAATATAGAATTCTCTCATCTCCTCTCCTGTCCCCTTTCCTCTACCCTCCTCTCCTCTCCTCTCCTCTCCTCTCCTCTCCTCTCCTCTCCTCTCCTCTCCCCTCCCCTCCCTTTCCATTCCATTCCATTCTATTTGCATGGGGAATATTCCCTTGATACAGGTGACAGAGATTTTCTAAGCACTATATGGAAGTGGTGGCATCTGATCTTTTTTTTTTTTTTTTCTTTTGCTGGTGCTGTCTTGAAAGATAATTCTACACAAAATATGGACATACTTTCCAAGCAACTGGAGTTGGCATGCTGTGTAGTGATTTCAGCAATTTCCCCTGGAATAATACCCAGTTGTCTTTCACTTGTTGGGTGCCGAGAACATCTTCAAATGAAAGAGAAGAAGAAGAAGAAAAAAATGTCCTTCATTTCATATCCCATATCATAGTTATGGGATCACAGAAACATCTCAGAAATCCTTTGTTTCCGACCAACATTGATCAATCGGAACATATTGCATATGGACACGTGGCTGCCTTTCTTCTCCAAAGAAGTGGCACTGAGAAATTGTGTCATTCCCGCATTTCTTCAGCTGCTGCTGGTTGGTGCTATATTGTTTCTTTGGTTCCCACCAGGACTGTGGAAATCTTTTGAAAGAGGTACATTCTGAAAGAGGTGCTTTGCAACACACAAGGGCAAAGCAAAGAGATGTGAATGCCTACACACACACTGGCAGCTTGAAGCAGCTCTCAAAGCAATGAGCTTGAGAAAAACCAGTGGTGAAATTCAATTTTTTTACTACCGGTTCTGTGGGCGTGGCTTTCTGGACATAGCTTGGTGGGCATGGCAGGGGAAGGATACTACAAAATCCCCATTCCCTCCCTACTCTGGACCAGCCAGAGGTGGCATCTGCTGGTTCTCTGAACTACTCAAAATTTCCACTACCAATTCCCTGAACTACTCAAAATTTCTACTACTGGTTCCCCGAACTACTTGAAATTTCAGCTACCGGTTCCCCAAACTGCTCAAAATTTCCGCTACCGGTTCCCCGAACTACTCAAAATTTCTGCTACCGGTTCCCCGAACTACTCAAAATTTCCGTTACCGGTTCCCCGAACTACTCAAAATTTCTGCTACTGGTTCCCCGAACTATTCAAAATTTCTGCTACTGGTTCCCCGAACTACTCAAAATTTCCACTACCGGTTCCCTGAACTACTCAAATTTTCTGCTACCAGTTCCCCGAACTACTCAAAATTTCTGCTACCGGTTCCCCGAACTACTCAAAATTTCCGCTACTGGTTCTCCAGAACCTGCTGGATTTCACTCCTGAGAAAAAACAAAATAACCCCTCTGCCTTCCTTCTTCTACTTGTTGCAAAGCATTTCTTTCAAAAGTTTTGCACAATGTCTTTGAAGTAGTAAAGTAAACTTGCTTTACTTTTTCTCGCCCTAATTTGCTGATACAAGCTTACCTGGATGTATCACTGAACTTCCAGTGCCTACAGTTTTCATGGCTTTCTGTTAATATCACAACTATTAAACAGAATAACAGAGATGGAAAGGACCTTGAATGTCTTCTAGTCCAATTCCTTGATCAAACACTTGATCAAACATACCATTTCAGACAAATGGTTGACTACTTTCTTTTTTAAAGTGTTCAGGGATGAACCAACAACCAGTTCTGAAGGCAAAGCGTTCCACTGGAAGATACTTCTTCACATATATATATATATATATATATATATATATATATATATATATATATATATATATATATATTTCTTTTCTGAATTTATTTTTTTATCCCACCCCCTTCTTGCACTTTTAGGTTTCTGATTGATTTTTTTATTTCCTGACTCTTTATTAGTTAGCATTAGCTTTTATCTTAGTTTTAAAACAACTCTAATAAAAATCATAAAACAACCCACTTCTCTATGATAATTCTGCAAGAGAGAGTTATGACTCAGAAATATTCCAATGGTATCTAAATCAAAATATGCTAGGAAATTTCCTGAAGTTTGGCATTGGGACAAATTAGCCATCAATAGTCACGTAGAGATAAACCACATTTACACACCATTCAAAAGAGACAATTTTTTTAAAAAAATTGTAAGAAGGAAACAAAAAGACCAAAGCACATCTTCTCTTGCAGCCAAAATTCAGATAAGCAGAAATTAACACCAGGCTAATAATCAAGCAGAAAACAATAGTCTAGCCACAAAACTACCAAGAAGAAAACCATGACGCACCCAACACTAGCAGGGCAAGCTATTGTATATAAACAGAGAGAAAACTCCACATTAAATAGGACTGATGTTGTTGTCTAGTTTGGTACTAAAATGTCTACAAGCAAATAGCCAAGCTCAGAGACACCAAGGGCCCCATAGAAAATCTGTTCGTAATCAAAATATTTTCAACATCTTTTGTTTATTTCAGCATAATACAAGACTCGATAAAGTCAACATAATTCAGCTCACCTATAGCTCGTATAAATTATTCCTCCATACACAGGCTGCCATTCTTTACATCTATACTTGAGGAAGTAGTATTCCCAACAATGGCTTTTGCATAAGAACTGTGCCTTTTCCTCAATAGCAAAGCTGCCTTTGCCTTTTACATTTCATAGTGCTTATTAAACATCAGGTTGTCTGGGTATTTAATTTGCTTAACAATAGAAATATACATTCTTAATCTCCACCCCTTTTTCCCCCAACCATTGGTAAAACAGATTCCATGTTTGATAATATTCTACATCTTCTTTCCGTTTAATTTTCAATGTCAATCTATCCCTTTCTGCACAATCTAGTATCTTCCTGACTATCTCTTCATCTCGTGGCATATCTTCATCAAAATATTTTGAAGAATGGAGATTCAGCACGTCAGTTCATCAGCACGTCATTCAACAAAGATGATTAGGGGACTGGAGGCTAAAAGATATGAAGAATGGTTGCAGGAACTGGGTAGGTCTAATTTAATGAAAAGAAGGACTAGGGGAGACAAGATAGCAGTGTTCCAGTATCTCAGGGGCTGCCACAAAGAAGAGGGAGTCAAGCTATTCTCCAAAGAACCCGAGGGTAGGACAAGAAGCAATGGGTGGAAATTAATCAAGGAGAGAAGCAACTTAGAACTAAGGAGAAATTTCCTGACAGTTAGAACAATTAATCAATGGAACAACTTGCCTCCAGAATTTGTGAATGCTCCAACACTGGAAGTTTTTAAGAAGATATTGGGAAACCATTTGTCTGAAGTGGTGTAGGGTTTCCTGCCTAAGCAGGGGGTTGGACTAGAAGACCTCCAAGGTCCCTTCCAACTCTGTTATTCTATTCTATTCTATTCTATTCTGTTCTGTTCTGTTCTGTTCTGTTCTGTTCTGTTCTATTCTATTCTATTCTATTCTATTCTATTCTATTCTATTCTATTCTATTCTATTCTATTCTATTCTATTCTATTCTATTCTATTCTATTCTAGCACTAGGTTACATAGTTGATTGATTAAAACATTAGCATCATCTATTGAAAACAAATTACTTTTTGAATCCATTGTTTGGATGAATGGTTGACCAAATTAACTGATATGCAAATCTCTTGGAACAGATTCCATTTTCCTTTAAAATGGGTAATAGGAGATTTCAGTCAAAGGATTCCTAGTAGTTTAAGGGATGGAGAATTGACTGCATGGTAGTTTTGGCCCCTTACTTCTGGTCAGCTGGAAGAATTGACTAGTTGCCACATCTCTGAATGCTTTGAGGTCCACAGGAGAAAAGATTATCTTGCGGCAAACTCCCAAACCTTTGAGAAGGATCAAGGAATGGAAACACTAATGTGTGAAAGAACTCTCCATTTTTAAGCCTGTAAGGTTGACCTACATAGGTTTGATGACTATAATAATAAAGGAGAAAAATAAGCATGGCAAATTCCATTCCTTCTCTCACTTGTCACCCTTTGTCTTTAAATTTGTCTCATGTCACCTAGCTACTAGTAAGAACTTTAATCAATCTTCACTAAATGGAGATAAATGCCAGTGAGTCATTCGGGGACAGATAAGATATGCTGGCACTAATACTTCTGTCTCCTTTTAGGTCACTCAAAAACCCCCGTTGTCCTTGTTTCTATAAGTTCCTGCCTGAAGATATTTAGCAAAGAAGGCATTAAGGTTTTATAAATGGCAGGAAATTTAGCATAGCTTAGTCCAGAATCTGTCCCTGTTGCTTCCTAAGAAGAAGGGTAATAAAAATGTTTATTGGGTAGTATACCTTGAATTGGCAGGAGCAGATATTCTATAAAGGCTTACTCACTTCTATAGCTCTATTTACAATTTCTTCTTAAACCCGGAACTTCCTTCCTACCAAAATACCTTATGCCACCAGACTTGAAATTTTGGACTTAGACAATTTAGAACTATGCTGCCTTCGGTCTGACCTAAGCGTAGTACGTAAAATTATCCATTACAATGTTCTACCTATCAATGGCTACGTCAGCTTCAACCACAACAATACACAAGCAAACAATAGATACAAACTCAAGGTAAACTGCTCCAAACTTGATTGCAGAAAATATGACTTCAGCAACAGAGTGGTCAATGCCTGGATTGCACCACCTGACTCTGTAATTTCTTCCCCAAACCCCCAAAACTTTAACCTTAGACTGTCTACTGTTGACCTCATGCCATTCCTAAGAGGTCTGTAAGGGGCATACATAGGTAGCCTGCCTACCGCCCCTGTCCTACTTGTCCCCGTTATTCGTACCCATTTCATAACCATGTTTATACTTATATCTATTATCTAATACATGCTTGACAAAAATAAATACATAAATAAAAACACACAATACTCTACCACTTCTTCAACCAACCTCACAAAGAATCCAGTTTGAAATAGTTATAGATCTTATTCTCAATGCAAAAGAAACTGTAGGAGCACATTTCAGTTGTTTCCTTTGGATGTGAGAAATTAGACATGAGATGCACCAACAAGAGTGCTGGGTTCAAACCAAGGAAGGAGGAAGATCATTGCTATCCTTTTCGAATGAAAGAGCTTCTAGGAGTGTCTGAAATGTCACGCCCGATTGAAGAGTGATTAAAGGCTGATGGTGAGAATCATACAATGCCATATCAGCTAGATTTTTTTTTTTTTTTGAGTTTTTAATGTCAAGTCTGAGTTTTGGAGAGATAATCACCACAGGATTTTTCATAGTTTGTTAAAAACAAAAAAGGGGGAATTAAATTCAAATCGGAGAGTGGTTTCAGAACTATTGTCTGATTTATAGAGCTGTGTTATAATGCCTACAATTAAAAGATCCTTTCTTACCAGATATCCCTCTTTTTTCCTCTTTTTATATTTGCTCTTTTTGGTCTCCTCCCTCCCCCCACAAATAAAGTCAAAGGGATATTATAAACCAGAAGGAACAAAAATCTAGTTTATAAGGGAGGAGGAGGAGGAGGGAGGAGGAGATGTGAATTATCAATCGAAGCATATGTGGTCAATTATACACAGTAAAATACCATAGCTATTAGAAAATTTTGCATTGTTTAAAGCTTTTAAAAATCTAGAAGATGAATGTTCCTGCTATATAAAGTAAAGATAATCAATAAACAAATTGACTGATAGAAGCTATTTCTCCTGGTCAATTTCTCCCACCAATATAACTCAAAATGTGTGGTTTATGATGGTTTTGTTAGATCTCTGAATTTTTGTTTCCATAAAAGTCCACTTGATTTTCTGAAAGTTGAGAGGAGAGGAGGGGAGGAGAGGACTAGCTAGCTTTTCTGAAGGTTTACAGATTATGATATGGGTTTATTGATGACGCAATTTTCCAAAATACAGGTCAGCTTACAATTTGAAGATGAAGCCTCAAGGGATCAAACTATGATCAAATTTCCAGTGATTGAATGCTGTAGATTGCAAACTCAGTTAGACCATCATGCCTCCTTTCCCCTTGACTTAGTAGAAGTAGGTTGTGGTCTACTTGCAGACATAGAAATAGCCAAGGAGTATGTAGGAAGGAGGAGGGATGCAGTGGCTCAGTGGTTAAGACACTGAGCTTGTCAATCAAAAGGTCGGCAATTCAGCAGTTCGAATCCCTAGTGCTGCATAACAGGGTGAGCTCCCGTTACTTGTTCCAGCTTCTGCAAACCTAGCAGTTCGAAAGCACGTAAAAAATGCAAGTAGAAAAATAGGAACTACCTTTTGGGGGAACATAACAGTGTTCTGTGCACTTTTGGCGTTTAGTCATGCCGGCCACATGACCACGGAGACGTCTTCAGACAGCACTGGCTCTTCGGCTTTGAAACGGAGATGAGCACCGCCCCCTAGAGTTGGGAATGACTAGCACATATGCACAAGGGGAATCTTTACCTTTACCTTATATAGAAATAGAGGAGCCTTTTTTTTTTCCTCCAAAGGGTCTTTTCAGCTATGTATTTTGGTCTCCCATGCTTCACCTCTTTTCACTTTTCTTACGATTAAATCCTGGGAAAAGCAAGAATCTTTGATAAGAAAATCATGAGAACTAGGCCAGCTTTTAATCTCATCTGAGCGAATGTGCTGGTTGCAAGTTATTCAAAGTTCTTTGGCTTCTGAAATTTCAGGTTCAGTACTTATTTCCCAATAAGTTGAAAAACTTAAACTTTTTTTTCTTTGCTTTTTCCAAGGACAACTTCCTCTATTAAATACGAAAGCCTTAATATTTCCTACTACAATAGATGATAAAAAAGAATTTTCTTAATCTGAGTCAGAACAAAAAATCAACACTCCCTTTTATGCCATTATGTGTGAACAAATAACACTTCAAGAGGCTCTCTTAAACAGCACAATACCAATACAGAAGTTTGTGCACAATGAAGAAGCCTACAAAACTGGCATCAAAATAAAACCATTGAAACATACGAATTTGAAGTTTGATAAAACAAACGTGACTTTTTGTTTAGATTGAAAAACTTTCCTTTGGGTCAATAATGCCTTGTATTTATTTAACAGAATTCACAATTCTCACGGTGTGCTAAATTTTAAAATGGTTGTGGCTGAAATTTAATTTTTAATATAAGAGAAGTGTTAGTGTCTTTATTTGCATGAAAATACCTCCTTCCCCTTTTCAAGGGTGGCTTGAAACATTTTCATTTTGCCATTCAGAGAGGAATTTATAATATTGTCTGTGATTTTTTTACGGTACTTAATTTGTGTCCAGCTTAACTCTACGTGGGTTTGTGTTTTTTATCAAAGTCAATAGAATAAGAATCTTCTCTCTCCCTCTCCCTCTCCCTCTCCCTCTCTGTCTTTCTCATTGATCTTGGTGCATTGTCAAGAATCAAGATACCCATTTTTGTTTGAGACAACCTTTGAAGATGAAAGTTGAAATCCTGTTAAGAAAAAGTCAGCCTAATCCTATGAATCTTTATTTAGAAGTGAATCCGTCTGTGCTCTATAAAAAAGCATATGGGGAGTACAGACTTCAAACCTTAACATTCTGACTAAAAATTACACATAATTCCTAACTGAAAAGAGCTGGATAAATCATGTGTTTAATTTTTAATGGTAACCAATAACCACAACATCCATCAGGTCTTCAAGCTTTCTCATTATGATATTAGCCCCCAGAAAAAGCAACTAGGAATTAGTTTAGTTTTA
The DNA here is from genome assembly GCA_030761175.1 of Masticophis lateralis. Taxonomy (NCBI): domain Eukaryota; kingdom Metazoa; phylum Chordata; class Lepidosauria; order Squamata; family Colubridae; genus Masticophis; species Masticophis lateralis. The sequence continues at coordinate 119,794,032 of JAUDYJ010000004.1, read as the reverse complement.
GTTTAGTTTATTTCAGATTTATATACCACCCTTTCTCCCAAAAGGGACTCAGGGTGATGAACAGCCAGAAAATTAAAATACATAAAATACAAAAGTTATAAGGAACTAAAATGAATAAATTAAATCCTTGGCTTCTCAATTTAAAACCCCCAAATCCATAAAATTCCAATTTAAAACCCCGGATCCATATAATTTAAAAACCCTATTAAAAAACCCTTTGGGCTAGGCCGGCTTGCTGGAATAGGTAAGTCTTTAGGGCCTTTTGGAAGGTGAGAAGATCCGGGATCAAACGTATACTAGGAGGCAGCTCATTCCACAGGGTGGGTGCCCCCACAGAGAAGGCTCTCCTCCTGGGGGCTGTCAGCCGACATTGTTTGGCCGAAGGCACCCTGAGGAGGCCCTCTCTGTGTGAGCGTATTGGCCAGCAGGCGGTCTCGCAAATACCCTCGCCCTATGCCATGGAGCGCTTTAAAGGTGAGAACCAACACCTTGAAGCGCATCCGGAAGACCACCGGAAGCCAGTGCAGCTTGCGCAGGAGAGGTGTTACGTGGGAGCGCCAAGTTGCTCCCATAATCACCTGCGCGGCCGCATTCTGGACCAGCTGGAGTCTCCGAGTGCACCCCAAGGGGAGCCCCATGTAGAGAGCATTACAGTAGTCCAGGCGAGACGTGACGAGGGCATGGGTGACTGTGCATAGGGAGTCCCGATCCAGAATTACAAAGTCATTTACCTAAAACTGTATATGAAGTATGGCAAAGAGTGTTTGTATACTCTGGAGAGGTGGTATTCAGCCGGTTTGGATTGGTTCAACCGAACCGCTAGCAGAAATCACAGGTGGGTGCCCCAGCTCTATGCCATCCTATTTAGGCATGTTTTTGAGGCTGGGTGCATGCGCAGAAGGTGCACACGTGAGCAAAGCACATGCACAGAAGGCCGGGTGCATGTTCAGAAGGCTGGCACATGCATGAACCGGGCACACACACGCATGAAGCCAGTGTGTGCATGCGCGGTGAACCAGTAGCAACATAATGTGAAACCCACCGCTAATACTCTTGTATACTGAAGCTAGCAAAAGCTTCTTCAAAGATTTGCTAAAATAATGGAAAGACATAAACTATCAGTTTATCTGAAGTTATCACAAAATTATTGACCAGTTTGGCTGGACTGTATCCATTTCTCTCTTAAACATATAGCAACCTGTCTCTTTTTATATGGTTCTATCAGACTTCTGAACACTCAACCGATAGGTTCCTCAAAACGTATCTTAGATTGCCTGCAAGAAAGAATGGTGGGACTGCAAAATATAGTAAATGAAGCTGAATTGTTTTAGAATTCAAACATAGAAGTACCTGTCACATAAAATCGAAGACTTAAGTGTCAATAAGAAAGGCAAAAAAAATTGGATAATGGACCAAATGGCAATACCGAGAGACAACAGAATAGAAGAGAAAGAACTGGAGGAAATCATAAAATGCAAAGGCCTACAGATAGCAATAAAATAAAATATGGCAAAAAGAAAGAAAAGAAGTAACCAATAGTAATAGGCACCTTCAGATGTCCCAAACATCTGGCGCACCACTTGAATACTGTTGGCATTGAAAAAAAAAAGCACCACTGGTCAATTACCAAAGGCAATTTTAACTTAGAATGGTTTAAATCCTAAAATAATACTTTTAACATCATCAAATAACAGTATCAGCTTATCCAAGGTTCTTGAAAAGGACTTAATAGGTGGATAAAAATGCCAAATACAGTATAAACATCTGGCTGATTGTCTGGCCAACCATAATAATATTGAACTATTTTTCTACAACTTTCTTCATGACTCGTCATGTAGCTTAGTGATGCTGGCTGAATTTATGGCAACAATAATTCTGATTTCAATTAGATCCTACTAGTTCCCTTGTGTCTCGTTGTTTCGGAAAAGGAAAGAAATCAAGAAAGACAACCTTTGATCAGTTCCAAGAGGCACATTTTCCATCTTGGCTAGAGAGATGGCCACAGAGGTGAAAATTATTGTACTAAAAGGTCTCTTAATGAGGCCCCGTAGAAGTGCTTCAAGAAGGACCATTACACACCACATTTATCACTTCTTTTATTTCAGTAATGCTTCCTCATCTGGGGAAATTGCAGATGGGAATCCCTTTTTCTCAGCCATTTGTTTGCATGATTTGGGAATATTCTACTTACTTATCTCTAAATACTGCAATTAATTCTGGTTTCACAGGGCAAAGCTCCTCCATTGTAAAACTAAGCACACAGAGTCGTGAAGATCTTATTCTTAGAAAAAAGAAGAACAGCAAAGATAAATCAATTTATTCTTGTGCAAAATTGTGGATCACTGTCTATTTCATTAGCTGCTTGGGCATCCAAGGAAATGAGAGCCATCACATGAAACCTTGGCTTAATGGCATAGGTTGAGGTAGGGGTGGTGGGTCAACCTATTTTGCAAAGCACCAGGAGGCAGGACAAGAAGCAATGGTTAGAAAGTAATGAAGGAGAAAAGCAACCTAGAACTAAAGAGAAACTTCCTGACAGTGAGAACAAGCAACCAGCGGAACAGCTTGCCTTCAAAAGTTATGGGTGCTCCATCACTGGAGGCTTTTAAGAGGAGATTGAATAGCCATTTGACCAAAATGGTATAAGGACTTCTGCTTGTGTGCAGGTGGTTGGAGTAGAAAACCTCTGAAGTCCCTTCCGGCTCTATTATTCTGTTATTCCATCATGTCATTGTAAGGGACTTTAAAGGGCACCAAGGAACTATCATTTCCTTGGTGCTCCTTGGTTACAAATATTCTCCATCATTTCTTTGGTGCTCCTTGGTTACACATATTCTCCTTTATCTGTCCTGTCCCGTCCTGTCCTGTTTTCCTTTCCTTTCCTTTCCTTTCCTTTCCTTTCCTTTCCTTTCCTTTCCTTTCCTTTCCTTTCCTTTCCTATCCTATCCTATCCTATCCTATCCTATCCTATCCTATCCTATCCTATCCTATCCTATCCTATCCTATCCTATCCTATCCTATCCTGCTTTTGCCTTATTTCTGGTGTACCAACCATGTGCAAAAAATACCTCGAGAGATATCACCATTTATAGAGACAAAATTTCTATTTAAAATCGAAATAAAACAACATGGCTAGATTGCAACTACTAAGGAAGAATGAAAATAGAACCTGCAATAAGATCTCTCTCTTTTTTTGAATCAGAAAATATCTGCATTAGCTGAATTCATATGAAACACTGAGTAGAGTAACTTGTCTTCCTCTTGGGGTTGTGCTGTATTAATCTTTTAGTCTAACTGATGAGCTAGATAGGATAACAAGAAACTCATTTCATCACATCTGCCGGGAATATAAAACTGAGGTGAAACTGGGGACAAGGAACAGCTTGATTTGCACAAAGTCATACTATAGATGAGTCCTATTTAAATATTTCCAGGCAAGGTTAGAAAGATGCCAGATTCTAGCAATACCCACCCACTCATAGAATGGATAAAGATTAAAAAGGAGTCCACTATTTTTCTGGCTAATTGCTTCCACTGCATAAGCACTGTTCCTTTTAGACAGGTCTTTTTTTTTTTTTTAGAAATGTACAATTTCTTTCCTTCCTTCCTTCCTTCCTTCCTTCCTTCCTTCCTTCCTTCCTTCCTTCCTTCCTTCCTTCCCTTCCCTTCCCTTCCCTTCCCTTCCCTTTCTCCCTGCCTGCCTCCTTCCTTTTTACTTCCTTCCTTTCTTCCTCCCACCCCTCCCACCCACCCTCACTCCCTTCCTCCTTTTTAACTTTCTTTCCTCTCTCTTTTTTAACTTCCTTGCTTGCTTGCTTCCATTCTTTCTTCCTTTCCTTTCCTTTCCTTTCCTTTCCTTTCCTTTCCTTTCCTTTCCTTTCCTTTCCTTTCCTTTCCTTTCCTTTCCTTTCCTTTCTCCCTCCCTCCCTCCTTTTTAACTTCCTCCCTCCCTTCCTCCTTCCTTCCCTCCCTCCTTTTTAACTTCCTTCCTTCCTTCCCTCCCTCCTTCTCCCCCCCCCCCCAATTTTGGCATGACACAAAATATGTAACTATTGGCTACAATGTGACACAGCAAAATCTCAGCAATTAGCCCAACCTTTAATTTGGGGCTGAGCCTGCTTTTTGCATTTTTGCCTATTTCATTTTTTATTATCAATTATAGTACAGTCAGTGGCTTATAGCACAATGCATAAACTGAGTAAAAAAAACCCCAAAACCTGCTATTTGAGGTGTTAAGAAATTGTTGCAAGTAGCATGCAAGTTTCTTAAGTACTGTAACAAACTCATAAAAGAGTTAGCATTCACCAAAACTAGGCTAGCCTAGAGGCAGAAAAGAAAGACAAGGTTTTCTTGCATATTCCCGATATATAATGGATTCTTATTCTCATTTTTTTTTCTTTTGCTGCAAGCATAAACCTTCTAAGGTATGTGGTAGGCATGGATAAGATTTTTTTTTAAATGGTATATTCACACCATTGTTGCACACACCTATTCAAAATTCTATTCAATTCCATTTTGAACAAAGTCATGTTTTTTTCAAATGAAACATTACAAAACAGCCCACAGAATCTATATCGTGTCTGGAAAAATCTAAGTAGGTGACTATATTGACAGATTCCTAGTCAATTGTATCTATTTGTTATTGTGCAATTATTCTGTTATTTAATTCACACATGTATTGTTCAAAGTTTCTCTGACATGTCAGAAGTTATAAGGATAAAGGAGAATGGAATCTTATATTGACATTCAAACAATATCCTTAATAATGTCCAATGGATGCAAAAAAAAAAAAATGAAACTAATTATACAAATAAGTAGAAGCATAGATTATAGATAAAGGAATAGGTGGCTGTAGTTGGGAAGATGACCTTGAGATAGACAGATAATAGATAGATAGATAGATAGATAGATAGATAGATAGATAGATAGATAGATAGATAGATGATAATAGGCAGATGATAATAGACAGTAGATAGATAGATAGATAGATAGATAGATAGATAGATAGATAGATAGATAGATAGATAGATAATAGACAGATGATAATAGACAATAGACACTAGATAGATAGATAGATAGATAGATAGATAGATAGATAGATAGATAGATAGCGATATATGGATGGATGGACAGATGGACAGATGGAGGGTGGGAGGGACAGAAAGACAGAAACTTATTTTATAACCTAAGAGGGCTATCACATTTTTTTAAAAAAATCTGGAAAGAATACAATAATATAATACAGGTTTAGGATTTCTTGTCTGATTCACTGTGATAAAAAAGTGATGGGGCCAAAGCATAGAAAGGTTTGAAATATCCTCTTTTCAGCTTATTTTATCAAAGTTCCTGTGGGAGTCGGTATACTAATCTGGTCGACTTCACAGGGCTGCCAAAAGGGAATAGAGATAAAGCAAAATTAATTCTCAGGATTGCTGATGCATTCCAATTTGCAATTCGACCTTGCAATTTATCTGTTTACTATCAGTATTTCCGGAGTTACTGTTGTCTCTTCATGGATAATCTGATATTACATTAAAACAAAAATAAACCATACATGTTTTGTTCTCAGATTCAACATTTCCTTTCAAAAGAATAACCCTGATTGCTAGTTCCTTGTCCCAAGCTAAAATTCATTCTTGAGATTGCTTGCTCTCATCAAATCAAAATAAATTATTCAAAATAATTTATTTTGCAACAAAGACTGGAGGCCAAAACATATGAAGAATGGTTGCAGGAACTGGGTATGTCTAGTTTGACGAAGAGAAGGACTAGGGGAGACATGATAGTAGTGTTCCAATATCTCAGGGGTTGCCACAAAGAAGAGTCAAGCTATTCTTGATTACTACTTGAGGCTTGAGAAGATGTTCTACTAAGCCCTTGGCAAGATTTGGTTGACTTTTTCTTCCATGACATCAAGAAAAAAAGATATATGTGCAACTCAATGCTAAAAAAAAAAATGACCAGAAGGGGTCTGCAACATTAAACACTCAAAGAGCCATTTGGACTCCTTTCCCACAGAAAAGAAAACACCAGGAGCCACAAAATCCTTCCTATGCCTGACTATTTCTCGAGCAGCAACAAAACTAGCATATGTAGTTGAATTAAACTTTGTTTTCTTCTGAAACTTTTCTTTTCTTGGATTTATCCATGGTTGGCCTACCAGCGGATTGAAAAGCTCAATAAGTTGCATGCTGGTGGGTTCGCACATTGGCGGTTGTGATGCATATTTTGAGGGACAGGGAGCTGCAGCAGAGGGGGGTATGAGCCACATATATATATATATATATATATCCATATTGTGTATGGACAGAGTTGGTTCTGGGTATCATTCATATTACTCCAATTTGCAGTAACAATATTAATAGTCTATCACATTTATCAAATTTAAGTAATCCTCATTATATTATTTAAACTTACATAAACAAAAAATGCCTAACTCCTCATTTTTATTTCTATTTTCATCTATATCTTTCTTGTTCAATCTAAGTATTTCTCTATTATTTATAGGCAAAGTTGTTTCTGGGTATCATTCATATTCATCCAATTCACGCTAAAGATGTTAGTAATCTCTATCGCATTTATCAAATTTAAGTAATCCTCATATATTTGAAACATACATTAAAGGAAATGTGTATAAACCTCTCATCTTTCTATCTATTATTTTTATTCATTCTATAAAAATTTAAATCCTTTTCTAAATTTGGCATGTTAAGAGTGGAAAATGTGGGGGTGGTTGGTTCAATCTAATTAATATCCTCGAAAGACCCAAAGTTTAAAACTTAGTGATAACCAAGGTTACTAATAAGCTATCAGATCATACTAGGAAACAAATAAAAACAATATAATTGAAAGATGCAAGCCATCAAGAGCCTTGGTGGAGCAGCGGACTAAAGCGCTGTTAAATTGCACTTAAGCTGCCAGCTGCATGCAATTACTGCAAATTCGAATCTCACCAGGCTCAAGGTTGACTCAGCCTTCCATCCTTCCGAGGTAGGTAAAATGAGGACCCGGATTGTGGGGGCAATAAACTGACTTTATTTAAAGAAGAAAAAGTAGGGCCGAAAGCCCTATTAAGCAGGTATATACAAAAGTATGAAAGCTATTGCTTAACACATTGTAAGCCACCCTGAGTCTCCGGAGAAGGGCGGCATATAAATCGAACCAATAAATAAATAAATAAATAAATAAATAAATAAATAAATAAATAAATAAATAAATAAATAAATAAATAAATAAATAAATAAATAAATAAATAAATAAATAAATAAATAAATAAATAAATAAATAAATAAATAAATAAATAAATGTAGGAAGAGATAGATACTAGTAAGGAAGACAAGAATAATAATAATACAGTCTTAGTAAATTATTTGACAGTGTTGTGGGAATTAGTTCTTAAGCAGAGTGATGGCGTTCAGGAAAAAATTGTCCTTGTGTCTAGTTGTTTTGGTGTGTAGTATATATTCAATGGTGCCCTATTCCAGCATGCTCCCTGGTCTAGAGGGCGCATGTCTTAAATGTTGATGCTTTATTAATTATAGGATAAGGCTAAATAATGTGTCTAAGATCTGACTAGGTTTTGGAAAGATTTCCTTAAAGAGCAAGGAGGTTTCATACTCACTAAATGCTCAGATTAATTTTCCTTTGTACATTCTACCGTATAAATACATCTTTGGCCTTTTGTGTTCCAGCAGTAACATGATTTAATCATTTTTTTAAAAAAAATTAAATTGGGGTTGGGGAAGGTTATTACTACAAATGGGTACCTGATTGAGAAAGTCAAGCATGTGTTTTTTAAACAATCACCCAGTTTTGAATATCCTTTTCGGAAGCCAACGTGCTGCTTGTTTGATATTTGTGGGCTTGCAAAATTCCGATGTAGGGCAATTTGTGACAGCACAATTAACATGTTAATCACCTTTGTAGCTAGCTTCATGCTATGTGATCTGATAACAGGCTGGGGAAAGGAGAGACAGGAACAGCCACCGACAAAGATTGAAGAAGTGGAGGAAAATGTTAACTTAGCATGTGATCAAAATGGTCATCTTCTGACCAACACAGCTTTTTAAGCATTGGCCGATGCTTTGTCGGAAATTAGCATCCACCCCGCTCCGATAAAAATGAAATATCCTAGGAAATATTAAAAAGGGAGAATATTATACCTTCCTGGGTGAGAAAAGGAGAAACATGCTCTTGGAAAGCTCCCCCACCATCTTTGTTAATAGCCCCAGAAAGACAAAAGACATCTTATTTACAACACAAAAAAACCTTCAGCTCCAGGGTGGTGGAGATTAAGACATGGCCCTCAAGACATGATAGGTTTAGCCCTCTACCCATCTAGCAACAGAACTCACCACATGGCACCTGGGCAGATTGCATCACTCAGCAAGGCTCAACCAAGCCACAGCTCAACTCAACTCAACTCAACTAAACTCAACTCAAAATACAGTCTACAAAGTTGCCCCTGCATGGCTCCATGGGAGTCTGACAACCAATCAGAATACAAGCTTAAATTCAAAAGCCCAGAGAGGGCATAAAACCCAGGCACACTCAGCATCTCTTCCCTTTTTCTCCTTCACCCAACATCATCAAGGCATGTGATCCTGTCCACCATTAAAAATCATTTTTCCAGGCTGTCTCCATGTTTCCAGTGTTTTTTTCCCCATTTGGAACTGAACCCAGATGGACATTTCTTCCAACAGCTCTCTGATCTTCTCAGAGAGCTTTCCCTGAATGTCCCAAAATTAAAAACAAGCAAACCAGGCATGCAAAGTAAACAAAACTAGATCGAAACCTGGGCCTATAGACTGAACCATATAAAAATAAATTATACTAAAAGCTAAAAATCATAAGACTATGTCAGATTTACTTTGGCCATGTTGTGCGTGTGAATTCATTGAATAAGTCAATGATCCTAGGAATGGTTACTGGAACAAGAAGAAGGAGCAAACAAAGGACAGGCTGGCTCAATAACTTCAAATCTGATACAAAGTAGAGCATTTAACTATTGAAAGAAGCTGTGCTTGACAGGACACGAATCGGACAAGAGTCACCAAAAGTCGGACATGACTAAATAGTTAAAACAACAACAAAATAAATTGCTAGTAGATGCAGATGGTGACTTTGGGTGATTTAGGCATAGAATCACAATCCCTGGAAGGAATCCCTGGGTTGAAAAAAAGATTTAACAACAAATTTGGAGAGAGAGAGAGAGAGAGTGAGAGAGAGAGGGGAGGGGAGGGAGACGAGAGAGAAAGAGGGAGTGGAAGAGGGAGAGATAAGGAGAGGGAGAGAAAGAGGGAGTGGAAGTGGGAGAGGGAGAGAGAGGGGGGAGTGAAAGGGAAAGGGAGGGAGTGGGAGAGTGGGGGAGAGAGAGGAAAAGCAGGGGAGACGGAGAGAGGGAGAGAGGGGGAAAGGGAGAGAGGGGGAGGGAGGGAGAGGGAGGGAGAGGAAGAGTGAGAGACAGAAAGGGAGAGAGGGAGAGAGAGGGAGAGAGGGAGAGAGAGGGAGAGAGGGGAAGACAGGGAGAGAGGGAGAGGGAGAGAGGGGGAAAGAGAGAGGGGGAGGGAGGGAGAGGGAGAGGGAGAAAAAGGGAGAGAGGGAGAGAGAGGGGAGAGAGGGAAGGGAAGGGGAGAGACAGAGACAGAAAAATGACTTTCACATGTTCAATGTGGATTTCTCCTAAGTATTCTGAATAGGTTAAAAAAAAACCCATCATGTCTTTAGAAATAAGGAATGCGTGGAATAAAGAAAGATGCCACAATGCCAGCTACCCAATGAAGGAAAAGTAACGCACAGTCAGAAGAAAAAAAAAGAAAAGAAACTTGTCCTAGATTACTAACTAGGTTGTTCTAGACAGTTAAATGTGCTCTGATTCATTAAACATGCTCTAATTTGCTGGCTGTTCCTTTTTCCTTCTTTTAGCACCATACCTGGTAACTTAACCTAGGTTCCAATTCTGCCCTCCATTTCCTGTTCCAAAGCTTTATTGTGAAAGTTATTCTGTGTATGTGTGTGTGTGTGTGAGAGAGAGGGGTGGGCAGTCCTCTTGAGAACATGAAGTATACATGTTGCGTTCCCCTAAGCAATGAAATTAAATGTCATTTAATCATTATGTGTCAGGGGTGGCCAGGAAGTGATTTCAGATCAGACCATTTGTTACCAGAACTTGAGCTATTTCAGGACTTCCTGTCTCATTAGATTGCTGGTCAATTTCATAAATGTTTGACCAAATGTCATTGCTTCTTGACATTTCAATGGCGGGGAGGAGGGGGGTTTGCTGAAATAACCGTTGTACAAATTGAGTCAGTAACCCTGCTCTGTTCGAGGATTCTTACATTTTGCAGGAAACTTTCTCCAAAGCCAGATGGCTGAGATACAAGTAATGATTCCCGACTTTTCCCCCCTAACAGCCAGTTGACGACACAGATTTCCCCAGTTCTTAAGGAGTTAAAAGACTTGTTGCTCTTAACAAGGCAATTCTTTGTACTGAACCTAATCAGGTGGTCAGTGCAGCTGGTGGACAAAAGATAGATTGTTTTAATTGGGCCCTGGCAACACATTTTGGGGCTTAAAATTCCTTCTCTGCTCTCAGCCTCCCTTAAAAGTTCACGGACAGCTTATTCCTGCTATGATTGTCCTCAACAGCTATAAATCTCCAAATGGCTTCGGAAGTCTGATAAGAAATTAGGCTCCAGATGAATACTGGGCAAAACAGATGCTTGCTTACAACGGCAAGCATTTTGTTGATTGCATCCTTTCGCTTTTGAAGCTGAACATGTAGGCAGCACAAAGACTGCATTCTTCTACTCTGTAGAGATCCCTAATACTCTATACTTATGCCTTTCATAATTCTTTTCAGATTTGCTTTTTCCCCCCTCTTTCTCTCCATGCTGGATATACTAGAAGTAGATCATGACAAATATAGTTCCTCTATGCTTCTTTTTAATGACCGTCTCACCTCCTGATGCTCCTTTATGGCTATATTCAAACAAGGCTTAGATCTGGTACAGGAATCTGAAATCAGACAGCATAGTGCTGAAAAGCTTAGTGTTCTAAATCAACACCATGCCATTTTTTTTTCCTTCTTATTGCTCTCTACTCTGCCAGATACTATTTGAAACTTCAAGCAAAGTGACACTCCATGGATTTTCTGGGTGAAGAAAACCATGGTAGAATCGATACCAAGTAGGTAGCCTCTAAATTAAGCTCCACTTCCACATGTCTCATGGAAGAATTGGTACAGGCCAATCCATGGCAACAATCTCATTGTTCGATATTAAAATTATATCCTCTCCTTCAAGTCAAACACAACTCTGAAAGACTTTACAGACGCACCAATGTAACTTCTACCAGGAAGTCTCCCATTCAAATATTTTTTTTTATTTTTTTTTAATTTTGATTAAAAAAAGAGAAAACAAACACACACAAATATGGCAATACGCTATACACAAGTAAACATATATCAAGTCTTACGACTTGTATTTTAAATAATCACATCATTAAACTATATTGCTATATATATATATATATATATATATATATATATATATATATATATATATATATATATATATATATATATATATACATATACATATATATATATATACCTTTACTTATATAACGATATCTTAAATTCCCTTTTTGATTTATTGTTTTCTTATTTGGTACTCAATTCCTATCTCACTATTTCCTTTGTTTTTTCATGTGTCTAGTACTGTTTTATTTCCCTTTTCTCCCGTCCAAATATTAACCTACTCACACTTAGTTTCTGATCTAAGACAAAGCCAATCAGTATTTGCCACATGATCATGTACCTGAGCTTTCATATACAGAAACTGGGACCACAATGATGAGACACAGTCTTCAACTTACAACCAATAGTTTTATGAGTGGACAACCTTGGAATAGGTGCTTTATAGCCTGTAAATCACTTCCATTCATCATAAAATGTCACACACACACACACTTTTTTACGCTCACACAACCGCATTTTGGGCAATTGGCTCAAATATGCAACCAGTTTCAATGATCATGATTTGCAACATTATTATTTTTTTTGCTGGATATCAAAAGAATGGACTTGCTTAATGACCATGGCACTTGCTGAAGGAATATGTCAGAAAAATAAGTCCAGTCTTGTGGATGCCTTGATTTACAACTGCAGACCAGTCTTCAGGTCCCAATTGTGCTTGTAAATAAAGGACTACTTCTACTGTGGTTCTTTCTTAAACCAGCATTAAATTTCCTAGGGCATAATTAGGAAAGAATTAAGTAGTTTATTTCATTAACTAAGAAGTAATCTGAAATATATGGGCCTGTGTCTTGAGCTGACAGAAGTTAAGTTCCACATCAATGCTGTAATGAATAAGTTAGACAATGAAGTCCCCAGTCCCCATTCCACCTCCCACCTCATATCTCTTCATTTCCTATAGTAAGCATACACTTACTTAACATGAAAGAGTGCAGAGAAGAGCAACAAAGATGGTTGTTGGAGGCTAAAACATATAAAGAACAATTTCTGGAAGTGGGTATGTCTGGTTTAATGAAAAGAAGGACTCCAAAAGAAAAGAAGCAGTGCTCCAATATCTCAGGAGCTGCCACAAAGAGGGAGTCAAGCTATTATCCAAAGCATCTGAGGTCAGGACAAGAAGCAATGGGTGGGAAATAATCAAGGAGAGAAGCAACTTAGAACTAAGGAGAAACTTCCTGTCAGTGAGAGCAATTAATCAGTGGAACAACTTGCCTCCAGTATTTGTGAATGTCCATCACTGGAAGTTTTTAAAAAGATGTTGGATAACCATTTGTCTGAAGTGGTGTAGTGCCTAAGCAGGGGGTTGGACTAGAAGACCTCCAACGCCCCTTCTAACTCTGTTATTCTATTCTATTGTACTCTACTCTACTCTACTCTACTCTACTCTACTCTACTCTACTCTACTCTACTCTACTCTACTCTACTCTACTCTACTCTACTCTACTCTACTCTAAACATAGATTATTCCTTCAAGTAGTCAGTCTGAATATACTTTTGTGTGCAATGCTGCTACATCGTCATTGATTTGCCTTGATTATTGGGCTCGATCTCATTGGCTATTCAAGGTTGAACAGCAACAATTACGTTGTGATTGTATTTATTTAAATTATGGATTTCCAAATGGAGTGACATTTACACTAGAAAGATTTGGCATTGCAAGTGGAAGGTAACGGCTCTGTAGCCTAATGGTTTTAATGGGTTTGCTTTGTTTTGTTTTAATGGCACAGGAGAAAAAAGAAATTCGATTCATGTTTGACATTAATGCTTTGTTGAAGATCACAGGCAAAAGTCTTGATTATTTGTTGCAGTAATGACCGTTGCAAGGTGGTATGGATTCATAAATGCAGACCTGAAATGGTGGGAAAACTCAGAGCTGATCCTCATAGAGGAAGACAAATCTGGAAAGAAATGGGGATCTATAAATGTTTTGTTTCTGATTTTATACACACACACACACACACACATACAAACAAAATTATATATATATTAATATATATACTAATTATATTAGTATTTATGTAAAATACTAATACTACTAATAGCAATAATACTATTTGAGTATACATAATAATAATCTTTCAACTTCTAACATTTACCTATACATAGTAAGTATAATGTATTCTATTATGTCTCACTGTACATAATACTATTTTCCCAATTTCTACCCTCAACCTCTATTTTCTAGTCTTTTATGAAGCAATTACCATATTAAGAAGTATTCTATATCTAACCGTCATCTCTTGCCCTTTTTAGTATTTCAACTCTTATTGACTTTTGGAGAAGTTTCCCATGCTCCTCCCTTTGGATCTTATATCTCCTTACATCACTCACATTTAATCTAAGTATTTCATCTGCCTCAATGTCTATCTCTTGCTGTTGAGTCTCTAGAGCACCCATAAGTAACTCTTCCCTCACTTCTGGGAGATCTTTCTCTTTATTTTATTCTATATTTTGACCTCTTAAAGACTAGTCTATCTGTTCTTATAATGGCTACCACACATAAATGGACTGTCATGGAGGAGCAGGGATACTGGAGACATTAGCATCTGATGTTGGTAACAAACAACTCATTTCCCCTTCTTAACTGTTATTGCAACAGTTTGTAAATGTACCCTTGATTTTTAAATTCTGGATTATCAGGACCTGCCAAAATGGACAGACAAAACCCATCCATGGGATTCCTAAAAACCAACTAAAAATAATTTGTTTGTAAAAGTTCTGCCTGAAAAGGAACATGTGTTTTTGATAGGGAGAATTGTGTTTTTAATAAAGGAACAATCATATTATTTTTAACAATCCCATAATCCCTTGCAGGGTGGAGTCTGGCCAACTGAATGGAGCTAGCAAAGTGTTTTAATGGCCGAATGCCCTTCCTGTTGCCAAAGCGGAGTTTTGTTCAGCATATGTATCCTCACTGTGCCCAGAGATAGAAATATCTGCCTCTACCTAGGATTGAACTCACAACCTTCCTGATTGTGAGGGGAGAGCTCCACCTCTAGGCTAATGCACCACTCCTTTAATAAAGGAACAATGGTTGCATGAAAAAGTCTCTAGTTCTGGAAAAGACCAATTAAACAAGGACAAAAGCCTACTTCAGATAAATTACCATTTACACGAGCATTAACTTGGAAGATCACCCAGAAGCATCATTGTACAAAATGAAGGAATTGGTGCGCTAATGAGGCAGTCCTGTTTCTTGTTGTATAACACTCCTGCTGTCAGAGCTGCACGAGTGATTGACGTCTTTTTAAGCACAACTCAAGGTGGCAGCCATTGTCAATAAGGCCCTCTGTGGCTCAGACACAAAGTGTTTAACCCTCTTTTCCAGAAAGCTTCTGCCCGTTTACATTAAACAGGAAGAGAGGGTGAAGAGCCTCACCTATCTTGAGGTGTGATTAAGAGAAGCTAAAAATGATCATTCTTTTTTTTTATTATTATTATATTTTATTTGTCAAGAACATATTAGGTAATAAGTATAAACATAGATTGGATACATAAAATCGATACAAATAGAGGAAACATTAGGACAGGAATGGTAGGCATACTGGTGTGCTTATGCATGCCCCTTACAGACCTCTTAGGAATGGGGTGAGGTCAACAGTAGACAATTTTAAGTTAAAATTTTGGGGTTTTTGGGATGAAACCACAGAGTCAGGTAGTGCATTCCAGGCATTGACCACTCTGTTGCTGAAGTCATATTTTCTGCAATAGAGTTTGGAGTGGTTTACCTTGAGTTTGTATCTATTGTTTGACCATGTATTATTGCGGTCGAAGCTGAAATAGTCATTGACAGGTAGGACATTGTAGCAAATGATTTTATGAGTTACATTTAGGTCATACCGAAGGCAGCGTAGTTCTAAGTTTTCTAAGCCCAGAATTTCAAGTCTGGTGGCATAAGGTATTTTGTTGCGAGCAGAGGAGTGGAGGATTCTTCTTGTGAAATATTTCTGGACACGCTCAACTGTATTAATGTCCGATATGTAGTGCGGGTTCCAGACAGATGAGCTATATTCGAGAATTGGTCTAGCAAATGTTTTGTATTCTCTCTGGAAGCTGCCCTTCCTTTGAAACATTTCATACCAAGACAGGGGTAGCTGTCATTTTTAGGCCATTTGGAAAGTTATTTACAAATCTAGCTGTTTTGGGAGGCTACCAGAAATTAAGCAATTACGATGTTTTGGTAAAGAAAGAAGCAGAGCTGCAGCTGTTGATAAGGATAATTGATTTATCATTATCTTATTTGGTATGAATGCTATCCCTCCAGTACAACACTGAAGATCTTTTTAGATTAGAGTGATGTATACATTTCCGATGCTTTGAGGAGAAGCGTGAGCCTCCAGTTCATAATCAATGACAAGTTCATGATTTAATATCAAGTTCAAAATGATGTAGGAAAACAGCTATTTTTTAAAATGGTTTTTTAAACAGTTTTCATGCTGTGAGCCTCCCAGGGTTACTTTAGATGGTCTGCCGTATAAATCTTTAAATAAAAATGTTGTGTTACCTGCACGACAATTTTGTGATCAGACTGAAAAACAAACCATGTGCTTATTAAGTAAATGAAGATGTAGTTACCAATTTCCCCCATTTTTTTTTTCAAAGGAACATACTCATCTATAAGAGAAGAAAGTGAAATCTGAAATAAACTTCCAAATCCTTCATTTCAAGATTCAGGCAACTGTTTCTCCCTAAGATACATGTCACGTACTTGGCTCAGTTACGGTAGATTTGTTTTTACAGTATCAAAGCCTTAATGGTCTTATATAGTAAAGAAAAAATGTGTTAATGGTATTTCAAGTCTAATTTCCAAGATGTTTATTATTATTATTATTATTATTATTATTATTATTATTATTATTATTATTATTATTATTATTATTACAAGATAGCATTAGCAACAATCACTATATTTCTGGCACTTCGTCAGATGCCGAAGTGGAAAAGTGAAAACAAGATGAAATTAAAAACTGATATTAATATGCATAGAAACTGCTCTGCTAAACCTCTGGAGAATACAGTCCCAAGTTTGAACTTCTGTCTTTGTATTTTCCTGTCAGGGGTGAGTAACCAAAGCCACATGTGAACAAAATATGTCAGCAACTTATTTTACAAGAGAATTTTCAGGACTACTTCCTTTCCCCTGGGAATAGGCAAATAAGATATCATGTATCTAGGGGGAAGAGGGGTCAGGTTTATGTTTCTTGTGACTATGTAAGGACTCAAGGCTAATTCCTCACTTGACCTCACCTTCCAATTTCCCAACTGTTCTGACCTAGGCTTCCTGAATCAGTAAAACACATGAGTAGTCCCAAAACCCTCTTTTATTGTAACAGCTGTGAATTCTGTTCATTCATAGATGAGTCCCAAATAGTTCTAAAGAGTCCTTTGAGATAATCACCCACCTTTATCTCCCTTGACACACTGCCAAAGATCTAATTGGCAAAGCCACATGGAGTCCAGAATCAAACAGAGCTTCAGGCTTTAAACTGAACAGAATTAACACCGTTGCTTCCTGCAAAGGCCCATGTGCCTTTGCTCCTCTTTTAAGTCTTATGGGAGGGCCAATCATCTCCAAGTCCTACTCCTTAGTCATCCCTTTTGTTTTAACAGTTCTCGCCTTCTGGCAGCTCTGTGCATGCATGCACTGGGAACAGGCTCCCTCTGTTCCTCTGCCTCGCTGACGTCCAACTCTGGAGGTTCTAGAGTCCACACATAACTCCCAAATGGCCGTGGCCCCATCTCTGCCTCTGACGCAGAGCCCAAGCCTTCCCCAGACTCCAGGACTGGCCCATGTTTCTCCCCAACCTCCTCACTGTCCGACTCTTCTGCCAGCTTCACAGACCACCAGCGGGCTACAACACCAACATTTCCTTCATGTGCCACACATGCCATGATTTGACTAGCTAAATGCACACAAAGGAGAATTTAATGAGCATCCCCTTTCTTGTGAATGTCATTGTTCTTCATGTCCTCATTTTCCCATGATACTATAAACTGTCCATGTTCAGTTTAGTCCCTCTCAGGGGTAAGCATATGAGAGAGCGGTGTGGTGGCCTAGTGGTGTGGTGGCCTAGTGGTGAAGATGCTCATTTCACACTCAGAAGGTTGGGAGTTCAATCCTAGGTAGAGGCAGATGTTTCTCTCTTCTAGGGCGCAGAGAAAAAAAAATCTGCTGCGAATGCCACATGGCATAAAGAAGGGCATCTGGACAGTAAAAACTCCATCCAGTCACCCTGACTTTACCCCAAATTCAGGGGTTACAGGGATAAAAAATGGAGTGGTAAGCATATGAGAAAAGTACCACGAAGACAATGGGATGATTGCCTTCACATTTGCACCTTAAATTAATTTGAGACCACTATTGTCTTTTAAAAACATTAGGAATGATGCTGTGACGCATCCAGCCCACAGGTCACAAGTTTGACACCTCTAATCTAAAGGAAGCATTCCCCTGCTAACCAGGAATAATTGTCTCAGGTCCTTTTCGTATGAAGAAAAGGTGATGTTCCTATACTGGAACTGGGATTCCTTAACTTCTGCTGAATTAAGAAACAGATAATCATATGCTAGGAGAAGTATCACTTTAGGTTCAAGGAGTTAGAAAGAGTGCAGAGAAGAGCAACAAAGATGATGAAAGTACTGGAGGCTAAAACATATAAAGAACAGTTGCAGGAACTGGGTATGTCTAGTTTGATGAACTAGGGGAGACATAATAGCAGTGTTCCAATATCTCAGGGGCTGCCACAAAGAAGAGGGAGTCAAGCTATTCTCCAAAGCACCTGAGGGTAGGACAAGAAGCAATGGGTGGAAATCAAGGAGAGAAGCAACTTAGAACTAAGGAGAAATTTCCTGACACTTAGAACAATTCATCACTGGAACAACTTGCCTCCAGAAGTTGTGAACGCTCCAACACTGGAAGTTTTTAGGGGGATACTGGATAACCATTACTCTGAAGTGGTGTAGGGTTTCCTGCCTAGGCATGGGGTTGGACTGGAGGACCTCCAAGGTCCCTTCCAACTCTGTTAATTCTATTCTATTCTATTCTATTCTATTCTATTCTATTCTATTCTATTCTATTCTATTCTATTCTATTCTATTCTATTCTATTCTATTCTATTCTATTCTAAAGTTATGAGTTCATATCTGGAATCAATTAGTCTCTGAGGCATGAACAGATATGTATGCATATAGTCATTTTACTAGACCATTCTTTATAGCGTAAAGTTTCTTCCAAGTTGAGATCAATTTATGGTGACTCCTGGATGAT
This sequence comes from Masticophis lateralis, assembly GCA_030761175.1. NCBI lineage: Eukaryota > Metazoa > Chordata > Lepidosauria > Squamata > Colubridae > Masticophis > Masticophis lateralis. The sequence goes on along the minus strand of JAUDYJ010000004.1, from coordinate 119,775,229 downwards.
CTGGATGAGGCATTAGAGGGACCAAGAAGAAGACTCCCTTTCTGTGGAACATCATCCCTGCAGAAATAAAATTGAGCTTATCCCGCATCTTGACACTCTTTTGAAAGACCCTCAAGATACAGCTTTGCCAACAGGCCTGAGGACCTCAGGGTGACAGAGACCATCAAATGGTAAATTTGATTATTGTCATCAGAAGGATGGGAGTTAATTGGCTTCTGCATTTGGGGTTTTACTTCTATAAACTGGCCAGAGTCACTGCAAGATGAGCAGTCATATACAATTCATTGCAAAAATAAATAATGTGCCAACTCGCAAAGCCTGCTCTCAAGTTGCCATAGGCAAGAGGGATGGGAAACTGATGAAGAAGCATGGCAGCCAAAAGCAAAAGCACATTCCAGACATATCTCTCTCAAGGTTGTCTTCCAGGGTTATCCACAGCAGCCAGAGGGAAGTGATCTCTACAACCTGCAAAATTGTTCTGTTGGTGAATGTGATTGATGACACATCCTGGGGGGAGAGGAGAAACCGGGTCATGATTGGGGGGTAAATTACATGTGGTCAGAGTTGGTTTCACTTGGAACATGCTGACATGAAGCTCCTAATAAATAACTGGATTTCTTTTGAAGTTTGGCTCAAGGCTCACGATTTAATTAGGGCATTCATCGGAACCCTGACATAATGACAATGATCGTGTTGATGATGAACTGATTTCCATGTGTAGACCATAGTTCTAGGATCTTCTTTTTAATCATCTCCCATTCAACCATTAACACAGTTTGGCTTTCAAGCTGCTACATAGCTTGGTCCTTTGTGTCATGCTTCTTCAAAAAGTTCATAAAAGAATCAGAGTCCATTACAATTAATCTTCAAAAAAACTTATGTAGTAAAAAGACACAGAGAGGGAGAAATGAACAAATGCAATCCAAGTAACTACCTGTACTACCTACTCACATAATACGCTTCCTCTGTGAGTAACTTACTTATTCACACATGTTGGTGTGAATCATTGGTAATTACAGACTCACAAAACTAGTGTATCATTGCTAGTTTTTGTTTCTGTTTTTTTTTTTAGGTGAAAAACATACCCTATGATTTAGAGCTCTTTAGCTTTAATAGGCTCAGTACAGTTTATTATTTTTCCTCTCTCATTTCATTAAAATTGAGTAGATAATAATGCAGCATTCTGAGCCTACGTTTGTGCCTACAATACATCAGCCTCAGGATTTCTTCATGGTGTTTCATTTACTCTGAATTATTAAAACACTATTAATTTCAATAAAGGAGGTTGTGTCTTAATCCTAATATTTATACCAATAGAAAGTAAATAAATACCTCTGATTTGATAACTAATAGGGGGAAATTATACCTGAATTAATTGTACTCCATCACATGCATTACTTCACATGCAATGATTTCCTGAAATGATAGAACTCCTCACACTATTTTTTGATGTTAGACAGGAAAAGCACTTGAACACAAGAAAGAGTAGACAACGCAGACATTCCTTGTGGCAAACGCATCTGTTTTAAGAGCATTTTGCCACAATACACATCATTCAGATGGAATGAGCCAAAAGGTAGAGGTAATTTATGCACCTTGATTTGACTTAAAGTATTTATCACATAGTACTCAGCCTCTTAACAGTTTCCATGAATAAAATTACCAGGAATGATTAAGGTGCACAATATATTTTTAACTCATTAAGTGTACACTCAAGTCCCTTTCTCTAGTTGGCTCATGTTTTGCAACAGAAAAAGGAAAAGAAAAGGAAGGAAGCAGGGAAGGGAAGGGAGGAAGGAAGGAAGGAAGGAGGGAAGGAAGGAGGGAAGGAAGGAAGGAAGGAGGGAAGAAAGGAAGGAAGGAGGGAAGGAAGGAAGGAAGAACAAAAGGAAGGAAGGAAGGAAGGAAGGAAGGAAGGAAGGAAGGAAGGAAGGAAGGAAGGAAGGAAGGAAGGAAGGAAGGAAGGAAGGGACTCTATCGGTTTAATCTGAACTCCCAGGTTTATTTAGTTGTTTTATATTCCACTTTTCCTCTAGTAATTCAAAGTGGTATATGTTCTCAAACCACACAACTTGGTTAAGGAATCTGGGATCAAAGACAGAGGTAGACACGGCTCAAAGTCATCCATGTAACTTCCACAGGTAAAGGTAGGCTTGAATCAAGATAGTTCTTTCCTAGCAGTGGCTCCAATCTCACATAAGATGGTTCCCTTTCTGCAAAATGGTTATCACTGTAAAGAAAACATGGGGAAGGCCTGATTTTGGATCATCCAGACAGCAGAAACTAATTGGACATATAGGGGTAGAGGCTTTGGAGGACTGTAATTTACCAATATCTGGAAAGTATAGGTTATCTTCCATTGTGTACAATCTGTGTTTGCCTTTAGCTCATCACATGAAGGATGGGAGGTGTGACCTTGCAGTGTACCCTATAATTGTCATTCTCACAACTTCAGTCTAAGAGCTTTTGGTGAGTCTAAGAAAGAAAAGGGAGGATCTCAAACATACTCATTGTGGCCTCATTGTGGGCTTATTAAAATGTACGCGGAATCCACCATGCAGACATTCTGGGGGAAAAAAAATAGAATCAAAGAGATCTCAACTTAAAAGAGCTCACTAACAAAGAAATTATCCCAAAGGTGTTTTTTTTTTTTTTCAAGAGGCAAGTGGGCTTTCTCGTTTTTCTTTGAAGATATTTCGCTTCTCATCCAAGAAGCTTCCTCAGCTCTGCCTCTGATCCCAAGAGCTGAAGAAGCTTCCTGGATGAGAAGCAAAGAGTCTTTCAAAGAAAAACGAGAAAGTCCAGTTGTCTCTGAAAAAAACAAACAAAAAACCCCCACCTTTGAGACAACCATGATCTGGATGACTGAGACTCTCCATAGACATTTAACAAAGGAGATATCTATCACAATTCTCAAAAAATTCTGAACTGGAACATCTTGGCATTAAAGCTTATTAAGAAAGACACTTTTTAATAATAATAATAATAATAATAATAATAATAATAATAATAATAATAATAGTAGTAGTAGTAGTAGTAGTAGTAGTAGTAGTAGTAGTAATAGTAATAATAATAGTAATAATAAAAATTAAAAAAAATATGCTGCCCTTCTCCGGAGACTCAGGGCGGCTTACAATGTGTTAAGCAATAGCCTTCATACTTTTGTATATACCTGTTTAGTAGGGCTTTTGCGCCCCCCACCCCTTAAGTGGTGTTCTTTTTTATACAAAGTCAGCTTATTGCCCCCACAATCCGGGTCCTCATTTTACCAACTTCGGAAGGATAGAAGGCTGAGTCAATCTTGAGCCTGGTGAGATTCGAACTTGCAGGCAGCTGGTGTCACTTTAACACCACTTTAAGCTGCTCGCTGAGAATCTTGCTCTCTTGATTGTGCTTTGCAGCTAGCTAAGGGTTGGAATAGCCAGAAGTCTAACCAGCATTTTAAATTCTGTCAATCTCTCAACATATCATTACACAGGACTTGGTGAGAATACCTTAGGTGAGAAGTCCAACTTGCCAGCTGTTTGTAAGATTTCTTCTACTGCCAACTAAGTCCACCAGGGCCAAACCAGGAAAGGAACTAATCAATTGAGCGAGTCTCCCACTAGTAGTCATGCCTGATAAGTCTGCAAATAATACAGCTGTGCATGCAGTTTTCTTCTGTCAAATTTAATCTATGCCATCAATTACTTTGCCTTATACTTCTTCAGGTTATTAAAGTTCAGTTTCTAAGTCTATCAGACACACAGTAGTCCATAGGCCAAGGTTTCTAGCTAATTAGGTGCATGTCAACCTTTGCCTTTGTTTTCCTAGACAGGCCGGAAAATTGCAAGGGCTGGAATAAAACAAAATGCTAGATGACAAAGAGACAAAGGTCTTAGACAGCATTCAGGTCACTGAAGACCTACGACTATTTAAAGCATTCATAAGACTCCTGCTGCCTAGGGTGACACAAGTTAAGTCTAACTGCGTAGCTTCTAGAGAACAAGAACAAAAACTGCACTTCATCACCAGTAGTGAGTTTATTAACAGGCTACCTATCAAACACAAGACCTACATGTGGCCTTCTGAGGTTGACCTATAGCAGGGAAGACAATTGTGGGGAAAATGTCCATTTTACAGGTACGGTAGGAACCATTGGCTGCAAAGAGCCTGGTGGCGCAGCAGCTTAAGTGGTGTTAATGTGACACCAGCTGCCTGCAATTATTGCAAGTTCGAATCTCACCAGGCTCAAGGTTGACTCAGCCTTCCATCCTTTCGAGGTAGGTAAAATGAGGACCCGGATTGTGGGGGCAATAAGCTGACTTTGTATTAAAAAAAGAACACTGCTTGGGGGAGGCCAAAAGCCCTACTAAGCAAGTATATACAAAAGTATAAAGGCTATTGCTTAACGCATTGTAAGCCGCCCTGAGTCTCCGGAGAAGGGCGGCATATATATATATATATATTTTTAAAGGTGACATTTTAGAGCCGTGATGGCAAACCTATGTCACAGGTGCCGGAAGTGGCCCACAGAGCCATCTTTGTGGGCATGCGAGCCATTGCCAGTTGCTCTTCTGGGTTCCGGGGCGCCAGCCAGCTGATCTTCACTCACGCGGGAGTGCTGTAAACCAGAAGAGCAGCCGCCCGGTGCGCATCTGCGCACCGGGAAGGTGATGTTCCTGTTTCCGGCATGCCCATGTGCCCCAGCCAGCTGGTCTTTGCGCGCACATGCACACCACAAACCGGAAGACCAGGTGGCCAGTGCGCATGTGCACGCCAGAAACAGGAAGATCATCTTCCTAGTGTGCATATGCGCACTGGGCATCTGCACTTCCGGTTTCTGGCACACACATGTGCTCCCCCCGTTTCGGCACTCGGTGTTGAAAAGGTTCGTCAACAATGTTTTAGGGCAAAGAAGTCAATGAGAGGGAGAGGGAGAAAGAGAAGATGGAAAAGGAGTAGGAGAAAAAAGAGAGGAGAAGGAGAAGACTATGCATGACTACTATTTTGATTCCTTGTGTTGATGATGATAGTGAGGGTTTATTAAATGTGTTATCCAGCTTTTTTCCAAGAACATGAAATAGCATAGATAGGACTCTAACCTATTCCCTAAACTTGGAAGAAAACTTTAGCTGAGAGATACCATCCAGCTCCAGATCATCTACTCAGCTTCAATGGCAGGGAATTAATTTGAATTTGGGTTTGCCTCATTTTATTCTTTGGTTTATTAGAGTTGTGTCCCATTGTGTCCAGGAAGTCAAGGTGGCTTCTACTTCAACTCTTCTCAACCTCACAGTGCAGGATATCCTTGCCTAAAATCTTTGTTGCCATGTTGAAAGAAAGAAAGAAAGAAAGAAAGAAAGAAAGAAAGAAAGAAAGAAAGAAAGAAAGAAAGAAAGAAAGAAAGGAAGAAAGAAAACCACATTTTTTCCCAGTGTTTCTTCTCCTTGTTTGCACCATGCAGCAAAATATCCCACCTTCTGAGCATGAAATTCAGCAGGTTCTGACAGGTTCTGGAGAACTGATAGCGGAAATTTTGAGTAGTTCGGAGAACTGGCAAATACCACCTCTGGCTGGCCCCACAGTGTAATGGGAATGGAGATTTTGCAATATCCTTACCCCAGGAGCGAGGAGGGAATGGGGATTTTGCAGTATCCTTTCCCTGGATTGGAAGGGAATGGAGATTTTGCAGTATCCTTCCCCCAGGAGTGGGGAGAGAATGGGGATTTTGCAGTATCCTTCCCCTGGATTGGGAGGGAATGGAGATTTTGCAGTATCCTTCCCCTGCCACACCCACCAAGCCATGGCCACCAAGCCATACCATGCCCATCAAGCCACAGTCACAGAACCGGTAGTCAAAAAAAAAAAAAAGAATTCCACCACTGCTCTAAAGTCTAAACAAAAAATTAAATTAAGACAATAAATGGGTCACCACCTCATCCCCCAACCTCCCCCCACATTTGTGCATTGCACACAATGTGAACAAAGGTATTACATGGGTTAGATATTTCCTAGTTATTTCCAACTGCCATTATGACTTCAGAATAAATGAATAGCCAGACTGGAATAGTGTTTTATCAGAAGTGTTGACTTAGAAAAGAAAGAAGGGGAAGAAAACAAAAACAAATTTGCTTAATGGCTCCCTGTAAGACTTACTGAATACTCTTCATTTAATTGACTGAAGTCACTTGTATTGGCTGGCACAGTTAAGAAGGTTTACCTGCATTCATTAGCTGTCAGGTTCTCACACATCATACACTAGAACTTTCTCAAACAAATAAATCTTCCCCTCTCCCCCACAATTACTCTGTTCCTTCAAGCTTTCCTCCATACCATTAAGATGAAAAGAGATCAGCCAAAGAATGGGCTTTTCAAAGCTTTTTTATGATATTTATTAGATATTTATTAGAAGGACTTTTATGGTTCTGCACAAAAATTCTAGGATGTAGCCCGCTTTCAGACATCATCTATTTATAGGCAAAATTAGGATTGCAAACCACTTGCCATAATTTTCTATTATTTGCTCTGTATGGAAGGCTAAAATCAGTTGCATTTGTAAAGCTGGGAGAGCCTGCATTTCCTTGGCAGTGGTACCCAAGTGGATTTTATGTCTTCTTCTAACATTTATTTATTTATTTGACCTCTCATCTATTGTCCTTGGATTTTTATTTTTTTTTTTTTTTGGTTGCCTCCCAACTAAGTCTCAACCAGATATGATTCAGCTCAACTTTCTGAGATCAGCTACAGCCAGCTGAAGCTGCCGCTAGCTATGCCCGCTGTATATGCCCCAATTGCAAAACACAGCAAGCCTGAAATCACGTCTTTATAAATGCAAAGGGTCCAATAATACACCAGATGTGATTCCAGTTCCTACGTGGACTTATTTCGCTTCAGTTATTCATTTTAATGTGGTTATATTCAGTGGTGGGATTCGGCCAATTCCAGCCAGTTTGGGCGAACTGGTAGTGAAATTGCTGCCTGGCCCCTTCCCTCCGTGCCCTTTCCAGGAGTCCCCACACGCCCCATTTTGGCTGCCAGGAGGCTTCAGGAAGGCTTCCTAGGCCCAAACTGGGGCATGGGGGGTGGGGGGCAGCGCACACTCTCCTGCAGCCCTTTTTCACTCCCAGGAGACTTCAGGGAGGCCAAGGGCTGCCTGTCATACCACCCCCACGCCCATTAGGGCAGAGAACCGGTTGTTAAATTATTTGAATCCCACCACTGCTTATATTACACATAAAGGGACAATATTCCAATGGGAGGAAAAATTCCTTTTTGTTCATGGTGAAAGGCTCTTAAATCCCTCGTGCTTTCATACAAATCAGGACATCTGTCCACAAAACTGAGGATATGAATGTTTCTTGGAATTTCCAGCTTTGTCAGCACTGCCAAAGCCTAAAAGAAGAGCCTGAGTGGCATAGGAGGCTAATGCCTCCTACTAAGGCAGTAGTTAACATCCAGCTGCCTGCAATTACTGCGAGTTCAATCCTAGCCAGGCTCAAGGTTGACTCAGTCTTCCATCCTTTCTAAGGTAGGTAAATTGAGGACCCAGTCTGTGGGGGCAATAAGCTGACTTTGTATAAATATACAAAAGTATGAAGGCTATTGCTTAACGCATTGTAAGCCGCCCTGAGTCTCCAGAGAAGGGCGGCATATAAATCAAATTAAAAAAGAAAAAAGAAAAGAAAGAAACTCTGCAACCTTTCATTGGGTTAATGCAATGTGTTTATATGCATGTATTAAAGCGGCAATCGTGTTTTAGGATTTTATTTCCGGAAAGTTAAGCATGGGCAACTCTGTTTGGTACTTGATGGAGAACCGTAGTTGTAAGCCGGAGCAGAAAATTGGAAAAACAACAAATAAACATCCTGGGAGAAACTAAAGGCAAACAACCTCTTTTCCTGCCTTGACATGTTTATATGTTACTAAGATGTGAAGTGAAAAATAAGTTTCTTTTAGTGTTTAGGCTTCTCTTTTGCAAAGAGAAAAACATGACTTCATTTTCATTCTTCATTTTCCTTACAGAAGCGTACAAATCAGATTGAAGATGATAGAGAAACAGAGACAGAGAGACCAAAATAGACAAGATAGAAAGATAGAACTTTTTTTTTCAAATCTTCTAGTCTTCTGACTGCCTTAAATATACCTATGAGCAACCCAAATATTCATCTAAAGCAGGGGTATCAAACTCAAGGGCTGTGGGCCGTGGCAGTCCGTGGCGTGCTTAGATCAGCTTGGAAATAGCAAATGGCCAGACAGCAGTGCCTCTGCCAGTGAAAATGGAGCTTGGGGGGCTGCCCCCCCCCCCCGAGCTCCATTTTCACTGGCAGAGAGCTATCAAAACAATCTAAAAACAAAACAAAAGGAGAAATGTTTCCATTTTTGCATTTGAGAATGCAAGAAAGGACAGAAAGGAAAAGAGGAAAGAGAAAGAAAAAGAAGGGAAGAGGGGAAGGAAGGAAGGAAGGAAGGAAGGAAGGAAGGAAGGAAGGAAGGAAGGAAGGAAGGAAGGAAGGAAGGATATAATGAGAATGAGGGAAGGTCTCAGGGACGTTCTGCCTTGGCCTCCCGACATGAATGACATTGAGCTGGCCACGCCCACCATGGCCACACCTACCCCCAGCCCACTGAGGTCAAACACAACCCTGATGTGGCCCTCAATGAAACCAAGTTTGACACCCCTCATCTAAAACGTCTGAAATGATCCCAAATTGTAATTTGAGGGCTCAGAAGAAGAAGAAGAAGAAAATACCACAGTGAGCTTTTGCCAACATCTGACAAAGTTCACAGCATATAAAATTCCTTTCAAGCATCCATTGAAGAAGGCAGAAGAGCCTTTTCCATGATTGTTGTCTCTTTTTGACATCCCAGATCTGCATCCTTTAAAAAAAAAAAAAAAAAGGAAAAGAAAGGATCAAGAGTGCAGATAAACTGGGCCTTTAAACTTCTAACGTTTTTTTTAAAAAAAACACCCTACTTGTAATGTACATATTTTATTGCTGATCACAGAAATCAAAGCCAGGAAAAAAGTTTCAAGCAAAAGTAGACTCTTTTTTCCTCCGTCCATCTCTAACCACAAGTGAATACTCTAATGCTTATCTGCCAAATGCTTAACTTTCAAAGTAATGTTAAATCAAAATACTTAGGTCATCATCATCACCATCACACAAATGTAGATGCTATTTCAGGGCCAAAAAAAATGAATAGGTTTCTCTTTGAACTAGTTACACAGTTTTGTAATATTTATGTTTGAGTTGGTCGAAGTCCCAAGGATAGCACTAACACTAGCAATAGCACCTAGACTTATATATCGCTTCATAGTGTTTTTACAGCCCTCTCTAAATGGTTTTACAGAGTCAGTGTATTTGTTGTGGCCCACCAGTGGCCTGCACGGATTGTAGCTGATTCTGACAGTGAGGAGGTGTGGTGTCACGCCAGCAGCCTGTGCAGCCGGCGCTCGAGCCGGCGCTCGAGTCAGACAGCGAGGAGGCTGAAGAAGATGTGGTGCCAGAGGCAGGGATTCAGCCAGGGCCTTCAGAACCTCCAGAGGCTCCTTTAAGTGAAGAGGATGAAGAGGACCCTCTTCTCAATGCATGGGCACGCAGAGCTGCCAAAAGGCAGGAGTGGTTTCTCAGGAGGAGGTCTCCTCGAGAGTAAGGTTTGGGACTAATTAGCCACTCCCTGAGCCTATTTAAGTTTGCACACAGCTTGTAAAAAGGAGCAGGAAACAATGTGTGTTCGTCAGTTCGTTCGCTGATCATTGAGTTTGAATTTTCTCCGCAAACCTGACTTCTAGGCTTTCTGCCAATTCTAGTAAGACTCTATCTTATCTGTGGAATTTCTGGCAGGTTGTTAAGAACGTTTTATTAACAGCCTGCATTTGCAAAAGACTGTGTTTTGAAGTAAACTGAGTTTTGTTCGGAGTTTGTGTGTGCTACATTCTTTGGGATCCATAGCTGGGGCAGAACAGTATTGCCCCCAACAATCTGGGTCCTCATTTTACTGACCTTGGAAGGATGGAAGGCTGAGTCAACCTTGAGCCAGTGAGACTTGAACTGCTGAACTGCAGCTAGCAGTCAGCTAAAGTAATCTGCAGTGCTGCACTCTAACCACTGCACCACCTTGGCTCTTTTGCTTTTTCAAAAGGCAACTGGACTTCCTTGTTCCCACCCACCCCCCACCCCCCTGCCGATGATGTTTTGCTTCTCATCCAAGCAGCTTCTTCAGTTCTTCTTCAGAACTGAAGAAGCTTCTTGGATGAGAAGTGAAACATTTTCAAGGGGAAAAAAAAGAACAAGGAAGTCCAATTGCCTTTTGAAAAAGCACCTTTGGGACAACCATGAGCTGGATGACAGAGAATCTCATAGAGTTTGTCAGAGGTACCTGAAGCGTTACTGTCTGAATGTAAGATGCAAATATATTCTCATTTGCAAAGTTCTACGTGTAAAAGCAGGAATTGTCAATGAGAAAAGGGTTGTCGCTATTGTCTAGAAATCCTTCATCTAATTGACATCCATCCACAAGTTCGATCAATTCATTCCGTTAAGTAATTGAATGCACGATGAGAAATGGAACCAAAAAAAAAATGATTTAAAAAAAAAAGAGAGAGAGAGAGAAGAGGATGAATGTTTACTGACTTTAAAAGTAAAGGTGAAATTTCTGACTCTAGGGGCCGGTGTTCATCTCTGTTTTTTAGCCAACATTGTTGGAAGACATTTCCATGGTCATGTAGCCAGTATAACTCTTCCAGTCAACATATTTTGTAGTGCCTTCACTGTGGTTTGTAGCTGGTCAAGATTACATTCAACTGGATACGACGAGCCATGATGGTGCAGTGGTTAGAATGCAGTATTGCAGGTTAACTCACTGCCAAGGCTGATGCAGCCTTCCATCGTTCCGAGGTCAATAAAATGAGGATTCACCACCAAGGTTGATGCAGCCTTCCATCCTTCCGAGATCAATAAAATGAGGACCCAGAGTCGGCAATGTGCTGACTCTGTAAACTACTTAGAGAGGACTGTAAAAACACTATGGAGCAATCTGTAAGTCTTAGGTACTGTTGCTATTGTTATTGCTATTGTTATTGTTATTGTTATTGTTATTGTTATTGTTATTGTTATGCTATTGCTATTGCTATTGCTATTGCTACTGCTACTGCTACTGCTACTGCTACTGCTATTCTACTCTACTCTACTCTACTCTACTCTACTCTACTCTACTCTACTCTACTCTACTCTATTCTATTCTATTCCAGCACAGTAGTAGTTCGAATGCAGTATTGCAAGCTAACTCTGCTGACTGCCAGCAGTTTGATCCTGGCTGGTTCAAGTTTGATTCAGCCTTCCATCTTTCCGAGGTCAGTAAAATGAGGACCCAGACTGTTGGGGGGGACAATGTGCTGGGTTTCTGAACCATTTAGAGAGGGCTGTAAAAGCACCATGAGGCGATATATAAATCTAAGTGCTATTGCTTTCCCTCCCCAAAAAGCAGCTTACCGGCAAAGTTTGGATTCTCTTCTTAATGTCATTCATTTTTTTTAATATTTTTTTTACGGTTTCTTTCTCAGGACAGAGACCTGTATAAGGACTACGAACAGCTGGGTTAGAGATGCCAGCATTTGCCTTCTTGGTAACTCCCAGCTAATATAAATTTTGCATGATAGCTGTCTGCACATGTACACATCTTTGTTTTAAGTATGCATCAGTTATTTTGGAAAATCACCAAATGATAGCCCAACACGCATTGCCTTTCCACAATAGGAGCACATTCTCGGCCCATATGTTACACGCTGCCTACGTCTACCTTTCGTCAGTCTCATGGCAAACATAAAATGGTTGAATTCACTATCAATTACAGGTCGGAACAAGTTTGATTTCAATTATAACAGGAGAGCAAAAACAGCTGGGAAATCCCCCAGGGGAAAAATGCAAGAATCAAGAGGGGTGTGTGTGTGAATGGTTCATTAAGCACTACTAATTAGGGACAGATGAACTTGAGATATAAAACACATCTTGTTGCTCCACTTGCTTCAGTGCGATGGTTTCTGAACAGCACCTCGTTGGACTGAAGCTACCTGAATGTTGATGTAATTTCTACCTCATTTGTAGCTGTTACAATTGGCCCGACTTTTTAAAAAGCGCCAAAAGAAATCAAACACCACCACCACATCAACCAAATTAGTGAACTTCTGCTTGCTGAACTTCAACCTAAGCTAAACAGCTGATTTTAACTACAGACTTCTGAAAGCTTGAGCCAAAGTAAATAAAATAATAATGTTGCAAAAATTATTTTTAATCACAAAAGTATAATTCGATGGAGGGGTAAAAAAAAAAAAAAATCTGCCCTAGCTTTCTGAGCTGGTTTTCAAGAATTACGCACGTGAGTAAAATGTGTTATCACTTTCTCCATAGATGGAAGATAGACAGGGGATGGGATCCTACCGGTTTAACAACTGGTTCGCTGCATGGGTGTTTGTAGTTTGGAGAAAACTCATCTTCTGTATTGCTGCCAGCAAGGAAAACAGCTGAGGCGCAGAAATCCAATCTGCCGTGCTGATCAGCTTGGCTTCGGAAACAGAAATATAGGTGAGTATAATGCAGGGGCAGGCAGGTAGCCGACTTCAAAATTGGAGCGAACTGGTTTGCTCAAGGCTGAAAGTTAGAGCTAACAGTTCACCCGAACTGGTCTGAACCAGTAGAATCCCACCACTGAAGATAGTGCAATCACAAGGTTTTCAGTGTTCTGCAAAGAGATGTACCTAGACCAAACTCTTAGTAGAATCATTCTCAGTGTGCTCCTTATTTAGTATGCCATCTAGATCTTTTGCAACCCCTTAATTCTCATGTAACAAGCCTTTACTAACAAGGAATTTAGCAAGTTATGGTCCCACACTTGGAAATGTCTTAGCAAACTATAGGACTCAAACAACCATGAACATCAACACCATAGTACTCAAGTCCATTACATGATTGAATTGAATTGAATTGAATTGAATTGAATTGAATTGAATTGATTTCAACAGCTGATGAGTGGTTTCAACAGGTTGGTTTTTAGCCCATTTCTTCAGCTACAATTGAATGTATTGAATTGATTTCAACAGCTGATGAGTGGTCTCAACAAGTTGGGTTTTAGCCCATTGGTTGTCAAGCTGTTCAACAAGCTGGTTCTAAAGCAACAGTTCTCAAAAATCCCAGTGTTATGACCTTCTAAATTGTGATAGATGAATCTGGGTCAACTTCCCATGCCCTATCATGAATACAACTATACATTTTCTTGTGTTAAGTTTGGAGAAAAGATAAATAAGCCCCTTTGAATAATTAAGTTTTTATCCACGTTTTGCAGAGGTTTCCAAACCTTGTGTTCCACCAACTGACCCATGAGCTTGTGTTGGCAAAAAGGAGAAAACCCAGAACCTGTTTTGCCCAAAGATTTTGCCTCCTTTTCACCTGCACAACATAAAACAGATTTTGTTCTTGGTGGATACAGAGGCTGCAGTGGTTAGAATGCAGTACTGAAGGTAATTCTACTGACTGCCAGCTGTGAGTAGTTGGGTAATGTGAGTCTTACCAGCTCAAGGTTGACTCAACCTTCCAAGGTTGGTAAAATGAGGACCCATATTGTTGGGGGCAATATGCTGACTCTGTAAACTTCTTAGAGAGAGCTGTAAAAGCACTATAAAGCAGTGTATAAGTCTAAGTGCTATTACTATTGCTATTTATTCCCCCACAGCTTGAGAACCAATGGTCTAAAGACCAAGTTGTTTCCTAGGCAGTAATGAATCAGCAGTGTGTTTTACATATTCTTACCACTGGTTCATCACGCGTGGATGCGCCTGGCCTTCCCCGCATGCGCCCGGCCTCAAAAATGTGACTAAATAGGATGGCATTATGCCAGGGCAGGTGAGTGGGTGGGCTACTACCGGTTCACCTGAACTGGTACAAAACGGTTGAATATCACCTCTATAATGAATCCAGAGCACTTCTTAAAAGCATTTTGGTGTAGAGGAGGAAATACCCTGTTTCTCTGAAAATAAGACATCCCCTGATAATAAGCCCAATTGGGCTTTTGAGTGCATGTGCTAATATAAGCCTCCTCCCCTGAAAATAAGCCCTCCCTAAAAATATTTAAACACACAGCTGGAAATCAGGTAAGATGGCAAGAGGAGTCCCATCTTGCTCCACATGCCCCAAAATAATAAGACCTCCCCGAAAATAAGGCCAAGCGCTTATTTGGGGATTCAAAAAATATAAGACAGGTGTCAGCACTCCAAGCCACATTTACTGTTGTCAGGGTTTTATTTTCGGGAGAATACAGGTATAAAGATCATATGGCAGCCACTTCTGCATGATTGAAGGCTCGCCTTTCTTTTTTCCCTCTGAGATGCTTCAATCATGTGGTTGATAGCTGCCATTAATAGCCAGCTACTAATTCTTCTTTCGCCACAAAATAATCTGTGTACAGATTACAGGCTTGGTATTGTTTTTCTGGTTCCCTTTGAAGTCACCCTAGCTCATTGTATGAACATTTATAGGCAAATGATTAAAGATGCATTACGTTTATTTAGGGGAGAAAGTCTGTATGTAAAAATCTACTCTCCGGAACTCTGCAATAAAACAGTAGGGTCTTTTAAGTATTGTGGCCTATGAGTGCAAGAGCATTTTAAATGATAGCGTGAAAGGAGAGCTTCAGATGAGATAAATCTAAAAGCCACATTTGCATGTTTAGTTTTTAGGTAGTGAAATTTTAAAAAGAACATAAAAGAAAAAAAGAAGGGGCACAGGGGAGGGAAAACAGACATTTTGCTGACAATCTGTGACATGGGTGTCAATGAAAGAATATAGCATAGTTGATAACTGGCACCTTGACATATTATCCAGCTACTAATTCTTCTATTGCCACAAAATAATCAATATCCAGATTACAGGCCTGGTACCTCAGTGGCTCAGTGGCTAAGATGCTGAGCCTGTCGATCGAAAGGTCAGCAGTTCAGAAATTCAAATCCCTAGTGCTGCATAACAGGGTGAGCTCCCATGTCTTGTCCCAGCTTCTGCCAACCTAGCAGTTTTAAAGCACATAAAAAATGCAAGTAGAAAAATAAGGACCACTTTTGGTGGGAAGGTAACAGCATTCCATGCGCCTTTGGCATTTAGTCATGCTGGCCACATGACCACAGAGACGACTTTGGACAGCACTGGCTCCTTAGCTTTGAAACAGAGATAAGAATCACCCCCTAGAGTTGGGGACAACTAGCACTTATGTGTGAGAGGAACCTTTACCTTTATCAATTCAGACCTGGTATTGAAGCTAAAACATATGAAGAACAATTGCAGGAATTGAGTATGTGTAGTCTAGAGAAAAGAAGAACTAGGGTTGACATGATAGCAATATTTTAGTATTTGAGGGGCTACCACAAAGAAGAGGGGGTCAACCTATTTTCCAAACCATCAGAAGTCAGGACAAGAAGCAATGGATGGAAAATAATCAAGGAAAGAAGCAACCTAGAACTAGGGAGAAATTTCCTAACAGGACAATTAACCAATTAACTTGCCTTCAAAAATTGTGGATGTTCCATCATTGGAGGCTTTTAAGAAGAGACTGGACAGTCACCTGTCTGCGATGGTATACGGTTTTCTGCTCAACAGGGGGTTGGATTCAGAGATGGGCTTCACATACTGTAGCAACCAGAAATGTGAGCGCGTTTGTACAGCATCACAAAACACGGCAATTTGCTCGTGTGCACCATCCACACATGTGTGCAACATCAAACAACACAGCAATTCACTCGCACATACCATCTGTGCATGCATGCAGCGTCGAAAACACAGTGATATAGGACAGGATTGTGCCCAGGTGGGTGAGCAGCACCACCCACAGGTCGCCACTACAGGTTTGCCTGAACCAGTCCGAACCAGCTGAATACCACCTCTGGTTGGATTAGAAGACTTTCAAGGTTCCTTCCGCTCTTTAGAAGGCCAGATCCTGAAGATGAATTGGCCACCTGATGAGAAGGAAATGCTGGGAAAGATTGAGGACAAAAGAAGGGGATGGCAGAGAATGAGGTGTCTGGATGGAGTCAGTGAAGCAGTAGGCGTGAGCTTAAATGGTGTCCAGGGGATGGTAGAGGACAGGAAGGCCTGGAGGAACGTTGTCCATGGGGTCACGATGGGTCAGACATGACTTCACAACTAACAACAACAACAGCAATGTTCCTTCCAGCTCTGTCATTCTCTTATCATTTTTCTGGTTTTCTTTGAAGTCATCCTAGCTGATTGTATGAACCTTTATAGGCAAATTATTTTTTAAAAATGCATTACGTTTATTTAGGGAGGAAAAGTCTCTACTTAAAATTCTACTTTCCCAAGCTTTGCAATAAAACAGTAGGATCTTTTAAGTATTGTGGCCTATAAGTGCAAGAGCATCTTTAAAAGTAGCGTGAAAGGAGAGCTTTCACGCTACACTTTAAGATAAATCTGAAATGATTGAGATAAATCCAAAAGCCACATTTGCATGTTTAGTTTTTAGGTAGTGATTCTTTTTTAAAAAAAAGAAAAGAAAAGAAAAAAGAGATGGGGGTGGGGAGGGGGAAGACACTTTGCCAGCATGCTGGGACATTGATGTCAATGCAAGAAGATAGCGTGTATTTAAATTTCACCCACTGAAATTCCTGGAAGATAATCTGGTTTGTTTTGTTTGAATCGTGATGCATGCTAAAAAGCCATCCTTTTGGTTAAACACAAAGCTTTCAACGAGTGCTTTGCATGAAATCACCTGTATACACTGATGGAATGCAGTTAATGGCATCTTAATGGGAAGATGTTCTCCTTAGACAGCTGCCTTGTTATTAAGAACAGCTCTCTTTAAAGGGTTGCAAAAATTCACTTCCTGGAGCTGCTGGAAAGTTCCTCCTTCCTTCCCTTTCTCTTTGGCATTCCTAAAATATGGAATATTTAGAATAGAATAGAATTCTTTATTGGCCAAGTGTGATTGGACACACAAGAAATTTGTCTTTGTTACATAGGCTCTCAGGGCAGTGGTGGGTTGCTACCGGTTTCCCATTTCCGCGTTTTTGCTGGGAAGAGCACAACTGATTTACGTGGCAATCCACTCTGCCACACTAATCAGCTGAGAAGATAAAGGTAAAAAGGACCCCAGGCAGGCTGGTGGGCCACTCTGAACATGGGGAGGAACTGGTTTGCTACCAGGTGATCGTTGGTGCTAACGGTTCACCCAAACTGCTGTGTACTGGTAACAACTCCCACTGTCTCAGGGTACATAAAAAGAAAAAAAAAATACATTCATCAAGAAACATAAGATACGGTGCTTACTGATAGCCATAGGCAATCAAATCACACTAAGAAACAATCAATATGAATCGTAAGGATACAAGCAACAAGGTTACAGTCATGCAGTCATAAGTGGGAGGAGATGGCAAGCTGACAAGCTGACAAGCTTTCCAGCTGACAAGCTCAACATATCTTTAACCGCTGACCCATCCTTATTTATTTAATGATGGTAGTGATTTTTAGAAAACTAAGATCATGGCTCCTGGCCCTCTCAATTCCTGGCAAATAGATGGGGAAGAAATGGAGGTAGTGACAGATTTTATTTTCCTGGGCTCCAAGATCACCACAGATGGGAAGTGCAGCCAAGAAATTAAAAGATGCTTGATCCTTGGGAGGAAAGCTATGGCAAATCTAGACAGCATTCTAAAAGGCAGAGACATCACCCTGCCAACAAAAGTGTGTATAGTCAAGGCTATGGCTTTCCCAGTTGCAATGTTGTGAAAGTTAGACCATAAGGAAAGCTGAGCGTTAATGAGTTGAGGCCTTTGAACTATGATGCTGGAGAAGACTCCTGTGAGTCCCTTGGACTGCAAGATGATCAAATCGGTCAGTCCTAGAGGAGATCAACTCTGACTGCTCTTTAGAAGGCCAGATCCTGAAGATGAAATTCAAAAACTTTGGCCACCTAATGAGAAGGAAGGACTCATTGGAGAAGAGCCTCATGCTGGGAATGATTGAGGGCGAAAGAAGGGGACAATAGAGAATGAGGTGGCTGGATGGAGTAACTGAAGCAGTCGGCATGATCTTAAATGGTCTCTGGGGGATGGTAGAGGACAGGAAGGTCTGGAGGAAAGTTATCCATGGAGTTGCGATGGGTCAGACACAACTTTGCAACTAACCAAGTGATTTTTAATGGCTACATGTTGTGATTGTTTCCTTGTTGATGGATTCAAGACATGCCTTAAGGAGGTAGACTCTCCTCCCACCCCACCAAATGAAATGATCCTTTACTACTACTTTCTGCCTTAATTTTGGAGGAAACATTCAATATTTCTGGACACATTTGGAAATATTTCCCCATAGGAGACTGTCAAGCAAAAACTTGGATCTTCGGGTCTCAGGTAGAAGCTTAGCTTAATGAGTTATTGTGTTTGTGTATCCTTGGGTCAATATGATTAGTGCATCTATAAAGCCTCAGGCCTTCCTTTTACATATCAGCAGGGGTAAGCAATCTGGAATACATCTAAGTATAGCCAGGAAAACTATATTGCCTTCATCATTCTGCATAGCCCTTCAAATCCTTCCACTTTCCAGATCAAACCACTGACTCACCATGATCTTAACCATTAAAACTGAAATTTAACATGGTGACACCATGGGAAGAGATGCTTGAGCTGATAAGAAATAAATTAGAAACAAACTCCAACATATATTGCTTATTTGAAACAGTCCTTCAGGGCAGTACAATTTTACTAGTGATTGCAGAGAGATTCTCTACATTTGTTGTCTGTCTCAAAATATTTGAATTTTTCCCCCAGTCTAACAGCATACATGTTACTGATTTGTCATTGATGTATTCCATTTGTGTTAGAAGAATGCAATCTCTGACTGCTCATGGCTCCATTGGCCCATTGCCATTGATACTTATATTGCTGATTCCTAGGAATTTTATATATAAATATTATTATAGCAATATTATATATTGCTCCTGGAAGCACGAAGCCAAGAACACCAGCCTGAAGATGACGAATGAGACTTCGTCGAAACGTCGCCAAGACACTTCCAATTTTATGTGGGAGAAGACCTGAATAACCAAAGACCTACACACACACACACACACACACACACACACACACACACATCTCCAATCTAGTATCTAGCCCTTCAGAATACTAATTAATACAACCCTAAGTGGGAATACTTGATTTAAAAAGTCAATATTGTGGGAGAGAGACTGTCCCAGTTGGGAAGAGGAGTCAATACAGGAGTAGCCTGGAATTGTTATGTAGACACAAGATGGCAAGATCTGACAGACCTCCCCCCCCCCTTTGAAAGTTGTTTATAAGTTTACCTCTGCAGGTAAGCTGCCAGCCTGGGAAGATTCCTGTGAAATAGGCAAAGAACAATAAAGTAGATATTTGAACTCTTCACACGTGAGTCTGATTGTTTGTGCCTGACTATATTCATGAGTATTAAATCTTCCTTCCTTCCTTCCTTCCTTCCTTCCTTCCTTCCTTCCTTCCTTCCTTCCTTCCTTCCTGATGTTCTCCTGTCTCCAACCTGGTCCTACAGGTTTTCCAATAGCTCACCCATCTCCATTAAAATGAAATCCATCTGCCTTATTGCTTACTGCCATCCTCTTCTCTTTCCTCCCCACTTTTCTCAGCATTATATATTTCTCAATGAAGCTGGCTCTTCTCATAATAGTTTGAGCCTGATCATTTGCATCTCAAATAAGATCGATTTCTTCCATGATACATTTCTTTGCTTCCTTGGCTGTCCTTCGTATTTTCAGAATTCTTCTCCAAGAACAAAATTTAAAAGCATGAATATTCTTTCCATCCTTCTTCTTCAAAATCTGATTTTTTGCTTCTATAGGGGGAAAATGCCTATATGATTATGGTACTTACCCTCTTTCCCCCAAAATAAGACATCCCCTGATAATAAGCCCAATCAGGCTTTTGAGCACATGACAAGAGTATATTAATATGTTGGTCAAGCTGTGATAGATGTTTGCTTTATTTCTATTCCCATTTATGTTTAAAAGGATAGTTTCTTATTGATAACACAAATGTGCATGTAGTTGGCAGCAAATAAATTAGCAGTTTTCTGAACAATTAGTGATCATAAAGAGGTATGGCGCAGAATCCAGTATAGGCACTGCAGATATTAAGCTTCTGTGCCTTTATCGTTTATTATCCTAGCAGCAAATAAAACCACTGTAATAGAGTGAAATCATATGGGAACTTAAACCTTTCTGTCTATCAAGCTAGACAGCACCAGAAATGAACTGATAAATTATGAGACTAGCTCTCCTAAGTGATTTCTTCCTTCAGTGATTCCTTCCATGATTTATTCATTCTCTGATTGGTTACAGCCACAATGGGATCACATTCCTTCTATGGGTCTATGGATTTTTATAGAAAATGAAAAAAGATAGGAGGAGGAGGAGGAGGAGGAAGAGGAGGAGGAGGAGGAGGAGAAGGAGAAGGAGAAGGAGAAGGAGAAGGAGAAGGAGAAGGAGAAGGAGAAGGAGAAGGAGAAGGAGAAGGAGAAGGAGAAGAAGAAGAAGAAGAAGAAGAAGAAGAAGAAGAAGAAGAAGAAGAAGAAGAAGAAGAAGAAGAAGAAGAAGAAGAAGAAGAAGAAGAGGAGCAGGAGGAGGAGGAGGGGAAAGGAAAGGAATTTAGAGGGAACTCTATAGTTTTAGTTCTAGAAAAAGATATAAAAAGATGCAATGAAAACCAGGTGTGATAAATGAATATTTAACCTTCATTATTTTCTTCATTTCCTTTAAACTTATTCCAGTGGGTTAGATTGATCTATGTTTCTGATTATTATTTTTTTTACACTGACTCCCCAAAGACAAAAGTAAGTAAATGAATTTAACAAATGTTGCAAGAAAAGACACTTGACAATCCTGTATGAATGGTGACAAAGAGATTATAGATAAATCCTGGAAAAATAATGAAAAGCACTGTTGCGGTGTCAGTATGCTAAAAGAATGACTATATAAATAGAATGAATGAATAATTAAATTAATATGTTTGTTGGATAACCATCTATCTTCTCAGGATTTCTTTTTGGGGAGGTGGGTTGCTTAAAAAGAACAATTTCTTTTGTAATTATTCTCAGCTTGTTCTTTGTTAATCCATGTAGATGCATTTCAGAAAGGTAGCTGAGTAAGATCAATGAATATTTTACACTTCTTGCAGGAAGATGAAATACTATGTGAGAAAGAACTTGATGGACAGGACAAATAAATGCTGGCTAAGAAATGGCCAGATAAGAGATCATGTGGCCTGCAGCTGCATAATGGCGGCCGGGGGTGGCAGGGAGGTGATAGGCTCAGGAAGAGACTGTCACTAAGTTCTTGGGATGTAAAAGAGATGGGGAGAAAATTGTACTTTCAGATTTGCAATGTTCTTTTCATGCAGCCTGACAATAAAGTAGAATTTGTTCATCCAGTTATGTTTCCTGTCTAATCTTCTTGGATAGCAATAGCACTTAGACTTATAAATCACTTCACAGGGTTTTACAGCCCTCTCTAAGCAGTTTACTGAGTCAGCCTATTGCCCCCAACAATCCAGGTCCTCATTTTACCGATCTTGGAAGGATGGAAGGCTGAATCAACCTTGAGCTGGTCAGGATTGAACTGCTTAACTGCAGGCAGCTGGCAGTTAGAAGAATTAGCCCGTAGTACTGCATTCTAACCACTGCACCACCAGAGTTCATGATGTCCATGAAATACTGTAAAAAAAAAGTCAAAATGCATCTCCTACAGGATGATTAAAAGCAGAGGTGGTATTCAGCTGGTTCGGACTGGTTCACCCGAACCAATAGCGGAAATCATGGATGGTCCTACCCACCTGCCCTGGCTCTATGCCATTGTGAAGTTTCCAAAAGATGCCCTAAGTAATTCATGAGCCATGAGCCAAACTTCAAAAGAAATACAGTCATTTATTAGGAGCATCATTTCGGCAATATTTGGATGCTGTTAGAACTAATCCAACATAGATTTATGTTCCCCTATGACCCTATCTCTCCTCTCCTCCCAACCCAACTCTCTCTTACTGATTGCGGTAAGAAAGCATCTATGGAATGTAGCTTCAGTTAGGGAAATCAATCAGCTCCATCAGTTCTCCCTCCCCCCTGCTCATGGCAACTTGAAAGCTTTGCAAGTTGACAGCTATCCTATTTAGGCATGGTTTTGAGGCCAGGCACATGCATGGAAGGCCGGGTACATGCATGGATGAGGCGTGTGCGAGCGAAACGAGTAGGGAAAGTAAGTGAATCCCACCCCTGATTAAAGGTCTGTACATATATTTCTTGTGTTGGCATAAAAACAGCTGGAGGTTTGATTGAAAGATTGTACAGCATCAAATCATTTGCAACATCGGCTATTTTGACCCTGTCCTGTTTGATTGCATAATATTTCAGAATAAAACTGCCCTAATCACTTCTTACTTCTAAATCACATGAGCTTTTGCCACCCAATAAGTTCCCTAATTGTATTTGCATATCACTCAGTTCTTCTCCCCTCCCAACAAATTACAAAAAAAAAAAAAAAAAAAAAAAAGACAAGCTATCTTAATGTATCCATGCATATTATAGTGTGCACCAGTAGAAGCACACCTGCTTTCCAGAGTTGCAAACAAAATACTTCTGTTATTACAATATAATGTTAGATAGACTATTAATCTAGTTTTATTGTCACATCGTTGCTCACTTCCTCAAAGGGATATGCTCCATAAAGAAGTTTATTTATATCTACTAAGAGAATAGTAAGAATATTAAGAATAGTCTACCAGAGCAACAGATGGATATTAAAAGATATTGAAGAATACTGGACCCAAAACAGAACCTTGTGATACCTCACTGCTTACTTCCCTCCATGTAGATGTAGAATCATTAAGGACTACTCATTGAGTATGTTTTGTCAGTCAGTTACAAATCCATCTAATGGTGATTTATTTATTTAATGCAATTTGTATGCCGCCCTATCTTTGTAGACTCAGGGCGGCTCACAACAAATAAAAAACAAACCCAACAAACATAAAATACATACACAAAGTATGCAAATATATAAATATATAATTTAAAACATATATTAAAACCCACTAAAATAATCAACCCCCTCAGTCCAGGTTGGGCGATGTAAACAGCCATGCTTTTAATTCGCGGTGGAAGGTGCGAAGGTCAGGAGCCAACTGAAGCCTCAGGGGGAGTTGATTCCAAAGAGTGGGAGCACCCACAGAGAAAGCTCTGCCCCTGGGGGCCGCCAGCCATCATTGTCTAGCCGATGGCACCTGGAGGAGGCCCTCCCTGTGAGAACGTACCGGGCGATGGGCAGCTGTTGCTGGCTGCAGGTAGTCCGACAAATATCCTGGGCCTAAGCCATGTAGGGCTTCATAGGTCATCACCAGCACCTTGAATCTCACCCGGAGGGCCACTGGTAACCAATGCAAGTCGCACAGGAGGGGTGTAACATGGGAGTATTGGGACCCTCCCATCACAACCTGCGCAGCCACAACCTGCGCAGCCACATTCTGCACCAGCTGAAGCCTCCGAGTGGTCCTCAAGGGCAGCCCCAGGTAGAGAGCATTACAGTAGTCAAGATGGGAAGTGACTAGCACATGAGTAACTGTGGGTAGAGCATCTTGATCCAAATAGGGATGCAACTGATGCACCAGACGAATCTGGGCATTCACCCACTGGTCATGGTTGTTATATGATCAGCTAAATTCAACTGTGAATCCAGGAGGACACCCAAGTTGCGTGCTCTGTCTACTGGGGGGCAAAACTTCACCCCCTATAGCCAACGATGGAACTTCTCCTTCGGATCAAGATGCCGGTACCCACAGCCACTCAGTCTTGGCAGGGTTGAGCCAAAGCCTGTTCCTCTCCATCCAGACTATGTCAAAGAATGAAATAAGATTGGTTTGGCATGATCCATTTTTAACAAACCCGTGCTGACTTCTAGTTGTTACTTAACTTGTTTCTGAGTCTGCACCCAAGATGCAAGTTATACATTTTGACAAGTAGTTATCATGAAGGTAAAAGAAAGGAGCAAGAAGCACATTCAGACTGGTAACTTACTATAACTTGGCAATAAAAGTAGTGCTGACTTATAAGGCATTGGGTTTCTGGTCTGATTTACGTTGAAGAGCTGGCCGATTTAAAAAGGTAAACACTTGAGGGAAATACCTTTCGTATTGTTGAAAGCTGAATGTAGTAACAGGCAAAAAGACATTATTATTTGCCTTGTGGACAATAAGACTGATCCTGCAAGAATACACCAAAATCATCTCTATCACAATCTATATAAAACTAAGGCCATTACAGTCACACTTCAGTTAACTCCAACACAGAGAGTTCATCCTCAGGCTCATAAATTTGCAAATTAATCATTTATGGTCCAAGATGCAATGTCTTCTTGACTATAACATTACAATTGTGAAATAATCAATTACCTTGTTTTAAGAAAGAACTTTTTACAAATATTCACTGCACAATTAAGTTTGTTACTAAGCTATTATAAATCAGCTCTGACCATGTAAAGCAGAACTTTACAATAAGTTGTGATTAATGCGGAAACCTAACTATTTGTGCCTTGCTACTCCATGCTTATAAATGGTTGAAGCTGCTATCAAAATTCTATCAGTTTCATTCAAACATCATCCTATAAATTGGGAGATGAAGAAGCCCTCAAATAATTAGGATAAATGTCTAACCAACAGAAAATTAAGGCTGTACCCTGTTCTTTTTTCTCACCATTATAATGGGTTCAATTGGATGTAGCCACAGTTGTAACTTCTCAAGCTACTCTTTCTTGTTCAGTTCTGGATTCCAGAATTAGGATCATGGGATCATAGAACTGGGATAGACCACTGAAGACATAAAGCCCAAGCCACTAATTAGGACAGGATCCAAAATGAAATCTCAGTTAGCTACCAAGCTTTGCTTGAACATCTCCACTGAATAGGAGGCCAGCACCTATCTTCTCTGCTCTTAACTGAAATTATCTATCTATCTATCATCTATCTATCTATCTATCTATCTATCTATCTATCTATCTATCTATCTATCTATCTATCTATCCACCTATCATCTCTCTCTCTCTCTCTCTCTCTCTCTCTCTCTCTCTCTCTCTCTCTCACACACACACACACACACACATACACACAACTATATATCCATCCATCCATCCATCCATCCATCCATCCATCCATCCATCCATCCATCCATCCATGAGAATAGATTTTGTGACATCCTTTGTTATATCCTTCCTCTCTCTTTTCCAGTCTAAATCTGTTCAACTACACTTTCTCTTTAGAGAAATTCTAATCCCATGAAGGAGGGCCTCTTCTAGATGAGAACTGTTACTTCCAGTGGCTTCTAAATCATGCTTATGTTGATAGTTTAAAATTTCTTTTTTTGCAACCACATCACACTTTTAGCTCCCCTTTGGTTGTGATCAACTGAAACTGAATATGCACTCAATTAGCAGCTGAAGTAACCCTTAAGTGCTTCACCGATATTGATGTAGCTTTTAGAAAACCAAAACATTATTCAGAGCTTTTCTCATATCAGTTATAGGTCTTCAGTATGCATTCTATATATCTAGGAAATAATGCTTTTACTTCAAAACATACAGCAGTCAAGGCAAATAATGTCAACATGGAAACAAAGGCAGAAAGTTTCCAAAGAAAACACCTCCAACTCCTATTAGCAAAATATAAGTATAAAAGTGAAGATCACTAACTTTACACCAGTTTTTATTTCTTGAGATAGCTTCCTCCTTTTGCCCAATGATAAGGCTGACATTTTATTTTATTTTATTTTTTTTACAGCTAGTGACCTAAACAACTTGGAACGCTTGTATCCATCAAAAGTAACTTCTGGTCATTCTGGAACCCAGCTTTACTTTCCTTCAAAATAGTCACTGACCAAAATGACTTGGATACCTCATCAAAAGCACGTTGAGAAAACGTATCTATATATTGACTCAGCCTTCCATCCTTTTGATTGTGGGGGCAATAAACTGACTTTGTATAAAAAAGAACATTGTTTGGAGGGGGGGGCAAAAGCCCTACTAAGCAGGTATATACAAAAGTATGAAGGCTATTGCTTAACACATTGTAAGCCGTCCTGAGTCTCTGGAGAAGGGCGGCATATAAATCAAACTAATAGATAGATAGATAGATAGATAGATAGATAGATAGATAGATAGATAGATAGATAGATGATAGATAGATAGATAGATAAAATTAAAAGAGACATTCTAGTGGGTAAGGAAAATTAATTTAACATCTATGCAGGCTTTGTTGCTTATGTAAAGGGGAGGAAAAAATTTTTACATTCTTCCTAGTTCACTGGAGTAATAGAAAGAGAAGACAGAATAATCCGACCTGCAAAATTCTCTTGTAATCAATCTCAATAGAAGTAGCGTAGGCTTCCTGCGGAGTTAATATTCAGGTCTGGTCTTGATATATGAGTATCAATGTAAACTAGTTGGGAATCTGAGCAGTTAGAAACATGATGCAATATAATATTTGAAATCGGTAGAGAAAAACACATTAATGGAATCTCTTAAGATTTAAGCTTGCTTCCAATGTTGGGGGGCCACAACATTCATGTATGGGCTTCCCAACAGAAATAAATGGAGGCCAGTGTTTTGTGTCCTGATCAGTGAGGACCTCAATGGCAGCACGACAGAACACAATTAATGCACTGGGCAAGATCTTTCAGGACAAGATCTGTTTAACTTGTACATGTTATAAATTTATATTTTATGACATGCATTATACTTCTTTGATCAACAGTATGGTGACCTAGTGGTGAAGATGCTCGCCAGCCACTCGGAAGGTTGAGTTCAATCCTAGGTAGCAGCAAATATTTCACTCCTAAGGAGCAAAGGGGGAAAAAATGCTGTGAATTCCATGTGGTGTCAGGAAGGGTGTCCGGCCAGTAAATGTTCAATTTCATCCAGTCACCCCAATTCTACCCCAAATTAAGGGATTACAGGGTTGTAAAAAAGGAAGGTTTTTTTATAGTACACCTTATTTTAATTGTTATGCTTCTGGCACGAATAAAGAAAGCTACCAAGTAAATGTATTCATGAGAAAGGGACCTATAATGGTTGCCAAGGAGGCCTATTTGTTTTGTGCATTCCACATAATTTGCATTGTCTCTGGGATTTGTACAAGAATTCAATTAGCCCTAATGGCCTTATTTTCCCCATAGGAAAAGTGGGAAAACAGGATTAGATTAATTGACAAGGACATCTAGCAGATTAATGGCTCCAGGTGAGAGCTAAATTGGATGAAATACAATTCACATGTTCTATTTTTAGGGACCACACTGTATTGTTTCTGCCTCATTCTTAAGCCAACTGGGTTGGGTAGATTTGGCTGAAAAGCTTGCAGGAATCCCAACCTAATCTCAGAGAATGTCAAAGGCTAAAACATATGAAGAACAATTACAGGAATTGGGTACCTCTAGTTTAATAAAAAGAAGGACATGATAGCAGTGTTCTACCATTTGATGGGCTCCTACAACAATGGGGGGGGGGGTGAAACTATTTTCCAAGGCACCAAAAGGCTAGACAAGAAACAATAGTTGGAAATTAGGAGAGAAGAGAACATTCTTAACAGTGAGAACAATTAACCAGAGGAATGGCTTGCCTTCAGATGTTGTAGGTGCTCCATCACTGATGGCTTTCAACAAGAGACTGGACAGCCACTTTCTGAAATGATATAGGGTTTCCTGCTCAAGCAGGGATTGGATTAGAAGACCTCTAAGGTCCCTTCCAACTCTATTATTCTATGGTCTATGTTCTACACTCAACCATGGCTTCCTAACTTATCATCCCATGCAGATCCAAAGTATTGGGATTCATTTAACGGACACAGTTAACAAATATTGGCTTAGAGTTGATATGT
The DNA here is from genome assembly GCA_030761175.1 of Masticophis lateralis. NCBI lineage: Eukaryota > Metazoa > Chordata > Lepidosauria > Squamata > Colubridae > Masticophis > Masticophis lateralis. The sequence goes on along the minus strand of JAUDYJ010000004.1, from coordinate 119,747,307 downwards.
AAACTCAGGTTAATTGTCCTTGTGTTGCCAAATAAAGCAAAACAAAAAGCATATATTTGTATGTCTCCTGAAGAGTAAGGAAGGATTTCCTAACCTGACGTTCTCCAAAAACGAGTAGTCCATCGTGGCTCAGTGGCTAAGCTGCTGAGCTTGTCAATTGAAAGGTCAGCAGTTCAGTGGTTCAAATCCCTAGTGCCCCCTAACAGAGTGAGCTCCCGTTACTTGTCCCAGCTTCTGCCAACCTAGCAGTTCGAAAGCATGTAAAAAATGCAAGTAGAAAAATAGGGACCACCTTTGGTGGGAAGGGAACAGGGTTCCGTGCGCCTTTGGTGTTTAGTCATGCCGGCCACATGACTACAGAGACGTTTTCAGACAGTGCTGGCTCTTCAGCTTTGAAACGGAGATGAACACCGCCCCCTAGAGTCATGAATGACTAGCACATATGTGTGAGGGAAACCTTTACCTTTATAACTTGCATCATTCCTACAATACAGTATTTCACTTCTCAAAAGAATGACTTGGCTTTTCTTTTTCACCTGCAACAGTCCACCCGCTTTATATTCTAGTCAATTTTTTAAGGGATAAGGATCTTTTATTGATAATCAAAATGAAGACGCAGTATCTGTGTGACACATTTGTCCAGCGAAAAGGAATCAGTGTTCAAAGGTAGAAATATCAGACTTTTTTTTTTACATCAAACAGTGCTGTCAGCTCCTATGAAAAGTCACAAGGATTTCAATGTTTTTTTTCTGTGAACATCACATTTCTTGAATTGTAGATGCTTTGTTTTTTATTGAAATGCTGGTCTTGAAAGCAGCCTCTGACTATTTATATTCACTGACAATATTCTCCTCTGATAGCAAGTCTGAAGTTAGCAACTACATTGGACGAATTCCCTTGTTTGCCAACTTGTCTCTTCTTTCAAAGGGAGACAGACCTCAAAACAACAGAAAGCTAGTAACTTATTCTTCACTAGTTTAGAATCAAACTTCAAAGGGCCTGAGCAAATGCATTTTAACACAAATGAATAACTCAACCCGTAAACTCTACCTTCTTAAAGAGATTTTTGTACTGTAATCATTTTGCAGAAAAAGAAGATGGCAGTCCAACCATGGGGGAAAAATATATCTGTGCCTGAAACGTAAGATATTAAAAAAGAATATATGTTGCTTCTGACATTTGAGTTTATCCCATAAGGTACAATTAAAATTTACCATGGTAAAGAATCCCTGAATTCTTGAAGCTAAATCATAGAATTTTGTATGGCCTCAATAAAAGCATCCTTAATAAACTCTAAAAGGAGGGAGGCACATGCCTATATTTTCCATGCTTTGGTAACTATCTTGAGTGTTTCAGGAAAGAAGGAATAGCAACACAATTAGTGATAATAATTTAGGGATGATGATGATCATCATTGTTGTTGTTGTCGTCATCATCATCATCATCAGATGATGATGATATGGAAACATTTAAGCTTGGCTTCATATAAATAACTCAAAACATTATATGAACTTGTTGTCATTATTACATGACCAACTTCACCAACATCACGAGATTCCAATTAGCTTGATTTCAAGATTAAATAGCAATAGCACATAGACTTATACCACTTCACAGAGCTTTACAGCTCTCTCTAAGTGTTTTACAGAGTCAGCCTATTGCCCCCAACAATCTGGGTCCTCATTTTACTGATCTTGGAAGGATGGAAGGCTGAATCAACCTTGAGCTGGTCAGGATTGAACTGCTTAACTACAGGCAGCTGGCAGTTAGAAGAATTAGCCCGTACTACTGCATTCTAACCACTGCGCTACTACTGGTCTAAATACAGAATTAAATACAGTTCTGAAGAACAGTAAAGGTCTGGAATACAAACATGTAGAAATGATACACCTATATGGCCAACTGTACAAGATAAAGAATCTCATTATTGTTCCTCTGAGTTAAATATTGATTTTGGTAGAGGTGAGGTGTTTTTTAGGAGGAGGGGTATTGGATTTATATCTCCCTTTTTTCCAGACTGAAATAAGTTTTTTTCTCCCTTCATCTTATCTCACAACTCTGTGGCATAGGACAGAGGGACTTTGGTTAAATGAAATGTACATTAACCAGGGCCTCTCAGAATTACCAACCTGCTGTGAAGTATTAAAAAACTCTTCCAAATATTTAAAAAAAATATGCCCAAACTTCTAGTTCAGGGATGTCAAACTCAAGGCCTGTAGGTTGGATTCAGCCTGTAGGGTGCTTAGATTTAGCCCACAGGGCCACCCTGGAAATAGCGAAGAACCGGTTTGTGGTGCCTCTGTCAACAAAAATGCTGCACGCGGCCCTCCCAGGCTCCATTTTCTGCTGCAACGGCCTCCTGCAGCCCTCTGCCAATGAAAACAAAACTTGGGAGGACCGCATGCAGTCCCCACACCCAAGCTCCATTTTCATTGGCTGCAGGAGGCCACAGCAGTCAAAAACGGGGCCTGCTAGCAGAGGGCTGACACAAGTGATGCCGAGTTGGCCATGCCCTCCCAGCCGCCCAAGGTCAAACGGAACCCTGATGAGGCCCTCAATGAAATAGAGTTTGTCACCCCTGTTCTAGTTTGATCATTTTGTTTGCATGTTCTTTACATCTTTAGTTTTCCACACATTTGAGAGTGGGTTCCTGGTGCCCAGTGGTTGATGATGATGATGGTGATGATGTTTTCTCACTATGACCATCAAGAAATTGACAAATATCAACAAGAAAATCCTGGGGGGAAAAGAAGCAGACCTCAATCCTAAAGGGTACAGCGGTGAAATGATAAAGTTTGGGAAAAGTTTGGGAAAACATTTTACCCCATGTTTTTCCCTAATTAATCCCACCCACACAGTGATGGTATTTAGCTGGTTCGTACTGGTTCTGGCGAATTGGTAGCGGAGATCACAGGTGCGCCTTCCCTGACCTAAAGATGTCCTGTTTAGCCATGTTTTTGAGGATGGATGCATGCGCGGAAGGCAAAGCACATGCATGGTAGGCCGAGCGCATACACAGAAGGTGCACGCACGCGAAGAGAGCATGCACGCTCACAGTGAAGCGATGGTAAGATTATGTGAAACCAACCACTGCATCCACCCCTTCCATTCTGGAGGCATCTCTTCCATTTCAGTTCTGGAAAAATTCCTGCCATTCTTGATCATCAGGTTATTGGATGTATAAAATCCTTTAAGAGAGCTAGTAGCTATCTGCTGGGGTTCAGGCAACCCATATAAAGAGTCAAACTCATCACTTCCTGTCGGAGACATTCAGTTCCTGCCAGTCTGAAAGTCGATAAAATTTAAGCCATTATAAACTGGATAGCCGAAAATAAATAAATAAATAAACAACAACAACAAAAAATTGCAGGTTGCTTAAGTTAATCTTCCTCGCCTCCTCCTGCTTACATTTTTTTCCTCCTGTGCTGACATCAGCAAAAAATATATCAGTGGAAATACAACAGGGCCAATTCATCCAATCTCACCTGCCCCATCAAGAAACACAGGTGTGTGTGTGTGTGTGTGTGTGTGTGTGTCTTTGCAAGAGTTTCTCAGCAAAATAACACTTGGAAAGTGAGAAGGCGAGAGAGGGAGAGAGGGAGGGAGAGAAAATACATTAAAATATCTGCAGGTTGGGTGATATATTGTATTCCAGCAGCAAGCAAGGTAAGAGTGATTGCTCTCTTCGCCAATAAAATAAAAGCAGATTGAACTTCTGACCCACACATAGTAATGGAAAGAGCCTCCTGAGTCCCAGGGAACTACAAAAAGAAGGTCAGCCTACAGCCCCTTTTGCAACTGGCTTTTCTTTTCCCAGCCTCAAACTTGTTTTCAGCTGACTAATGCAATGTATTAGAAGTCTTTTCTTTCCATTTTATGGCTATCCTTCCACAGAAAATGAAAAGCTTTTTCTTGTCATCCTGCCACTGAGAAAGCAAAAGTATAACAAATCACAAGGATGGTGTGTCCGTGCAGGTAAACTGGAGGGATGAGAAGGTCACCTTCTCCTTGGTTGGCATTGGATAGATGCCAGAGGTGGTATTCAGCAGGTTCTGGAGAACCGGTAGCGGAAATTTTGAGTAGTTTGGAGAACTGGTAAATACCACCTCTGACTGGCTCCACCCCCATCCATTCTCTGCTTCCCGAGTCCCACCTGATTGGGAGGAAATGGGGATTTTGCAGTAGCCTTCCCCTGCCACACCCACCAAGCCACGCCCACGTCCACCAAGCCACACCCACAGAACCGGTAGTAAAAGTTTTGAATCCCACCACTGATTGAGGATCTCCAAAAGTGAGGCTTTTTTGACACCAACGGTGTGAATAAGAAGAATAGTATGAGAGGTCCTTGGTGCTCCCGTGAGCTTGGTTGTTTTTTTGCAAACGTTTCATTACCCAAACTAGGTAGTGTCATCTGTGCATTACCCAGGATGGGTAATGAAACATCTTCAAGAAAAGAATCAAGCTCAGAAAGCATCAAAGACCCCTCATTTCAACCCTGAGCTACAAATATTCTCCCTTATTGGTACAATATGGTATGCGTGCAGCAATGGTGGAATTCAATTTTTTTTTACTACTGGTTCTGTGGGCGTGGCTTGGTGGGCATGGTGTGGTGTGGTGTGGCTTGGCAGGGGAAAGATACCGCTCCATGGCTTAGGGCCTGGATATCTACGGGACCGCCTTGTGCCACCGATGGCCTCCCACTGACCAACACGCTCTCACAGAGAGGAACTCCTCAGGGTGCCATCGGTCAAACAATGTCAACTGACGACCCTAGGGGAAGAGCCTTCTCTGTGGGGGCACCTGCCCTCTGGAATGAACTGCCCCCGGGGATAAGTATGATTCCTGACCTGCGTACCTTTCGCCGTGCCCTTAAGACTTTACTATTCCAACAGGCTGGGCTGGCTTAATAAGAAATTGGATTGGGTGTTTCAATTTTAGGGTTTTTAATTTTGGGGCCAAACTATTTAATCTGTTTTTAAACTGCTTTTAAATTTTGCATTTTATGCTGTTTTATTGTGGCTGTACACCGCCCTAAGTCCTTCGGGAGAAGGGCGGTATAAAAGTTTAATAAATAAAATAAATAAGTAAATTAGTAATAAAATCTCCATTCCCACCCCACTCCAGAGGAAGAATACTGCAAAATCTCCATTCCCACCCCACTCCAGAGGAAGGATACTGCAAAATCTCCATTCCCACCCCACTCCAGAGGAAGGATACTGCAAAATCTCCATTCCCACCCCACTCCAGGGGAAGGATACTGCAAAATCTCCATTCCTTCCCCACTCCTGGGGGAAGAATATTGCAAAATCTCCATTCCCACCCCACTCTGGGGCCAGCCAGAAGTGGTATTTGCCAGTTCTCTGAACTACTCAAAAATTTCCACTACCGGTTCTCCAGAACCTGTCAGAACCTGCTGAATAGCACCCCTGGCTTGCAGGCATTTCCATTATACAGGTAGACCCTCAAATGGTTTCTTGCTTCCTTCTATCTGGTCTGATGAATAATAGCCCTTTGAAGATGCCGCAAAGACTCCTAGATAATCAATCCATAATAGGTTGAGTAATATTCTACTCACTGTCCCTACTCCCATTCCTCACTACTCCTAATCCAGTCTTCCGTTGCGCACTGGAACTCACGCAGGATATATAATTCAAAAGCTCTATAAAGGATCTTGAAAACGCAGGAAAGCCAGCCAAGCTTGGGAACATAATCCCACCGCTCGAAACTGACAATTCAACACATTAGACCGTGAGGCAACAGTGTGAAAAAGGCAGGGGTCTGAATTGTTCTTGGAAATTTTGTAAAGCCTGCCTTTTAACTACAACTGTAGGGTCCTTTTGTACATTCTACAGAAGCCCTTCCAGGTATTAAGAAAAAGAGAGAGAACTCTTGCAAAGGATAAAGAGAGCTCTAATATGACTGTGTCCTTACCAGCTTCCCTGAATAATGCGGAAAGTCTAGCCAGAGTGATTTGTAACGTTGTGTTCTGAACTATGTTTATGCTTGATGGAATTCATCTTTGCAAGTTCTGATTTGCTGTACCAGTATACCTCCTGAAAATTAAGGGAATGGATGTACAGAGGGCAGAGAGGACACTGCACTTTTCTTTTCTTTTTCTCTATTTAACCTGCTTCTTATTGTATATGTCCCTTCAAGTAAATGATGACTCCTGGACACCGCTTGGTCTAGTCCAGGGGTCAGCAGCTATGGAGCTGCACGTGGCTCTTTCATCTCTCTGCTGTGGCTCCTTGTCACTGGTTGGCTCCAAAATTGATAGGGCTTTCAATTAGGTCAGGTAGAGGAAAAAGGATGTTGTGATAGGAGAAGACTCTATGGTGGGGGAACCGGACTTCCGGTCAGCATAGGAAAAAGGATGCCGTGCTAGGAGAAGACTCTATGGTGGGCGAACTGGACTTCCAGTCGGTTCCAGAATTGAACGGGAAGCTTCCGATAAGAACCTTTGCGGCTCTTTGAGTGTTTAAGGTTGCCGACCCCTAGTCTAGTCCTTGAAGTTTGTCATGCTAAGATTTCAGAAGGGGTTTGCCAATGTCTGCAATCCAGGGCAAAGAAATAGAGTGACTGGCCCAAAGTCACCTAGCTAGCTTCGTGCATATGGTGGGATCAGAACAGAGTGTCCTTGTCTCTAGCCTTAACCCAAACTCAATTTCATTGAGGGCTGCATCAGCATTATGGATGACCTCAAAGGGCCAGTTGCATGTAAGACCATGATGACTAACAGCAGCTGGATAGGCATGGAAAGGTGGGTGTGGCTGGCTTGACAATGCCTTCTGTGTATGCCCAAAGGAGTGCTTGGCCAGGCTGGGGTGGGCTGGGGTGGGATGAGTGCTTGGCCAGGCTGGGGTGGGATGAGGTGGAAGGGGCTGGTCCCTCACCATTTCCAGGGTGTACCCATAGGCCAGATTTAACCACATCACAGACTGGATCTGGCCCACAGGGCTTGAGTTTGACATGTCTGTCTTAACCACTACACCAAACTGTCCCTCTGTCATGTTTCTTATTCCCAGGACATTCTTCACTTCCTTCCCCTCAGTGTCCAGTTACTTCTCTTTCCGTAATGGAGGAAAACACAGTTCTGAGTTGTAGGCAAACCTAAGTAAATCAGATTTTCCTATCAGCAAATTAGGGGATGTTGATGGCTCAGTGGTTAAAGACACTGAGTTTGTCAGCGGAGAGCTGATAGCTGAGGTTGGAGACCTAAACTTTGTGCAATCGGGTGAGCTCCTGTTATTTGCTCCAGCTCCTGCCCACCTAGCAGTTTGAAAGCATATGCAATGCTTTCAATTGCAGATTAATAGGTACAACTTCAGATTAATAGGTACAACTTCAGTGAGAAGGTAACAGCATTCGGTGCATCTTTGGTGTATAGTCCTGTTGGCCACATGACTATGGAAGTGTCTTTGGACAATGCTGGCTCCCTCAGCCAAGAAACGGAAATAAGCACCATGCCCTAAAGTTGGGCACGACTGACAGGGAAATCTTTACCTTTATCAGCAAATTATTTCTTAAATGAAGCTAGTTGTTGGTCTACTGTTTCATTTAGCACCAACCCAAAGAATACTTTCTTAGAAAGACTTACAGTCATAAACTTAGTGTTTCTCTCTCTTTGCCCATTCCTTCCACTTCATAAAACTATCTGAACCCAACAACCCCTCATGTGAGAATTTGCACCCTATGGAGGAGGACAAATCACACGTCTCAGAACAAAATAGGTCTAGATTTAAATCCGATTTCTCTGCCACATTAAATCCCAAGAATGGCCTGCTGGCTCAGCAGACTAAAGCATTGTGATTAACATCAGCTGTCTGCAATTACTGTAAATTTGAATCTCACCAGGCTCAAGGTTGACTCAGCCTTCCATCCTTTCTAAGGGAGGTAAAATGAGGATCCAGTTTGTGGGGGCAATAAGCTGACTTTGTATAAATATACAAAAGTATGAAGGGTATTGCTTAACACATTGTAAACCATCCTGAATCTCCGGAGAAGGGTGGCATATAAATCAAATTTAAAAAAAAAAAAAAGAATAATAAGAATCATCCAGTTTAGACCACAGGCTCAACTGACTGCGGTTTCTTTCCACAGTAGAGAATTAATGGAAAACCCATCAACAGAAGACTAACATTGTTGCATTATTATGCACTATTAATGTCAACTTTGAATCCTGGAGATCACATGTGAATCTGTATAGAGTCCAGGCAGCGCTATGGAAGTGACCATGGTCATTTTCTGGGTTATTGTTCCACTTCCTATCCCAAAGGTGCTTTTTCAGGAGGCAACTGGACTTTCTTATTTGTTTTTTTTTTCTTTTGAAGACATTTTGCTTCTCATCCAAGAAGCTTTTTTTGGCTCTGACAGGGGAATGGAAGGATTTATATTCCTTGCAGACAGCTAGTCACTTGCATCCCTTTTTTTTCTTCATCCTTTTAGAGGGTTGTTGAAGCACTTGGAGGTTGATCTGTGTCCTCAGGGTCACCTGAGTGGGTTTCCTGGTTCCTGTAGTCTGCAATTTTTCCTCTGGAAATCTGCCTCCTGAAAAGCAGCTTTGGGACAACCATGATCTGGATGTCTGAGAATCTCTACAGACACTCTACTTCCTAATTTCCCAGGAAATTCAAGACTTCCTAAATGATCTTGCACCCCAAGGCCAATCAAAATTAGCTAGAGGTAGCGCTACAATTTCAGGTACTGTGATAGTTGGATCTATTTAGTCTGTTCCATATCTCTCTAGCCTGAAGATTTATTTATTTTTAAATCATATTTAAATATGTATTTTTAATGCATTTCTAAATGCATTTTTCATCAATTGGTATAATATCACCTTTTCCCCATTTAGCTGAGAACTGTGCTTCCAACAGATACCTAAATTCAAATCATGCATTAGCCAAGAAAATTCACAAAATTCAAATCCCACAAACAGCCCTATTTATCATCATTGCTTGCAAATTAAGAGTCTACATTTGCACCAGTGTTTATCAAGCACTGCCAGCAGCCAATGTCATCCTGTCACTGAAACTGAATCCTGAAGTGCATAGAAATGCACACAAAATTGGAAACTAATTTGAAGTTATTATTTCCCCTGAAGATAATCAAAAGATATTCAGAGTGGAAACTTCTAAGCAATAAGCCATCCCAAAGAAGCAATCTCTTACCATATAATTCCAAGCTACAAAATAGCCATTTTTGGGTAAAAGTCAAATTGAAGCTATCTATGCAGACTTTGCTTTTCCATATCTGACACAGTGAGATTTAGCAGCTGTTTCTGCAGGAAACAGGTAAAAAAAAAAATCAATATGGAAACACATGTACAAAGAAGTCAATGAGCAACAGCAAGATCTGGTCATACCATAAAAAAGATGTTGAGACTCTAGAAAGAGTGCAGAGAAGAGCAACCAGGATGATTAGGGGACTGGAGGCTAACTAAAACATATGATGAACAGTTGCAGGAACTGGGCATGGCTAGTCTAGTGAAGAGAAGGACCGGGGAGACATGATAGCAGTCTTCCAATATTTGAGGAGCTGCCACAGAGGGGAACAGGTCAAGATATTTTCCAAAACACCTGAAGGCCAGACAAGAAATAATGGAAACTGAACAAGGAGAGGTTCAACCTAGAAACAAGGAGAAATTGTCTGACAGTGAGAACAATCAACCAATGGAAATTGTGGGAGCTTCATCACTGGAGACTTTCAAGAAGAGATTGGATTACCATTTGTCAGAAATGGTGTAGGGTCTCTAGCTTGGGTGGGTGGGGGTTTTGAACTGGATGACCTACAAGGTCCCTTCCAACTCTGTTAATCTGTAAGGAAGGTGATGGACTCAATTTCACTGGTGATAGGTATAGCATTGGAAGACCTGAAGGACCAGGTTGGAGATAAATTTTCATGGAGAAGAATCTATCCATGTGTTTGCTAAGAGTCAGTGCTGATCTGGTGGAACAAAATCAATCCACAATGGAAATACGCACATATATGGATTCTTAATAGCCCAAAGTTGGTTTTCAAAAGTTATCTGAGATAATAAACAGCAATAACAGAAATTATAACAGCAACAACAGACACAGAAAAAGCTCGTACAATCCTGGGTTGTATAAACAGAGGTATAGAATCAAGATCACGTGAAGTATTAGTACCACTTTACAGTATTCCAGTATTTGAGGAGCTGTCACAAAGAAGGAGGGGTCAAATTACTCTACAAAGCACCAAAGGGCAGGAAAAGAAACAATGGTTGGAAACTAACTGAGAGAGAGAAGCAACCTGAAATTAAGGAGAAACTTCCTAACAGTGGGGACAATTAATCAGTTAAATAGCTTGCCTCCAAAAATCATGGGTGCTTCATCCCTAGAAGTTTTTAAGAAGAAACTAGTCAGCCATTTATCTGAAATAGTATAGGTTCTCCTGCTTGAGCAAGATTTTGGACTAGAAGACCTCCAAGGTCTCTTCCAGCTTCTACCCTACCCTACCTTACCCTACCCTACCCTACCCTACTCTACCCTACTCTATTTTATTCATTTTGCTGCATATGCATACATGTGTACAGTACAGTATATTTCTGAGTGTATCGATATACTCTAAATTTTGGAGGGAGGGAGGAAGCCTAACAGAAGTTTTTGCTTTTATATACTATTTCTGTCTGGCCATCTAGTGTTACTATTTTGTCCTCATACTACTGTTGGTGCCTAGATCCCTTGGCCAGTTTAATCTCTGGAAAGTACATTAAAAGTCAAGATGCCCCTACTACCTTAAGCTCCAGCTTTTTCCAGCGTGTAAAACATTCTCAAAAAGCACTAGAATACTTTGATGAGTTTGAATTTTAAACTGTAGCACGCACACGTGTCTGAACACACAGAAACCTATGAAAAAGAATTGAATCCTGCACTGCTTGCTTACATATCTTTCATCCCAGCCAGAAGAATAAGTGGTCACTTGCCTAAAAAACATAGAGTTTGATCTATGATTTTCAAAATGTTTTCAAGTGTTTTAGAGGTTTGTCTGTTTTTTTCTTTTTTTTTTCTTTCTTTCTTTCTTTTCTTTTTTTGCATCTTGCAGCCAGAAAGGTGATTTTTGCCAGTTAAAGCCAGATAAAGGAAGCCCAGCCTGAATTCCAAGAGAACAGTGCAACTGATATCCTATTTTTCCCCCTAGAACCATCAACCAAACTCCAGCAGGTGTGCTTCCTGTTGATTTCCAGTGATTAGCTCCTAACAAGGTTTAGGGAACCATAAAAGGATTCCTTGCATCCTTAATCACAGAAATTTAGGCATCAGGCTTGCCAATTTGTTGTCTTTCACTAGCAAAGTGGTCCTTTTAAAAGTGAATCAACCTATATGCTCCTCAAACTCTCCAGTTTGTTTGTAACTTTCGGTAACTGGGCACAAATCCAAAGTGGCTTTGAATGGGCTAATTTAAAGAATGTGTCCAAAATTTGGGCCCCCTTCCTCCAGTGGGACTGAAATTTGGCAAAGGTGTGGTTGCTTCACCACCTTTGTAGTAATGCGATCGTTGTTTCCAATGCTTCCTTTGACTTTCCTTGTGGGAAGCTGGCAGGAAGTTGGAAGTCACTTCTGTTCCTACTATGCTTTTGGCCATTGGCTATCATTCTGCTTTTCTCTTTAGGCAATAAAATATCTATGAAACAATGACCCAACAGGTTATGGGTTGACTAGTGGATGGATGTGTGTTTGTTTGTGTGTGTGTGTGTATAAAGACACAGACACACACATCCATCCACTAGTCAACCCATAACCTATTGGGTTATGTGTATGTGTATATATGTACTGTATGTATACACATATACATACATACACACACACATACACATATATGTCAGATACTTAGAAGCTGAGGGTTTGGCAGCACAAGTGAACAACAGTCAGTCACTGGACATCAACACACCAACCAAACAACAGGAAGGCACCACATAAACACAACACATAGAATAACCCAAAGCACATATTGCAGAACAGAGAAATTTCTTGAAGCTCATACACTAGCATGACTCCAAACGTTTGGAAGGCTAAACCTCTGGTTCTGATGACTGACCCAGATTGAATCATGCAACATCATCCTAAAACACATTTATTTGCTTTCATTTTTTTTAAAATGTAGATAGGTAGGTAGGAAGGAAGGGAGGGAGGGAGGGAGGGAAAGAAAGGAGTGAGTAAGTAAGTTAAAAAGGAGAGAGGAAAGAAAAAAGTTAAAAAAAGAGGGAGGGAGGGAGAGAGAGAGGGAGGGAGGAAAGGAAAGAAGGAAATTAAAAACAAAGGAGACAGGGAGGGAGAAAGGAAAGGAAAGGAAAGGAAAGGAAAGGAAAGGAAAGGAAAGGAAAGGAAAGGAAAGGAAAGGAAAGGAAAGGAAAGGAAAGGAAAGGAAAGGAAAGGAAAGGAAAGGAAAGGAAAGGAAAGAAGGTAGTCAGGAAGGACATTAAAGGGAAAGAGGGAGAAAGGAAAGGAAAGAGGGGAGGAGGGAGGGTGGGAGGGAGGGAAGGAAGAAAGGAAGGAAGGAAGGAAGGAAGGAAGGAAGGAAGGAAGGAAGGAAGGAAGGAAGGAAGGAAGGAAGGAAGGAAAACTAGATTTCATTTCCAAATCCAGAAAAAAAAATATAGACCTCCTATCTCTACCATGAGTAATATGGGGTGAGGATGGGAGGTGCGGGGTGGCATTCTTCAAAGAACTCAGAGAAATCTTCCTCTTGAAAAGGAAAATAAAAGAGAAAATGCACCATGCAGAGAAAGTCCTGCAGTGCTTAGGCAGTAGTCTAACAAGAGCTAAAGAAAAACAGAGAGAGAGAGAGAGAGGGAGGGAGGGAGGGAGGGAGGGAAGGAAGGAAGGAAGGAAGGAAGGAAGGAAGGAAGGAAGGAAGGAAGGAAGGAAGAAAGAAAGAAAGAAAGAAAGAAAGAAAGAAAGAAAGAAAGAAAGAAAGAAAGAAAGAAAGAAAGAAAGAAAGAAAGAAAGAAAGACAGACCAAAAATGCTATGGCTCTGAAAGAGTTGATGAGCCAGCAATTTAGCTAACTGCATGATTGAACAATTCATTTGCATCAGATTAACACAGAAATGCTATTTCCTCCATGCAACATCAAGCGAGGGTTGAAGCAGAATAGAAATCTATCCTTCATAACCAACAAGCAGTGAAAGAATTGTCTCCATCTACAGAAAAGGAGATTAAAACCAAAGAGTTTACCACATAATTATAAAGAGAAAAATGGCAAGAAATTGATAAAACTGGATTGTGGTCCCTGTGTCCCTCTAGAACAGGGGTGTCAAACTCGCAGCCCGTGGGCCAGTTGCTGGCCATGCCCACCCTGGTTTAGCAAAAGGGGAAAAAGTTGTGATAATACATCTTGTGATGACATGTCATCATGAGTTTGACACCCCTGCTCTAGAACAAGATCTGATCCCTTGTTATTTCACTCACAAACATTTTTTAAGTGGCAACAATCAATCAAAAGATTGGTGGCAGCTGAAAGACCATTATACCATTAAGACCCTTATACAAACTATATGTGTGTGTGTGTGTGTGTGTGTGTGTGTGTGTGTGTGTGTGTGTGTGTGTGTCTTTAGTTATTCAGGTCTTTTCCTGCGTAGAATTGGAAGTATCTTGGCGGCGTTTCGACGAAGTCTCATTCATCATCTTCAGGCTGGTGTTCTCGGCTTCGTGCTTCCAGGAGCAATGTGAGATTGCACCTGTCTCTTTCTTTTAACTGCTAGTGGGGGTGTGAGCTCATTGGGTGGGAGTTTGGCTGTGTTCTGATTGGGTAGAGGTATGTTCTGATTGGTTAGGGGCTTGGCTGTGCTCTGATTGGATGGGGGGTTGGTTGTGCTCTGATTGGATGGGGGTGTGTTCTGTTTGAGTGGGGGCTTGGTTATTAATTAAAAGTTTTGGGTCTTTTGAAGACGCATACAGTCATGTTTACATTGCGTTATATGACTTATCATAACCGAGCATATAAAAACAACAACAGCAACAATAACAACTGTCACTTCTTGGATAAATCACCAGAAGCTAGAATCAGCAAATCTGCTAAATCATAAACAATATTTTACAAATCATAAATACTAGATTTACGTAATGAGCAGAGCCCCAAGCAAAGAAATCATATTTAGGTTTGGTGCAATACCTGAACCCGATCTTTGTCAGAAAACTAAATCTGAAAGTAATATTTATGTTCTTTCAGCCAACAAAACATCTGAAAATTTAAATAAAGGCAACATAAAGACTATATATATATATATATATTTAATATTTTTGCTGATAATACTATAAATAAAGGGAGGCTGTTATAGATCTATTTCGAGCTTATTTGCTCTCATCAGACAGTCATACCCTTACTGGGATTTGATAAGGGTATGATAAGAAATAGCTTGTCGGCTATATGATACTGTCTGGATGGCCCATGAGATTGGGCTGAAAGGCAAAAATTGGAGATTTGTGATATCTCCTCCATTCGTGGTAATCCAGGATGACTTAATACAAAAAACATACATATACATACATACATACATACATACATACATACATACATACATATATATATATATATATATATATATATATATATATATATATATATATGTTTTCTGAGGTTTTCGCGGGTGTTTGTATGTAGGTCTTTGGTTATTCGGGTCTTCTCCTGCGTAAAATTGGAAGTGGCTTGGCGACGTTTCGATAAAGTCTCATTCGTCATCTTCAGGCCGGTGTTTTCGTCTTCGTGCTTCTAGGAGCAAACAACACATTGCTCCTAGAAGCACGAAGACGAAAACACCGGCCTGAAGATGACGAATGAGACTTCATCGAAACGTCACTAAGACACTTCCAATTTTACGCGGGAGAAGGCCCAAATAACCAAAGACCTACATGTATGTATGTATGTATGTATGTATGTATGTATGTATGTAAACACGTTTTCCCCATGATGAGTCTAGGAAATAAATTGAATAATGATGAATTTCTGAAGAGCTTTCTTTCCACAAATTGGCCCCTGCCATCCTTTTATTCAGTATAGCTAATTGTTCATGATTTCTCTTTCTGGTAAATCTGACAGCATTCTTCTCTGCTCCTTCAAAATGCCATATATTCTATCCTAATAATTTTGGTAATATTTGAAGAAAGGTTTATAAGTGTCATATTTAATAATACAGTCAATGATACCAGTCCATTTAATCAATCAATGCTTTCTCCAGAGTGGATAGTGAAGTTCCTTAGGTCAGTCTCACAGACCCCATTAAACAAGATTTAGTCGTTATTTGTGACCCTGGCTGGAGAAACGTAAAGATCAATTAACACCTTCCAGACTGGGCTTTATATCTATGTATCTATTGGCAGAATGGGATTATCTGCAACCCGTTAGATTCAAGGAAAGTCTTATTTTATTTTATGCTCTCCATTTTTGCACTCTGTCAACACACTTCCTCTCACCGCTATCGCTTCCAGCCACACTATAGCTAATCATCACAACATTTTAAGGCAATATAAACATTTTCTGTCAGCTAGCGGGAATCCTAATCATTATAGCTGTTAGGAGATATTGCTTCCAAATCTCTTGAGGAAAATTGTGATCCTTTTCAAGAAATCTGAAAGACAGTTATTCCACATGGGAACTGTACAGAAGTGGAAATTTTTGATTTTCCTGGGTTCTACGATTTCAACAAGGTCAAATAGGCTTTAGCTATTTGATGGCCACATGAATGTTTTTCCTTTCTCATACAGCTCAGTTTCAAGGTCTTGGCAATCTTCTTATAGCCTAGGCCATCTTTATGTAGAGCAACAATTCGTTTTTTCCGATCCTCAGAGAATCCATTGCCATGAGGTGTCATGTTGAACTTCCAGTGACCAGTATGAGAGAGTGAAAGAGATTTAACACATGCTCCTCCTTCACACTTGAGACCTTGTAACACTAATGTATCACATGACACCAGGAAGGGAAAATGGCTACTTGGGCCCCATTTGGACATTATCACTTAGGGGTGTACTCACTTTTCTTGCCAGTGGTTTAGACATTAATCACTGTGTGTTGTGTTATTTTGAGGGGACAGCACATTTACACTGTTATACAAGCTGTATACAAAGCACTTTACATTGTAGCCAAGTGTCAATTTGTTAGTGTTGTCACATGAAAATATATATTTAAATATTTACAAAATGTGAGTGGGTGTACTCACTTCTGTGACATACTGTATGTACATTAATGTGTAGATATTTAATCATTGAAACGCAGTGATCAATCAATCTTTCCTTTTACTAGTTGCCAAGCTTAGGCATTTGTTTTCATGGACTGAAGCCCAGATTATTCTAAATAACTGTGTTAAGGCTTGAGGTTCCCACAAAGTTTTTGTTAATTTCCTAAACTTTTCACTAATTTATCTGGCCATATCTATCACATTCTCCCAACATTCTAATGGAAAGAACAGCCAGATAACATTGTGATTTTTGTTGCTCTTGTTATTATTTTCTGAAGTGTGTAGACTCTGGAAAGAGCGCAGAGAAGAGCAACGAAGAGGATTATGGGACTTTATTAAGGCATTATAAAGTGGCGTTAACACTTCATGTGTCCTTGATTCTATCCCTCTGTTTATGCAGCCCAGAACTGTGTTGGCTTTTTTGGCAGCTGCTGCACACTGCTGGCTCATATTTAAATGGTTGTCCACTGGGACTCCAAGATCCCTCTCACAATTACTATTATTGAGCAAGGTACCACATATACTGTACCTGTGCGTTTTGTTTTTCTTGCCTAAATGTAGAACCTTACTTTTTTCACTGTTGAATTTCATTTTGTCAGATTTCATTTCATTTAGGCAGTAATATATGTGAAATAATACCAACCCCCTTTCTAGCCTTGGTTGGCTACTTGTTAATACTGGAGTCATCCCCAGACAGAATTTATAAAGGTGAAAGCCAGAATAGTTTGATAACCACATTTCATTTCCTCTATTTCACTTCTGGACTGAAGACTAGAAAATGGAAGCAGATACATGACACTCTTCTAAGATCAGAAACTCGGTAAAAAGGTTGATGAGTTATTTTCAGTTCCACCTTAGCTAAGAAATTTTCAGAAATATCGCAGGGATATTTGATGCACACTCAATCATTGTTTTTATTGCTTTTCCTCCTGGAACGGATATTGAATATTTGCAATCAAAATTCAGATGAATATTCCTTTAGGAACTTTGAAAGAAAACGCACAACGTGAACAGTAGGCTTCTTCCCTACCCTCATTCAAAAAAACAACATCTTTCTAAATGTCACAACGCTCTTAAAACTTCTTTATTTTTTTTTTTAAATATTTTAAAGTTCAGTTATATATTTATACTTTAGTGCCCGTGAAGAGAGCTTTCTGAGGAATGGATTTTAATACTTGCAGAGTTATGCTACCTGCCTGCCATTAGTTTTTGTTTCAATTACACTTTTATACATTCTTTCTTTTCCCCCCTCCATACCTAAGAAGCAACCCATAAATTCACTCTTGAATAGCGTTGCCCTTAGGATTCAGCTATTGTAGGCTGAGATCAGGGGGATAGCTGGATATAAAGTTTTTTCTACCTACAGCAGAGTGAGTTTCTTTTTCGTTCTTTTTTAAAAATCCAGTGAAGCAAAGCCTTCCAACGTAGGGGAACTGAAGAAGCTTCTCGAATGAGAAGCAAAATATTTTCAAGAAAACATCGTGTAGTAGACATCCTGTAAAAAGTGCCATTCAGGTGATCTATTTTGCAGGAGGTTCTTTGGAGATCTGGGGCAATGAAAGAAAAAAAAAATAGGAGCTGCTGATACAGTTCTACAGAGGAATTATTGAGTCTGTCATCTGCACCTCTATAACTGGTTTGGTTCGGTTCTGCAACAAGATAGACAGAGACTTAAGAGGATAATTAGAACTGCAGAAAAAAACAATTATTACCAACCTGCCTTCCACTGAGGACTTGTATACTGCACGAGTCAAAAAGAGGGCTGTGAAAATATTTACAGACCCCTCGCATCCTGGACATAAACTGTTTCAACTCCTACCCTCAAAACAACTCTATAGAGCACTGCACACCAGAACAACTAGACACAAGAACAGTTTTTTCCTGAATGCCATCACTCTGCTAAACAAATAATTCCCTCAACACTGTCAAACTATTTACTAAGTCTGCATTACTATTAATTTTCTCTTTGCTCCCATTGCCCATGTTCTTCCACTTATGACTGTATGACTGTAACTTTGTTGCTTGTATCCTTACGATTTATATTGACTGTTTCCTAATATGATTTGATTGCTTATTTGTACCCTATAACTATCATTAAGTGTTGTACCTTATGATTCTTGATTAACATATATTTTCTTTTATGTACACTGAGAGCGTATGCACTAAGACAAATTCCTTGTGTGTCCAATCACACTTGGCCAATTAAAAAATCTGTTCTGTTCTGTTCTGTTCTGTTCTGTTCTGTTCTATTCTATTCTATTCTATTCTATTCTATTCTATTCTATTCTATTCTATTCTATTCTATTCTATTCTATTCTATTCTATTCATTGTTTCCTAATATGATTCAATTGCTTATTTATACCCTATGACTTAAGTGCAACATTAAATGTTGTACCTTATGATTCTTGATGAATGTATCACAGGGGTGAAATGCTCCCCGTTCGGACCAGCTCGGGTGAGTAGGTAGCGATGGCGGCGGGCAGTTCAGAGAACCAGTAGCAAAAATCCTTGCCCCTGCTCCCCATGCCCAGCTGAGCCGTGCGATCATCTGAGCCTTTTTTTCCCTTTTAAATGGCTCTGATGATCCAAGCTCTGACGATCCAAGCTCTGACGAATCCCAGCTGAGTTGCCTGCTAATCAGGCAACTCAGCTCAGATCATCAGAGCCATTTAAAAGGAAAAAAAGTTTTTTTTTCTTTTAAATGGCTCTGATGATCCAAGCTCTGATGATCCCAGCTGAGTTGACTGCTGATCAGGCAACTCAGCTGGGATCGTCAGAGCCTTTTGAAAGCATTTTTTACATGGTTTTACATGTAAAAAATGGTTTTAAAGGTAAAAAAAAAAATTGGCCACGCCCACCCAACCACATTTCCCCCACCAAGCCACGCCCACAGAACCGATAGTAACAAATTTTAGATTTCACCCCTGATGTATCTTGCCTTTTTATATACACTGAGAGCCTATGCATCAAAGACAAATTCCTTGTGTGTCCAATCACACTTGGCCAATAAAGAATTCTTTTCTATTCTGTAAAAAGTGCCATTCAGGTGATCTATTTTGCAGTATGTCCTTTGGAGATCTGGGGCAATGGGGAAAAAAATTGTAAGTTGTGCGGGGAGATAATTCAATATCTGTTTAGGGGCCAGAAAACATGCTTTTTAAAATATTTATTAGCAGTGAGAATAAGTATTACTTTAGAGGATTCTCTCCTTTTATGACTTATTTTTCTGCCTCTCCTTTTCTTGCTTTAGAAACTAGTTCATGCTTTCCCACGGTGGTAATAACTCCTTCCCATCACACACAATGTCGGAGACACCTCCTTTTCAGTCAGGGTCCTCCATCCCTCTTTGTTCGCCTACTTTGCAGTGAACATGGAGAAAGGAGGAAGGCCCATCTTAAAAGTGACCGCAAAGAAGGCTGTAAAGAAAGATCAGAGAAGGAGAATTAGGGTCACAAGATGGACCAAAAAGCCCCCAGGAAAAGGAAGCTGTGGAAAATATTCTGAACAGTAAGTCAGCCTCCTTGTTCTAACCACAAATGCCCAGAAACAATTCTGTATATTTCCATTCACCAATCTTTTTTTTAAAGGAAGAGTATTTTTTTTTAAAAAAAAAGCATCACAATGAATAAACTAATGGTTTTGAATTGCAAAAGTGTATATAGCAGTGGTGGCAAACCAATGGCACATGTGCCAGAGGTGGCACTTAGAGCCCTTAGCAGGACATCTCAAATGCAATCACCTTTAATAGGTTTTTACTCACCAAGTCCTTTCTAAATGTCTGGGTTGGTACATATCAAATCAATCAATCAATCAATCATTCTCAGTAAATGTTAGGAGTGGCAGAACACTGTCTTTCAAGCTAATTTGAGGTCAGATGTAGGAGACATTTTTAATAAGCTTTGTAGGATGCCTAAAACCTTTGTTATTCTAGGTGAGAGAAAAAAATCTACAGAAAAATCAGAAGTCAATCACAAAGACCAGCAAACAATTTTAAGCAAAGCCATTGAGAAGAGCAGCAAAGGGCGAGAGAGAGAGAGAGAGAGAGAGAGAGAGAGAGAGAGAGAGAGGGAGGGAGGGAGGGAGGGAGGGAGAGAAAGGTAGATAGATAGATGATAGATAGATAGATAGATAATAGATAGATAGATAGATAGATATAGATAGATATAGTGATGATAGAGATGATAGATGATAGATAGATAGATAGATAGATAGATAGATAGATAGATAGATAGATAGATAGATAGATAGATAGATAGATATAGATATAGTGATGAGAGAGAGAGAGGGAGGGAGGGAGGGAGGGAGATATCCTGTTTCCCCGAAAATAATCCTGGGTTTGTGGGATTACAGCCATCTGCTCAGGACATTACATCAAAAAAGGATATCACAACATTAGAACTCAGGATGTTAACACACAGCCCATTACCCAGGTCATTAAAACAGAAAACACTATTGGGCACACTACAATTTCTATATACTTGTATAATTTCTATATAATTGAAATTGAAAACCCGATATTGCACTATACCATAGAGGACCCACACAGGATGTTACGAAACAGCTGACTAATCTGTAAACATTAATTCCATCAACCAATCAAGATATAACAACACAGGCAATCAACCCGCTCAGAGCAACAAAGCCTGCACCCCCCACCTCCCCACCAGTATTTATAGAGAGACGGCAGCTCTGATCACCCTTTCCTTGCACAAGCACGAAGTCGAAGACACCAGCCTGAAGATGACGAGTGGGACCTCATTGAAACGTTGCCAAGTTACTCTCAATCTTACATGGGAAAAGACCCGAATACACCAAGCCAGGTTTTTCCTACGTAAATCAAGATGTTTCTACAGCCATAGTTCAGTGAAATCTCATTCACTAGTTTCTAGGCTTTATCAGATATCAAAGCAGCATTTTGCTAAGGGAGACTATATATATATATGGCCTTCAACTCTTCACCACGTGTTATTTCACACCTGATTTTTGATTCTTTAAACACTCTCTTGTTTGGGCTATTTTAGAATATCTTGGAGAAATGAACAGTTGCTCCCTTTCTTCTTCCTTGATTAAGTACTACTTTACAGGAAGATCATCACTATTTTTTAGCAAAGACCAGTTCATCCAATTTAGGGAACTGGAATTTGTAGATCTGAGATTATGAATAACCCATGTTAAAACACTTCAACAATTTCTCAAACCATTTTCCCACGTGAAGCTGAAAAATATAATCTTTGGTAGCATATAAACAAAGCATACATCATTGTTGCAAATTTATTTCATGCCAAGAAAACCTATCTTTGGAAAAACGTCTTTGCAAATCTCTAAACCTCAAGAATATAATTCACAACCCCAATGCTAATTTTCAGGGAAAAGATCCTTGAAATTTTATTCCCCAAACTGTTTAAATGTCTTGACACAGGTTTACTGGTTTTCTTCTGCATATGTGAAAAATGAATTGATAGGGTGTACTGTTATTGTTGTTGTTTTTTTGGGAGATAAGGTGCAATATTGCATATTTTGCAAATTCTTAGCCATTTTAGATTTGTTCACACCGCAAGTGTGAGGGTTGGGTGAAGATTATATAGTATATTTATATATAGTTTACTTTATGGTCATTGCACATGGTACAATGAAATTAAATGTGGTCTTCAGTGTACATTATAACTATAAAAATAAAAACACAAAGATACATCCTTTACATTCTATATCATTGAAATTGAAAACCCGATATTGCGCTATACCGTAGAATTCAATATGGTTATTGCCCTGGGATAGAAGCTGGTTTTCTGCCTATTTGTCCTTGTTTTTATTGTCCTGTACCATCTGCCAGATGGTAATTGTTCAAAAAAAGGGTGCCTAGGATGAGATGGATCTTTAAGAATGTTTTGAACTTTCTTAAGGTAGCGGGAGCTATAAAGCTTTTCCAAGGAGGGGAGAGGGTAACCAATAATCCTCTGGGCAATGATGTTGACCCTCTGGAGTGCTGTCCTATCTGCCACTGTGCAAGCCATACACAGATGCAATAAGTTAAAATACTCTCTATGGTGCAGTGGTAGAAGGCCACTTTGGAAGGCAAGCTGTCCCATTGATTAATCGTTCTCACTGTCAGCCATAGTTAAGACTGCAATAGAAGTACTCAGGAGTGGAGCAATAGTTATTTTTGAAATCAAACCTTGGAATGAAACATTGTTTTCATGCTATGCTTTAACTCTTGAAGAAATTACATTTGCTTGGGTTTCAAATATTATTGTTTGAACAAATACGGAGACTTAATAAGTTTTCTTAAGTGGCAGAAGATGTTCAAATTAATGAACATGCAAAATGCTTACCTATTTCCTCTGTTTCAGCAAACACAATGTATTTTGCTTTTTGACAAAATTTAACAGAGCATAAAATGATTGAACCTTGCCTTATATTATAATTTAAAGAGCCTAACCATTACAGTGAATTTATTTTCTTCATGATATCCAAAATATTTAATTGCTAGATATCAAAAAACAACAGCAGCAGCAGCAGCAGCAACAACAACAACAAAACCCTAGCTGCCTGATGTTCTTTGAAGAGTAGATATTGAAAATTAAACTTGGACCTCTTAAACGTGAAATATATGTGTTAGTTAGAAATATCCTGTTTCTCTATCATGCATCATTTATTTTTCCATCAGACATGTTAATGAATTTAAGCATCTGACATACTGAATATTTGCAAATCTGTTCTGAAGTTCACTAGCAAGACTGCATTGCTAGCACCAATGATTGATAAGATCACCAGACCTATATCCAACATCACCTTATTCAAGGTAGAAGTGTATTAAGAGTTTGAAAAAAGTAAGGTTCTACATTTAGGCAAGAAGAACAAAATGCACAGGTACAGTATATGTGACACCTTGCTCAATAACAGTAACTGTTATTGGACAACCATTTAAATATGAGCCAGCAGTATGCAGCAGCTACCAAAAAAGCCAACATAGTTCTAGGCTGCATAAACAGAGGGATAGAATCAAGATCACATGAAGTGTTGATACCACTTTATAATGCCTTGGTAAAGCCACACTTGGAATATTGCATTCAGTTTTGGTCGCCACGATGTAAAAAAGATATGGAGACTCTAGAAAGAGGGCAGAGAAGAGCAACAAAGATGATTAGGAGAGTGGAGGCTAAAACATATAAAGAATGGTTGCTGGAACTGGGTATATCTAGTTTGATGAAAAGAAGGACTAGGGGAGACATGAGTCTTCCAATATCTCAGGGACTGCCACAAAGAAGAGGGAGTCAAGCTATTCTCCAAAGCAACCTGAGGGTAGAACAAGAAGCAGTGGGTGGAAACTAATCAAGGAGAGAAGCAACTTAGAACTAAGGAGAAATTTCCTGACAATTAGAACAATTAATCAATGGAACAACTTGCCTGCAGAAGTTGTGAATGCTCCAACACTGGAAGTTTTTAAGAAGATTTTGGATAACCATTTGTCTGAAGTGGTGTAGGGTTTTCTGCCTAAGGAGGAGGTTGGACTAGAAGACCTCCAAGATTCCTTCCAACTCTGTTATTCTATTCTTGGATTCTAGGAGAGTTGATCTCAAAAATGGTAGTTGTGATGGATAGGATATGTAATAGCTTAGCACACCAGGTTAAAGAATCCTTCTCTGCAGTTGTATTTCAGAATAAGAAATGTAATTCATAACTGTAGTGAACACATTTCACCTATTAAATCTACTTTTACAAATTATCCCAGAGGTGAAAAGTCTACCAATAAAAAAAAAAAAAACCTTCAATAAAGAGATATCTCAATTTTAACAGTGATGAATCTGAATATATTGGTTATGAATTTATTTTAGGAGAAACAAAAGGGTAATTTATCCTTGTTCAAACTACCTAAAGCTTTTAAAGAGAAGTGATAAATATTCCTAGGGAAATGGTTAGGATTTCTGAGAGTGTTTTGCATTGTATCATCTCTTAATTGAACACCTAGGAACCTGCTGAGGATTTAAATAAATAATACACATCACCTGTGCCAATCTTTTAAAGTATTTCTAAAAATGCTTTAGATATATTCTGCATCTGGGAAGCCAGAGAAACTTATTACCAGATGTTATTTGAAAGAAAAGCAAGTGTGTTATATTTTTCATAAAAGAACTAGGAATGATGTACAAAAGTTCATAATTTGGGGTGAGAAGAGGTATAAACCCCAGGTGATTTCTTAAATGACCAGTATTCGGTGCTGCATTTTTGTGCTATATAATTTTGTTCATTCATTAAAGAAAAAGATAATATCCTTTTAATGCTATTTACCACAATATGGTTAATCAGCTGGATACATCACCAAAATGTGTTGGGCAGATCCAGCAAGAATTGCATTAACCTCATGAATAAACTAGATTATCCTGTGGGCCCAGTCAATAAACCGGGCAATTTTAATCATGTTTATTTTACATGAAGAATGGATGTGTTGTACAAGCTTAATTTTTGCTTCGTTTCTAAATTGGTCCTTTTCTTTTCTTATTCCTGGTGTTCACAGCTGACTTGATACATTTTTATATAACTTTCTTTTAATTTAGATACTTTGTCCATATTTATCAGGGAATTCCAGTTATGCAGATTTCCATTTGACACCTGACCTCAATCAATAGTAAAATGTAGTAGGCTTTAAAAAAAAAAAGAAATTGGAGAATGGCAATTTTGGGAAATTCAGAAAAGTGAAAAATATTGATGTAGGACAATGATATGGTTTTGTTGAGAAAAAGTAAATTATGGTGAAGACTCACCTATGCATGCAAGTAGGCCTCCAGATCAGTTATGGTATTCAGCCAGTTTTATCCAGTTTTGGCAAACTGGTAGCGGCGGCTGCGGGAGGCTCCGCCCACTCACCTGGACATCATCATGTCCCATTTTTGATGCTCTGTGCATGCTTGGAAGGCCCTGTGCATGTGCAGAGGTAGGCGTCCACGCTCACATTTGCAAACTGGTAGTGAAGGTAAGTGAATACCACCCCTGCTCCAGATATATAACTATTTAAAGTACTGTCAAGACTGACCTTTCTTTTGAAGATCTCCTAAAGTTAGTCCAATCATTATTTGGAGAAAAGAGAAAAGAACTAACATGCAGGAGAGAAACGATGAGCTCTGAAAATTAATTTCAGTGTATGGATAGCAGACTGAGCAAATACAGCTCTCCATCACTTTTTAAAATATGTATTTCAAATATAACTGAACACATGTCCTTAAATTGGAGCCAAGCATACAGATTGGTCTAAACCCAATTTAAATCTTAAAGTTATCCTTTGATGTGCTTCTTCCTTCAAGTTTTGCAAATGATCATGCTACTCTGGAGTACATTTTTGCCTTCCATGGCACTGATTTGAAAAAGTAGCGAAAACATAAATCTAAATCTAACCCCTTTTATTCAGCTTTATGACAGAGAAGTTGAAGTTTCTACATTTTTTTTTTAAAAAAAGCAAAACAAAACTAAAAGAGTTTAAGAACCAATGCTGGGAAAATTTTCAGTGGGATCTGTGGGTATATGTGTTATGCCCATTAGTCAAGTTGGAATATTCTAGTTCCTGCTCTTTTTTTTTTTTTTACACCTGACTCATAGTTAAAATGTACACATTGGAATTCTTGGTGTATCACTCGCTACGTTTGCTCAACAAGGTGTGGGGAAAAGATCTTGAAAGTGGCGAGATGGGTCAGCGTGTGCACAAAATGTACACACAAATAGCAATAGCACTTAGACTTATATACCGCTTCACAGTGCTTTTACAGCCCTCTCTAATCTGTAGCATATTGCCCCCAACAATATGAGTCCCCATTTTACTGACTTCAGAACAGTGGTGGGTTGCCCCTGGTTTGTACCGGTTTGTAAGAACTGATAGTAAAACTGGCGGGAAGTCCCACTCACCACCCCGGATGAAGCAAGGCCTGCACATGAGCAATCCCGTTGCAAACCAGTAGTAAAGGTAAGTAGAACCCACCCCTACTTCAGAAGGATAGAAAATAGAATCAATCTTGAGCTGCTCAGAATCAAACTGCTGGAGTGAGACGTGAGTTAGCCTGCAGTACTTTATTCTAACCACTGTGCCACCATGGCGCATACACAGGATATATGCTATTGATAAATGTTACAGCAAAAAATATTAATATGTCTGGAACCATGATAAAATGTTCATCACTTCCCTACACTGCCTGCAGGACTTACTATTGCCGGCCTGCACAATGCATCCTAGTATGAAATAAGACTTTGTGCCTGGAAAAAACAAACAGTTCGTTTCATTACCGTTTGGGGTTTTCCCCCCACCTTTTTTTTTCTTAGACCAAATGCCTGAAGACATAAAGACCACCATCCTCTACAGAATTTATCATTTCTTCAAAGTCCCAATTTTCTGTGTCTCCCAAAAATATTGAAGGGGAAGAATTTAGAAGAGGGATAAACAGCCGAGAGGCTCAATACGTCAATCTTTCTCAAAACTCAGGACATCATTTCAAGATTTTTTTTTTTAAAAAAATTGATTTATATGCCGCCCTTCTCCGGAGACTCGGGGTAGCTTACAATGCATTAAGCAATAGCCTTCATACTTTTGTATATTTTATAAAGTATACAAATATCCAAACTGCCCCCACAAACTGGGTCCTCAATTTACCTACCTTAGAAAGGATGGAAGGCTGAGTCAACCTTGAGCCTGGTGAGATTCGAACTTACTAATTGCAGACAGCTGGAGTTAAATTACAATGCATTAGTCTGCTGAGCTATCCAGGATTCTATCGTCTTGGGGGGGGAGGGGTGTCTTTAATTTTTGAATCAAACTTTGAAAGATCTCTTCATTTTGTGGGACAGTTGAGAGTCAAAACAATTGTGGGCAGAAAAGGGGTCAGAAATCGGATAACTTTTGGATGGAGAGAATATGCTAGGATATGTTGTTTTTTTCGTGGTTAGTTACAAGATCTGGCTAGCTAATAAAACTGCCTCCATTCTCTTTCTCCAAAGTTCTTTTGTTTCCCTACAAATATTCATTGTTTTTGTTTCATCTTTCATGGCTTTTCATTTTCCTAATGACTTGGATATTCAAACCAGTATTTTTCCAATCTATGTTGGGTTGCTTCCAGAAAGATTTTTTTATCTGAAATGGTATTCACTTGTCTGAAATGGTCTTCTGCTTGAACAGAGGGTCTCTTCCAGCTCTATTCTGATTGAAACACACAGATATAATTTTTGTGAATGGCGACTACTTCCAACAAGCAGATTTATTTATTTATTGGTTCGATTTATATGCCACCCTTCTCCGGAGACTCAGGGTGGCTTACAATGCTTTAAGCAATAGCCTTCATACTTTTGTATATATCTGCTTAGTAGGGCTTTCAGCCCCCCCTAAGCGGTGTTCTTTTTTATTCAAAGTCAGCTTATTGCCCCACAATCCAGGTCCTCATTTTACCTACCTCGGAACGATGGAAGGCTGAGTCAACCTTGAGCCTGGTGAGATTCGAACTCGCAGTAATTGCAGGAGGCTGGCAGCTAAGTGCTATTTAACAGCACTTTAGTCCGCTGCACCACCAAGGCTCTGTTTAGATGAACTAAAAGCTCATGTGAAGGCAGAACTAGAGTTTAAAAAGTCCCAGAAATCATTTCCTTTAACCTGGCCCTTCAGCGATATCTTCTGCCTGCTACACTTTTAGAGCCAAAGTTTGATTCTTAAAAGTTCTCATGCAGGAGTAAGGGAAAAGCAATTAAAACAAGGCAACAGGTTGGTTATGGATGAATGCAAAGCGCAGCTGAATTTGTTATGTGGGGGAGAAGCGGGACAGAGAAAGAAACCTGAACACCCAGTAGCAAATTCAGCAGAAAAGGTGCCATAGAAATTAATGGCTGCAGAGAACAGGGTTAGTGACCTCATTAAAAAACCCAGTAGCAAATATCTCTCCAGATTTTTTTCACAGTTTGCATCTGCCATTCTGTGATAACTCATCTCTTGTTGGAGATGGGGTGGGGAGGGAAAAAGTTGTTGCAGCATTTCATACCAGTCTCTTGGGCTGGGGGGTGGGTCGGTTAAAATAGTGCCTCTCAAGGGTGTGTTAGACAGGAAACAAACAGCACATTAAAATCAATCAATCGATAACCCAGTTTATGTCACTAAGAATATTTGTCTCCTACTCCTGCATTATTAAATCAAACCAGAGGAACATCTCCAGACCACTCAGCAACAATGCTTCCTTATGGAAACAGCAGGCTCTTAAATATAGTCTGTCAATCTCCAATACTTCAAAGATAGGGGATGCAGCCTACCCTCCCCCAGTTGAATTGAAAGTGGGGAGATGGTTTTGTTGGCCCTCCAGAAGCAGGGGTGGGATTCTACTGGTTCGGACAAGTTTGGGCGAACCGGTAGTTCCAACGATCAGCTGGGAGCAAACCGGTTCACTCCGACGATCAGTTGTTGCAGCATTTCACACCAGTCTCTTGGGCTGGGGCAGGTGGGTTAAAATAGTGCCTCTCAAGGGTGTGTTAGACAGGAAGCAAACATCACATTAAAATCAATCAATCAATAATCCAGTTTATGTTGCTAAGAATATTTGTCTCCTACTTCTGCATTATTAGATCAAACCAGAGGTAGCTCCGACAATCAGCTGGGAGTGAACCGGTTCACTTCGACGATCAGGTGGGCCCACCTGCCTGCTTCTGCGCTTTACTGACCTATATCTTCTCAGCTGATTCACGATTGCCATGAATCAGCTGTGTTACTCCCCAGCAATAACATGGAAGGTAAGTTCTCATAAAACTGTTTATGTGCACGAAGCACGCGATGACCGAACCGGTTGTTAAACCAGCAGAATCCCACCACTGCCCAAAAGTTGGTGTGGGTGGGTGGGTGGGGTCAATCCCCCCAATTTGGATATCAGCCAGATCATCTGTCAATGTTAACTGATTTTCCTGCCCACAAGGGTTTCAAATAGAGATCCTTCTCAGTGAGCAAAATAGATTCTCCGTGCTTCCATTGAGAAGAAAAACAAACAATATTTTAAAAGCCGCTCGTACCCATTTCATCCATCTCCCATTCTTGTCCATTTCTGTGTCAGGTTTCCTTTCCTTTACAGACTTATTTGGCTTCAAATCTTGGTGAATCGAGCTCAAATACGCTATTGAATTATTCAGAGAGTTGATTGCAGTGGTGGATTTCAGCCAGTTCGCACCATTTCGGGAGAACCGGTTGTTAACTTTCTGAGCAGTCTGGCAAACTGGTTGTTGGAAGACATCATTAGGTCAGAGAACTGGTTGTTAAATTTATCTATCTATCTATCTATCTATCTATCTATCTATCTATCTATCTATCTATCTATCTATTTATTTATTTTTATTAAATTTATATGCTGCCCTTCTCCCATAGGACTCGGGGCAGCGCACAGAATAAAAACATGTCACAATAAAAATCCTAAAAACAGCCAATATAAAACCCCAAACAGAATAAAATCTTGTTTTATTACTTGAATCTCATGACTGGTTGATTGCCATGTTTATTTTTTGGACCACCGCTTTTCCACATCCTGTTTCCTCACTAACCTGAGTTTCATTTCCTGTTTTGAAAACACACCTGTGTTTTTTCCCTCTTTCCCTGAGGTTCAGCTCCTATCCTGAGATTTTTTTTTTTTTGGTTTAGTTTTTGTGTGCTCTGTTAATTTCAGCATGGTTTTCCTTTATCAAAGAGACCCAAATTGACTGAGTCCACTCATTTGCATCCCGTATGGTGCCTAAAAATAATAATTAAAAAAAAATGTATGGCATGAAGTGTCAAAAGTTCTGTGAACTTTCTCCTTCCGTAATCTGGTCATCAAATCTAGTTGTTGCTGGGTGCAATCGAATTTTTTTTTCTTTTTTTAAAAAAAGAATCATACAAGTTAGTCCTCAATGTACGACCACAATAGGGATCCAAATTTTGATTGCTGAGTTGGTAAGCGAGCTATTTGATGACTGAACTTGTTTTTACAATCATTTTTATGATGGTCATCCAACTTCCCCAATTGAATTTCTTTATTGAAAGATGTCTGGGAAGGTCACAAATTATGAACATTTTTTTAAATTTGATTTATATGCCGCCCTTCTCCGGAAACTCAGAGCAGCTTACAATGCATTAAGCAATAGCCTTCATACTTTTGTATATATATACAAAGTCAGTTTATTGCCCCCACAACCTGGGTCCTCAATTTACCTACCTTAGAAAGGATGGAAGGCTGAGTCAACCTTGAGCCTGGTGAGATTCGAACTTACAGTAATTGCAGTTAATCACAATGCTTTTAGTCTGCTGAGCTATCCAGGCTCCTCAAGACACTGTAACCATCATAAAGTTGAGCCAGCTGCCAAACACCTGGATTTTGATTACATGACCATTGGTACCAAAATTATAACCTTGAAGTTTGGCTGTAACTATGTCCTTTTTTCTCAGGTTGTCAAAACTCTGAACTGTGGTTAAACCGTTGTAAGTCGAGAACTACCTGTAAGTGAAAGCTACCTTTCATTAGTACTCATAACAACAACAGCAACTGCAATGGCATTCTTGTGTTCCATAAAAATAGGAGAAGAATCAAACTTTCAATAGGAAATTGGTCATTTCTGGCAATTCTTTCTGTAATTATATTCTGTAATTATATGAAGAGTTACTTATGACAAAAGCACTGATTTTATAGAGTCGCAAACCAGAGATGGGTTTCAGCAGGTTCTGACCAGTTCTGGAGAACCGGTAGCGGAAATTTTGAGTAGTTCAGAGAACTGGTAGTAAAAATTTTGACTGGCTCCACCCCCATCTATTCTCTGCCTCCCAAGTCCCAGCTGATCAGGAGGAAATGGAGATTTTACAGTATCCTTCCCCCGGAGTTGGGTTCCCAACGGAGATTTTACAATATCCTTTCCCTGCCACGCTCACCAAGCCACGCCACACCCACCAAGCCACATCCACAGAACCTGTAGTAAAAAATGTTGAAATCCACCACTGTCTCAAACCCTGTAACAGTTACTCTCCCTATACTGGTCAGATTAAATTGGAGAAGACTGTTGAATTGTATGAATGGCTCCATGATGTGACTCATTCTTTTGTTTGTGTAGGTAAGAATAATGAGCCATTATTATTGTTGTTCTTTTGTTGTTGTTGTTATATGGGAGAAATGGTATGAATCATTGGTAAGTTTCACATTTTTTTACTACCGGTTCTGTGGGTGTGCCTTGGTGGGTGTGGCTTGGTGGGCATGACAGGGGAAGGATACTGTAAAATCTCCATTCCCACCCCACTCCAGGGGAAGGTTACTGCAAAATCCCCATTTCCTCCCGATCAGCTGGGGCTCAGGAAGCAGAGAATAGATGGGGGCAGGGCCAGTCAGCATTTTTACTACCAGTTCTCCGAACTCCTCCAAATTTCTGCTACCGGTTCTCCAGAACTGGTCAGAACCTGCTGAAACCCACTTCTTGTATGAATGGTTAGAGGAGAGGGATAAAAGGCAAGGTAAGAGTAAATGAGGAAGATATAGGAGTTGAAATGCAGTAACATACAAGTGGAAAAGGAACGGACACAGAATATATGATCGAAATTGAGTACATTGTTATCTATATGTATATAAACCAATATTAGAACTATATGTATAAATGGCAAATTGAAGTAAGGGATAAAAATGGATATGTAAGAAATATTTACTGATGTGAAATTGTTGAAAAGAAGAAAATTGTAAAAAATTCTTTTTTAAAAAAAACTGTTTAATAAAAAATATATTTTTTAAAAAAAGAAAAGAATAAAGAGCCATGGTGGTACAGTGGTTAGAATGCAGTATTATAGAATAACACCTGCCTACAGCCAGGAGTTCAATCCTGACTGGCTCAAGGTTGATTCAGCCTTCCATGCTCCTGAAGTCAGTAAAATGAGGACCCAGATTGTTGAGGGTAATATCCTGACATTTGTAAACTACTCAGAGGGTGATGTAAAGCACTGTGGAGCAGTACAGAACTGCAATTACTGCGAGTTCAAATCTCAAGGTTCAAGGTTGACTCAGCCTTCCATCCTTCTGAGATAGGTAAAATGAGGATCTGGATTGTGGGGGCAATAAACTTTGTATATATATATACATAAAACTTTGTATATATATATATATACATAAAACTTTGTATATATATATACATAAAAAAAAACACCGCTTAGGGGTGGCCAAAAGCCCTACTAAGCAGGTATATACAAAAATATGAAGGCTATTGCTTAATGCATTGTAAGCTGCCCTGAGTCTCCGGAGAAGGGCGGCATATAAACCAAACCAATAAACAATATATTTTTAAATTAAATTAAATTAAATTTAATAATTTAATTTAATTTAATTATTTTTATTTTTAAATTTAGAGTATAATAATAAACAATAAGTGTTGTTGCTACTGTTATTGCTATTTCAGGAAAAAGAGAAAGATATAAAGAATAATATTTTATACCCTCCAGTTCTAAAATGTAAGGAATCTGAGATAATAGCAATAGGACAAAACTAATTGACTATTAACCTGGTGTGTATGTGAGTGGGTGTAGAAATAAAGAACATTACAGCTCAATGTTTAGACAACAAATTAACCTTAATCACAAAGAATCATATTGTTTTGTATGACTATGGGTAAAGAACCAATTAAAAGGCTGAGAGTGAACAAATTCCTTGAAATGTTCTTTTGACATCTGTTTTACTAACATCTTTCCATAAACACATTATAATCCTTTTTATAATTTGGCGTAACTGAGCCAACATTCTTCATCAGTAGATAAATTCCAGACATTACCAATATAATTGGCATTTTCAGCTTTAAGTCCTCTGCTCCAACTTTATTAACAATATTAAAAATATCAAACCGATACGTAACATCCAAAGGGCTTTGCCAAATCCTACGTGTCAACATCCCTTCAAATTTATTGTATCTGTAATGCATAAAGGTAGATTAGCACCCCACTGCTGAATCAGAACTAATCGGGTGTTTACTTCCTTTGGCCACAGTTTTATTTCAACTACACTACATCAGCAGGGGCATTTTACAAGGGGTAGGATTTATCTCCCATAATTGCAATACTACACAGTTAGCCACTTTGTTAGAAAGCTTTATTGCTATCTTTCTACGATGCTTCAAAAGACTCCTCCGAGTACATCTGCACCTTTTTGTAGCTATTCAGCTGACCCACAATCACACCCGATAGCTTGACCGAGGTCTCAACAATCTTTGGCATAGTTCTGAGATTCGGCTAAAGCAGTATCTGGTTCAGTGGTGATATTCAATTATTTTTTTACTACCAGTTCTGTGGCTGTGGCTTGGTGGGTGTGACAGGGGAAGGATACTGCAAAATTTCCATTCCCACACCACTCTGGAGCTAGCCAGAGATGGTATTTGCCAGTTCTCTGAACTATTCAAAATTTCCACTATCGGTTCTCCAGAACCTTTCAGATCCTGCTGGATTTCACCCCTGATCTGGTTGCCGTTTTGTTCCCTAGCCTATTGCATTTCACAATATGGAGTATTACACGTTCTGAAGGCCTTCTCTTCCATAAAGTGTTTTGATTTGAGGCTGCATCTATCAGAGTCCTTAGATTAAAAAATTATGCAGCTTCAAGCAAGGATGCTTTTTTTTTTTTTTAATCATATGTTAACAGACACAATGAGCAGATAGGTATGCCAAACAAACAGATTGCATCTCTTACATCCAGAGGCAGTCTTTTAATTTCACAGAATGGGTAGGTCCAAGAATTGCTAGCCACAACCAGAGCCAATAAGCAGTAAATCTTCAATAAAATCATAGATTAAATCAAAACGAAACCTGAAGAAAATGGAAGATAAAAGACATAGAAGGAAATTTCTTTCGATATCCAATGGAGGGACTTTATTCTCACTCATCTTCTGTGGGAAAGTAGAGGGGTTCCCCCCCCCTTCCACTCTCACAGTTTATGTGTTTTTGGAACAAAGCTTTTAGAGAGAGAAATCTTTACATTATTCTTGCACACATGATGCACTTAAGCAGCTGAAGCATAGCAGTATTATTACCCTTTTTTAAAGTCTAACTTTATTTATTCATTATTAAATGAGGTCAGTATTTTATTATTGAACCACAATCCCAAAGCAAGTATTCCTTGGATACCTTGCTACAAATAGCATCAGATGAAATAATACTTGAGACTTTTGGTACCTAACAGTTCCTTTCAATAAACTTTTGCAAACTCAGTCTGAAGTATTGGAAGACCTGAATAAGAAACAGGGGTTGCATGCTCTCACATTTTCTGAGACTGTGTATGTCACCAACAGGAAACAATATAATAAAATTATAGATTCCCCCCCCCCTTTTTTTTTTTTTGGATGGATTGGAAAAAAATAAAATGTATTTTACTGGACTCCACGTGAAGTATGACAAACTGGAGAGGCTCTGCAAAAGGGGAGCTAATAACCATGGCAAAGACCAAGGAACCTTTTCCAGATAAGCAGAGGATGGAAGATTGCCCATATGTTCTCCACATGGAAATATAAATTTAAATGACAGATGAAGAGAGTGACCTGGATATTTTATTTTCCCTACTGGATTTACAAAAGATGCTCCTTAAAGCTTTAAAGCATTCTGTGGGATTGGATAAAGAAGAAATCAATTCAAATCATACTCCAGTGTTTGAATGAACTAAGTATTAAGATAATATAAAGTTAGTTTATTTGATCAAAGTTAAAACAAAATATATTGTTTCTTCTGGCAGCCCTTTATGAACTGCCTGCTGATACTAGAACTGAAAAGTTGCAGTCTTATGGATTTATTTTTAAATAACTATCAGAATATAGTACAGAGAAATAAATGTTTATAACATTAAAGTAAAAGAAGAGTTGATAAATTGGTTTATACTTAACCAATTAAATTAAGTATGATTAAGATTGGAAGTAATTTCTCTATATATTTATTTTTTCTTCCATTATTATACTCTTATATTTCTCTTTCTTTTTTCTTTTTTCTTGCACATTTTACTACTCTTTCCTTTCATTTAGTTTGCATAAAAATTATGATAAAAATTCTTAATAAAAATCATCTATCAAAAGGGGGGAAAAACACAAATCCATCGACTTTTCTTCTTTCTCCTGCTTTAATTGGAGGAAATCTCTCCAGACACCATTTTCCTATGTGGGCAGTAATGCAATTGGGAATAAATAAATGATTTATGTTGCACTGTCATCTCAATAAGGACCAAATCTCCAACAGCTTTGGCTATTCCAAACACAATCCCCCATGTTCTGAATCCATAGACGCCACTCATGATTTTCTTAGTGAATCTTTTCCTTAGTAAAAAATCTTATTTTGATTCTAACCATCCATCAAAGCAATAAGATCTGGATCACTCTACATTATTCATTGTTTAACATCAGGTCTTGTTCTAAGACACACTTAGTGGCTTCCAGGTCCTCTTTTCTAAGAGACCCAGAATCAAACAATTCCTGGATTGTGTTCATGATGAAAGCCTTGACCAGGGGGTGGGCTTCAAAAATTTTAGCAAGGGGTTCTCTGCCCGGTTGCTGGGTGGGCGTGGCCAAGGTGGGCATGGCCTAGTTGGCCTTCTGCACCATGGCGGGGGAGGCCTTTTTGCCCTCCCCATGCTCTAGAGGTTTTCCTCAACCCTCCAAGAGGATGAAAATTGCCTCCCCAGGTTCCAGAGGCCCATTGGAGGCCAGAAACAAGCCTGTTTCCGGCCTTCCTGAACTTCCGGTAGGCCCATTTTTCACCCTCTCTGAGCCTCTGTGTGAGCCTTGCACTTATTTGCATCCAAAACAGGCCACATGGGGACTCCTTGGAAGGGTGGGGTAGGAGTGGGAGGTGCCAGCTAGGAATGGGATTTGGGGTTCTCCAAACTGCACAGAATCTTAGCTAGAGGTTCTCCCGAACCCCTGTGAACCCCCAGCAGCCCACCCCTGCCTTGACCCTGTATTAATCACAATGGCGTTTCATTCCAATTTCTGCATCGCATATCTGCAAAGCAATGTCCATGTCTTTTTTCTGCGGCTTCCTCCCTTACGACTAAATTCTGATTCCATCATTCCAATTTCTACGGTACCTTTTCTATTTTCATCTCTGTTATTTATGATCACTCAGGAATGGCTCAGTTCAGGACAGTAGAACTGTCACTTATCCTAAAGCCTCTTCACCTCTCCTGTTCTCCTGCTCAATGTGCCATTTTCTTCATGAACAGTTGCATTTCAGCTGTCAGTGGGAAGAGCAAAGATGTCCTTTCTTGATAAAACTGTGCCTGTGGCACACAGTTCCTCCATACTGCTAATTAGCGGGAGATAGGCCAGTACAGGGTTCAGTGGTGTCCTTCAACTTGGCTGCCAACACTGACAATCTTCACTTTACTGTCATATTTTACTTCACACTGAAGGAAACTCAAGGAAGCTTTGGAGAGATCTATAAAGAAGGTACCCATGTGGACAGATGAAAACAAACAAACAAACAAACAAAAAACACAGTTGGAGAAAGCAAGCTTCCATGCTAGGAAAACCTTACCTCTAATTATGGGTATGTATCCCTATATTGAGATAAGGTCCAGATAAATTGCTTTGACTGGCTAGCTACCATTCAAAAGAACCATTCTTAATTCATTTGAATAAGAAAGCAGTCAGGTAAAAATTAGCCACACGTTATCTTTTAGAGAAGCTCAATCATTACAGGTGACATTAAAGCTGAGGCTTATTGTTGTTTACTCCAAGAATCTGTAAATTGCCAATACTGATTCATGGACACCTGAGCCGGGTAATAAATCTCTATTGGACAGGGCAGAGGAAAAGAAGTTCAGATGCAAATGTCTTTGGCTGTCACAAACATGAAATTATAGACTTCATTTTTCACCAAGGGGCAGAAAATCCCCTGTTTTCCCAAAAATAAGACATCCCCTGATAATAAGCCCAATTGGGCTTTTGAGCACATGCGTTGAAATAAGCCTCCTCCCAGAAATAAGCCCTCCCCCCAAAAAAATTAAACACAGAACTGGAAATCAGGTGAGACAGCAAGAGGAGCCCCATCTTGCCCCAAAATAATAAGATCTCCCCAAAAATAAGTGCTTATTTCGGGGTTCAAAAAAAATATAACACAGGGTCTTATTTTGGGGGAAACACAATAGTGCAGCTTTTAAAAAAATCTGGCTGCAGCTGTCCACATTGTAACCCCACATGTGTCATATCAGAAACCACATCAAATTACAAAAACAATAAGCACTTCCAAAATATTCCCCAAAGAATTAGGTGTTTGTTTGTTTTGGTTGTTTTGGTTTTTTTGCCAATAACCATTGTTTAACAGCACGAAAACCATTTTGTTTACACAACATCTTCATCATCGTCATCATTTTACATTTGTTTTGATATCGAACAAAGGGATAGAACAATGTACACATGATTGCAATTCCCCACCCCTTTGTGAAAAACTAAATGCACAGGTACTGCACAGACGACAGCATCATAAATCAAAAGCGAAGACTGTCAGGAATTGTGTGTTTATAGCAGCTGGATTTTAGCAATCCACATCAGGAGCACTAGAGCAAAGTGCAACTTTATTGAAATTTATAGGCGTGCTGCACAACTTCGACTGGCTCTGATCTTTGACGCTCTCCTGCCCATCATCTCAAAGGTTTTTCTTAGGCTCACTGGCTTATGGCTAAAGAATAGGATTCTGTTTTCAAGATCTCACATTGGTATACCATAATAGTAGATATTGGGGAAAGGAAAGGCAAATAGGAATCTATAAAAGCCAGAACTAAAAGCCAGATGTCAGGATTGCCATCCTGGGTTTCAGCTTTGCTTTGCTAGATGCCAGCCTGCCATAGACTAGGAAGGGGGAAACTGAAACTATTCACTGTGCCTTCCCGAGACATCAGCTCATCACCCCAAGGACAGAGACCTGGGAGGGGAATGCAACAGCTCACCACCTAACCTGCTGATGAAGGACCATTAGCAAAACAATTCTTTGAATGTAATTGGACAGTAGAGAGATAACAGGGAGGAGGGACAGGAAATGGAAAGTTAACTAGGGAACCTTTGTGCACAAACATTTAGTTCTGGCTTTGCTGTACTGTAACCACTTGGCTTTTAGTAAAAATATACCTTTTGCATAAATGGAGTCGAGGGTCTTTCTTTTCTAAGAACCCAAGTTGGAGCAAGTGTGACAGCCCTACTGGATGATCAACACTTTTCTCCCATTACTGGGATTTTGTTTTTGTTTCTTAACCAAGAAATGCTAAGACTTAGCCACGTCTAGGGCCAGGCCCTGGGGAACTGAATTTTCTTTTCCCAGTGTGAATGTTCTTCACCCTCTACTTAGAGGCTGCTGGGTTTCAGCAAGGCTAAAGAATTGACCTCAAAAGTTCTGAAGTGCAGCTGTTGCAAAAAATATTTCAGTGTCCATTGAAAAAGGTAAAAACAAAACAAAACAGCTTTCTATAGTTCCTAGATTCACATTTTTATATAGTTCTAGTTAAAAGACACAGCTATTTGAATAGTAGCAATTAAGTTTGATGTTCCTTTTACTGAGAAGTAATTGGAATATAGTTATCATCCAATTTCACAAAGGGGCAGGCAGGAACTTAATTTACTATATTCCTTTAGCCAGCAAACCTTTCATTCCACATCCAGATGGGATATATATTTATTTATTTTCTGGAAACATTACTTTGTTTTGATTTAGGGCATTTCTCTTAGTTCAATAATTTGAAATTAATGGGTCACTGTCCCCATGAATTCTTTTTCCCCCGTCTTTCAAATCTCACATCATGCTCGTTTTGACAAATACTTTCCAATCCCAGAAAATGTAGGAGCTTGTATTTCCATCTGGTGTTAGCTTTAAGATTAAGAAGGTTTATTGCACAAATTTGTACATCCTGGTTAAAAAAAAAAAAAAAAAAACCTATTCCAGCTGAAGCATCAAGGACAACATGGGACTCTAATCCTATCAGAGATGGATCGTGAGTTTTCATTTTATGAGTACAGAATGCCAACATCTAATGTCCCAAATGTTGAGTTTTAACCAACCCAGAAGTAGGTTTCAGCAGGTTCTGACCAGTTCTGGAGAACCGGTAGTAAAAATGCTGACTGGCCCCGCCCCCATCTATTCTCTGCCTCCTGGGTCCCAGCTGATCAGGAGGAAATGGGGATTTTGCAGTATCCTTCCCCTGCCACGCCCACCAAGCCACGCCCAGAGAACCAGTAGTAAAAAAAATTGAATCCCACCACTGAATCAACCCATAACATTTGTTATCTTAAACATGTTTTTCAAGAAATGTCTGAGGCTCTGGCAAAACCTGTTAAGGCATAATAACTTAGTTGAAATAGAGGGACTGCATAAGTAAAGGAAATGATGCTTGTGAGTGTAGCTCAATTTCTGATCAATCAAATAATCCTCGATTTACAACAGTTCATTTAGTGACCCTTCAAAGTTACAGCGGCAGTGAAAAAAGGGACTTACGACCATGCCAGCATCCCCAAAATCATCATGTGATCAAAATTCAGTTGCTTGGCAACTGACTCATATTGATGACAGTTGCAGTGTCCCAGGGTCATGCCATCAACATTTGCAATGCAAAGTCCATGGGGGAGCTGGATTCGTTTAACAACCGTGTTATTAACTTAACAACTGCAGTGATTCACTGAACGACTGTGGCAAGAAAGGTCGTAAAACGGGGCAGAAATTCACTTAAGAAATGTTTCATTTAGCAACATAAATTTTGAGCTCAGTTGTGGTCATAAATCAAGGATTATCTGATAGGTTCAGGTTTCAGGTGTCTAGTTCAATGAAAAGAAGGACTAGGGGAGACATGATAGTAGTGTTCCAATATCTCAGGAGCTGCCACAAAGAAGAGGGAGTCAAGCTATTCTCCAAAGCACCTGAGGGTAGGACAAGAAGCAATGGGTAGAAACTAATCAAGGAGAAAAGCAACTTAGAACTAAGGAGAAATTTCCTGACAGTGAGAAC
Source organism: Masticophis lateralis (assembly GCA_030761175.1). Classification (NCBI taxonomy): domain Eukaryota; kingdom Metazoa; phylum Chordata; class Lepidosauria; order Squamata; family Colubridae; genus Masticophis; species Masticophis lateralis. Next base: position 119,707,167 of record JAUDYJ010000004.1, on the reverse strand, counting down.
AATTAATCAGTGGAACAACTTGCCTCCAGAAGTTGTGAAGGCCCCAACACTGGAAATTTTTAAGAAGATGTTGGACAATCATTTGTCCGAAATGGATAGGATCTCCTGCTTAAGCAGGGGTTGGACTAGAAGACCTCCAAGGTCCCTTCCAACTCTGTTATTCTATTCTATTCTATTCTATTCTATTCTATTCTATTCTATTCTATTCTATTCTATTCTATTCTATTCTATTCTTGTCATGACACAAATGGATTACGATTGCTGTAATCGTAACTTCATACACAGAGAGAGAGAGAGAGAGAGAGAGAGACAGACACACAGAGACACAGACACACAGATACACACACAGATACACACATACACACACACACACACCCTGTTTCCCCCAAAATAAGACATCCCCTGATAATAAGCCCAATTTGGCTTTCGGTGTAGCCAAGTCTGCTAATAGAAACCCATATTGTTCCATGCCACCCTGAAGGTCCATGGATTAACTCTGACATGGTGAACTTGCAATGTTTTCTGGAGAACCAATATAAGACGTTTAGTCTTAATTTATTGTTCCTTATATAATTGTTTTTCTTTTAATATACAGCCACACTTTTACCTATATACCTTTCATGGCATTTTTCTGTAAATTCTTTTAATCTTAATAACATTGTCAGTATGATGACAATGATTCAAATCCCTGTGGAACTTCTGCCCTTAGCAGGAAAAGTTCATTCAGAAATGCAAAATGTTGCCAGCTTATCATTCGTTCTTCTTTCTGCCTAAAGTACACGGTCAGCTTGTTAAAATAACAATTTGAAACTTGGCACCTCCCATATATCAAAGCTGCTATGTCGCATTTCAAAAATAAAAAAATAGAAGTTGAATAATATACCCATTTCCTTTTCTCTTGTCTGGTATCCTTAATAGTTGTACAGTAATTCATTTTGTAGTTAACAAATCCAAACGTCAATCTTTGATCAACATTCCATATAATAGAATATTGCAAATGTATTCTGGTAAATGGTTCATTCTCTGAGTGAAAAGTTTGGGAAATAAAATGATTTTTTGGACTCTCTTTGATTGCTGGTGTTTCTTTGGGTGAGTTTTACACCCTGGCATTTTGGAAGAAGGAAAGATGAAAATGTGTTATTTTGTTTATAATGACCATCAATCATTATTTTAAAATATCTGAAATTCTGTTCACCTCCCATCCATCTTATCTCAATATAGCAAACTAAAAAGGAGATAGATAATAAATAGATGATATAGATGATAGATAGTTAGCTAGCTAGCTAGCTAGCTAGCTAGATAGATAGATAGATAGATAGATAGATAGATAGATAGATAGATAGATAGATAGATAGATGTAAGGAAGGAAGGAAGGAAGGAAGGGAGAGAAAGAAAGAAAGAAAGAAAGAAAGAAGGAAGGAAGGAAGGAAGGAAGGAAGGAAGGAAGGAAGGAAAGAAAGAAAGAAAGAAAGAAAGAAAGAAAGAAAGAAAGAAAGAAAGAAAGAAAGAAAGAAAGAAAGATGGAATCACAAGTAGTGTAGATCATATGTGAGAAAAATCAGAGTTGGTTTACAGTAGTCTAGCTCCCTCCATCCAAAAATGTTACTGTTTATTTTACTTCCATTTTCCATTTTCAAATAAAAAATGGTATTCATTGACACCTGCTAAAACCATGAACTGAAGCTAAAGAAAAATGCAGGGATGATCTGTTTTATTAATGGAAGAAATATCTGAGAGATAAATATCAAGATGACAATCCCACATAGCCTTATATCAGATCCTAAACTCGTTTATTTCTGAGGCATCATAGACAGGATTACTAAAAGGTTTGGACAGCTACTCCCCAGAAAAACAGAGATTACAAATGCATTTCTGAGAGAAGAAAGATGAAATTTTATTGTATCCTCTCCAAATTTCCCTTAAATATAATAAGTAGGTCGTAACCTTCTCTTAGTAAAGAATTATTCCCTCAATGAATCAGCAATCATTTTCCCCAATGCAGTCAATTCAATATATTACACTGCTAAAATTTGAACCATGGGTCAAAGTAAAGGTTCCCCTCACAGATATGTGCTAGGCCTTCCCGACTCTAGGGGGCAGTGTTCATATCTGTTTCAAGAGCCAGCACTGTCTGAAGACGTCTTGACTAAATGCCAAAGGCACACGGAACGCTGTTACCTTCCCACAAAAGGTAGTTCCTATTTTTCTTCTTGCATTTTTTACATGCTTTCGAACTGCCAGGTTGGCAGAAGCTGGGACAAGTAATGGGAGCTCACCCCTTTACGCAGCACTAGGGATTCGAACCACTGAGCTGCCGACCTTTCGATCGACAAGCTCAGCATCTTAGCCACTGAGCCACCATGTGTGTGTATGCATGCATGCGTGTGTGTGTGTGTGTGTATAATACACACACACACACACACACACACACACACATATACTTTTCCTGTCAAAGCACCTGGTCTACCCCAATATGTCTCCCTTTATTTCTTTATCAGCAAATATAAATTATATATGGGTGGATGAAGGGATGGATGGATGGATTTCCACTTTCTATCTAGTTGCTCCTTCAGACCCTGACACTTCCAGCTTCACATATTCTTTTAGGTAGATGATTGATGATAGATAGATAGATAGATAGATAGATAGATAGATAGATAGATAGATAGGAAGGAAGGAAGGAAGGAAGGAAGGAAGGAAGGAAGGAAGGAAGGAAGGAAGGAAGGAAGGAAGGAAAAATGGAATCACCAGTAGTGTAGATTAGATGATAGATAGATAGATAGATAGATAGATAGATAGATAGATAGATAGATAGATAGTTCTGTCTGCCTATCTATTTATCCATCTTCCTATTTTAGCTTTCTTCTTTCTTTTCCCTGTTTCATTTTGAAGTTATTTAAAAGGACAATTTAGGATGTACTTAAAAAGAAGAACAGGACTCTGTGCTGCAATGATGCTGTTGCTTGGTTACTTCTTTTGGCATTGTATCTGCGCTGTTTTCATTTCTTTCCCTATGACTCTGGGACTTTACATTTATTAATATTGAATCTATCAGTGTTACATGCAGTCCCCACAACTCTAATCTCTTTTGGTTGCTGTGCAGCCTGATTTCAATCCCTAGTGTATTTTAACAATTCTGTTGTCAGATGAAAATATTACCACGGTTGGGTTTATTCCAAAGACTCGTCCAGAAGAACAGCTATATAAATCAGATATATGGAATGTCAGGGGACTGAGGTTTATTTGTTTGGAAACTGAAAATGGGGGGAAAAAGAAGAAAGAATCTACATAAGATAGGACCATCACATAGAATGTCATTGTTTCATGATTCTTATCCATCCTGTGGGGAAAGGAGAGAGATAAAACACTCTCCTTTCCCCACGAAACAAATAAAACTCTCTGCTATATCAGAAAGAAGAGATATTAAAGGTGTGATTTCCTGCCTTATCATATGCATATTAGCGAGTTCCTCTGAATATGTTGCCATAAACACACAACACATTTAAAATACCTCTGCAACTTGTATAATTTAACGCTGCCAAAGCATAACTCAGTTTGATAACTCGGCCAACTTTTAAGAACTTCCACTGTCTACTTTCAATACACACATACCAAGAGAGAGAGGGGAGAGGGAGAGTGAAAGAGAGAGGGAGGGAGAGAGGAAGAAAGAGAGAGAGGGGGGGAGATGGAGAGGGAGAGGGAAAGGGGGAAGGAAGAGGGGGAGAAAGAGGGAGAAAGAGAAGGAGGGAGGGAGGGAGAGGGAGAGAGAAGGGGAGAGGGGGAGAAAGAGGGAGAAAGAGAGGGAGAGAAGTGGAGAGAGACAGAGAGGGAGAGAGGTAAAGGGAGAAAGAGAGAAGGGGAAAGAGAGGAAGGGAGGAAGGGGGGAGAGGGGGACAAAGAGGGAGACGGGGGAGAGAGGGAGGAAGACAGAGAGGGGGAGGGAGGGGGAAGGGGAGAAGGGGAGAAAGTGGGAGAAAGAGAGAGGGAGGGAGAGAGGAAGAAAGAGAGAGAGGGGGGAGATGGAGATGGAGAGGGAAAGGGGGAAGGAAGAGGGGGAGAAAGAGGGAGAAAGAGAAGGAGGGAGGGAGGGAGGGAGGGAGAGGGAGAGAGAAAGGGAGGGAGAGAGAGGGAGAGAGAAGGGGAGAGGGGGAGAAAGAGGGAGAAAGAGAGGGAGAGAGGTGGAGAGAGACAGAGAGGGAGAGAGGTAAAGGGAGAAAGATAGAGGGAGAGAGGGAGAGGGAGAAAGAGAGAAGGGGAAAGAGAGGAAGAGAGGAAGGGGGAGAGGGGGACAAAGAGGGAGACGGGGGAGAGAGGGAGGAAGACAGAGAGGGGGAGGGAGGGGGAGGGGAGAAGGGGAGAAAGTGGGAGAAAGAGAGAGGGAGGGAGAGAGGAAGAAAGAGAGAGAGGGGGGGAGATGGAGATGGAGAGGGAAAGGGGGAAGGAAGAGGGGGAGAAAGAGGGAGAAAGAGAAGGAGTGAGGGAGGGAGAGGGAGAGAGAAAGGGAGGGAGAGAGAGGGAGAGAGAAGGGGAGAGGGGGAGAAAGAGGGAGAAAGAGAGGGAGAGAGGTGGAGAGAGACAGAGAGGGAGAGAGGTAAAGGGAGAAAGATAGAGGGAGAGAGGGAGAGGGAGAAAGAGAGAAGGGGAAAGAGAGGAAGGGAGGAAGGGGGGAGAGGGGGACAAAGAGGGAGACGGGGGAGAGAGGGAGGAAGACAGAGAGGGGGAGGGAGGGGGAGGGGGAGAAGGGGAGAAAGTGGGAGAAAGAGAGAGGGAGGGAGAGAGGAAGAGAGAGAGAGGGGGGAGATGGAGATGGAGAGGGAAATGGGGAAGGAAGAGGGGGAGAAAGAGGGAGAAAGAGAGGGAGAGGGAGAGAGAAAGGGAGGGAGAGAGAGGGAGAGAGAAGGGGAGAGGGGGAGAAAGAGCGAGAAAGAGAGGGAGAGAGGTGGAGAGAGACAGAGAGGGAGAGAGGTAAAGGGAGAAAGATAGAGGGAGAGAGGGAGAGGGAGAAAGAGAGAAGGGGAAAGAGAGGAAGGGAGGAAGGGGGGAGAGGGGGACAAAGAGGGAGACGGGGGAGAGAGGGAGGAAGACAGAGAGAGGGAGGGAGGGGGAGGGGGAGAAGGGGAGAAAGTGGGAGAAAGAGAGAAGGAGGGAGAGAGGAAGAAAGAGAGAGAGAGAGAGGGAGACGGAGAGGGAGAGGGGGGAGGAAGAGGGGGAGAAAGAGGAAGAAAGAGAGGGAGAGAGGGAGAGGGAGAAAGAGAGGGAGAGGGGGGGAGAAAGTGAGAGGGAGAGGGAGAGGGAGAAGGAGAGAGGGAGATGATATCTAACAAAGCTATGCCTATTCCAAAGCTCCAGACAATTAGCCCAGGAGAAAATAGAAACCAAACAAGATATTTAAACGGCCACAAAATTATTTGATTGTAAGATTTCTAATGTTGTGGAAAACTGTTTGGAAGAGTTAGCCCTTTGCTAGTACATTATGAGACTGCATTGCTATATTTCAACCCGCTTTAATGTCCACTTTCTGCAATGACTTGACCAACCCATCACATTCAAAAGCATGGGGACACATTTATTTGACTCCCAAAAATCTTGGTTTTTGGACAGCCATTTGTCTGAAAGAATATAGGGTCTCCTGCCTGAGCAAGGGGTTGGACCAGAAGACTTCCAAGGCCCCTTCCGACTGTGTGAGCAATGTCCCTGACTGAAGTTTCTATGATTCGTCAGCAAAAACAAAGTTAAAAAAGCAATTCCACACAATCAACCTGAAAAAAAAATATCCAGGATGATATGACAGCACCTGGTTGTAAGTCTTGGCTGTTCATCTATTCTCCTGCTATGTGTTCATAAGTGAGATGGATTCTACCTCGTAGATACCCGCACCATAAATGTAGAACTGTCTGCAGGCCAGAGATGGGTTTCAGCAGGTTCTGACCAGTTCTGGAGAACTGGTAGTGAAAATTTTGAGTAGTTCGGAGAACCGGTAGTAAAAATTCTAACTGGCCCCGCCCCCATCTATTCTCTGCCTTCCATATCCCAGCTGATTGGGAGGAAATGGGGATTTTGCAGTAACCTTCCCCTGGAATGGGGATGGAATGGAGATTTTACAGTATCCTTCCCCTGCCATGCCCACCAAGCCACACCCACCAAGCCATGCCACGTCCACCAAGCCACAACGACAGAACCAGTAGTAAAAATTTTTGAAACCCACCACTGCCGCAGGCTAGTGAGAATCTTTGGTGCGATATTAGCAGAAGAGGGGGTGCTGAACAGCGGAGAACGTCCCATGGTGATACAATCTAATCATTTGAATGAGAGAGATGGATGACTGAAGGCTGATAAGCAACTGGACTGCATGAAAAAATTGAGCAAAGAACCACGTAGCGCTGGCTGAGGGATTCTGGGAGTTGAAGTCCACCCATCTTCAAGCTACCAAGGTTGAGAAACACTGACGTAGACAGAGGTGTAAAGCAAAGAAGACAATATCACCATACAATCACTTACAGGGGTGGGATTCTACCGGTTCAGACTGATTCATGTGAACCGGTAGCTTCAATGATCCCGCCCATCCACCCCGCGCTTTACTTACTTTTATCTTTGCAGCTGATTAGTGTGGCATAGCGGATTGCCGCACCTCAGCTGTTTTAATTCCCTAGCACTAATGCGGAAGATGATTTTTTTTTGTTCAAGTGTGCATATGAGCACAGTGCACATCTGGCTCTGTGGGCAAAGCGTGTGATCACCGAACCGATTGTTAAACCAGTAGGGCCCCACCACTGAATCACTATCCATATGCACCCTATGATCTATTCATTCAGTTTCCCACGTGTAAAAATGCAGCCCCTTTTTACAGCTCATTGATAAGTAAGGAGCATTCGTTTCACAAAACCGATCAAACCTACAAGACACCAATTAGCAATCTCTTGTCTACAAGCGGTGGCTTATTTCTTTAATCTTTATTTTCCTCGCCTGGTGCACATCCTCCCGAGCCCACCAATGGCCTGGCACAGTGCTGCTAATTCTGCAATACAGGATTTTTTTTGATCGTGTAATTAAAGAATCGAAAACCTTTTCCCGTTTCTCCTGAAGACGTCGTAATATACAAGCAGGCCCTGCTGTTTGCAACAAAGCTTGAAAGAAATCGGTGTTCTTGTTGTCGTTGTTGTTTTAAAAGGCAGAGCAGGTAAAGCAGAGGAAAATGAAAAGTAGCTCCTGTTGTTTAAATAGATGGTCTCTCTCTCTCTCTCTCTCTCTCTCTCTCTCTCTCTCTCTCTCTCTCTCTCTCTCTGTGTGTGTGTGTGTGTGTGTGTGTGTTTGGAATGACAACCGTTTGTATCTCAGGCCCAACTGCTCAGCTCCTTCATTTCAGCTACTTTACGTGAGTAAAGCACTCCTGGCCGGTGTAGTTTCAAGCCATTACTCACAGCAGGTATCCTAGAAACAATTTTTTGATGGGAGAACCACAATTTGAATTCTTTGGACCATGTTATTCTCGCTGGGCCTAAATGGGTCATGACTGTTAAATCAGAATTTTGTTCTTCTAGGCCAACCTAATTGCATTTAAACCAAATCCCTTCCAACTCTCCCCTCCTCTCCCTTTGACAATGGCAACGACAGGCCGTGCTATTTCCTGGGTTGTTCCTTTCCCAGCTTCCCTGCTGTTATTGCCTTGCTGAAAATCCATTTCATGGAACCAAAAAAATAAAAAAATAAAAAATAAATAAAAATAAAGGGTGTAGGGGTGGGCAGAGGAGAGGAATGAAAACACTGAAAGGTTTTAAATTACAAAAAGGGGAACATGCCTCACAGGTCACTGCGATTTTCCATTCTGCACCTTAACATTATGTTTAAATAAATTGATGTAGGAAATATAAGCATTCGTAACGCCACAACGAGCTGAATACAAATGCCATTTTAGACCAGAGGCTGCCTTTGGAATAATGTATAAAGTATTAAAGATAAAGGAATTGGTTCGGCACTTGCCATACTGCCTTAGTTAAAAAGAAAAACAAAGAAGTGCCACGACAATAATCAGACTTCAAATGATGTAAGTAGTGCTTATGTACAATTAGACATTCATTTTATCATTGTGTCTTGATAAGGGGTGGGCTGCTGGGGGTTTGCAGGGGTTCGGGAGAACCTCTAGCTAAGATTCTGTGTAGTTTGGAGAACTCCCAAATCCCACTCCTGGCTGGCCTCACCCCACCCTTCCCAGGAGTCCCCACGCAGCCCATTTTGAGTACAGGGCATGTGCAGAGGTTCAGGGAGGGCGAAAAACAGGCCTCCTGGAATCTCCAGAGGGCCTCTGGAACCAGTGGAGGCCATTTTCGCCCTCCGAGAAGCTCGAGGAAAGCCTCCAGAGTCCAGGGAAGGCAAAAACACACACATCTCCGCCATGGTGCAGGAGGCCAACTAGGCCACGCCCACCATAGCCATCCCCACCCAGCAACCGGGCAATGAATCCCTCGCTAAAATTTTTGAAGTCCACCCCTGCTCTTGAGCCTCCTCAACATACATAGAATTACATTGATTCTTTGTTTGGTATTTTGTATTAGTTTATCGAAGTATAAAATGCAGAAGTAGAAAGGAAAAAGCAAATAAGGGAGGAAAAGGGAGAGAGAAAAGTATAGGGTAAAAGAGAAAAGGAAAAGGAAAACATTGACTTCTGACTCCTTTTGGTGCAGTAGAATTTGGTAGTAGTATAAAAGCCCAACTTTTTACTCTTATATAATTATATATACTAGCCATTTCCATAACAACAAACCCAAAATCAAAGTTTCATTTTTCCCCCCACCTCAAGCACAAAGTCCAAAAGTGGTTTCCAACGAACAAAATTAGAAACAAAATTAATCGTGTGGGTTTTTTTAAAACCAAAATAGCCAATTTAGACATCTCTGCTAACTCCATCAACTTTTGTAACCCGTTCGTCCATTGTGGGAATCAAAGCATCCTTTCCTTTTTGTGCATAAGGTATTCTAGATGTTGTCAACACAAATAAACATCAAAGATTAAAAAAAATCAATTTCTCTATCCATTAAATCCCAAAGAAAATCTCCTGGTTTTATCTTTCTATTCACTTTGAGACCCTCCTGTATTAAGTAATACTAATAAAATCTTACCCCAATATTTCTTTGCTATAGCATTACATTGATTGTTTACAATTTGAGTTTTCAAACTAAAGAACCGACAGATGTCATAGCCAGTTCTAAAGGGGTAACTGGCATCTTTTGGGACAAAAATCTTCAAGGAGCTTCAATAAAACGAGTGAAAGCATGTTCTTGAATGCTCTTTATATTCGGTGTTTAACTAGGTTCAGAAATTAATTTCAAAAGGGATTTGATCATATCTCCAAATCAAATTGATCCTTTAGTCCAACAGCCAAATCAACTTGTCTCATCTAATTTTGGAGGCCTCTGAATTGGTTCAGAAGCTTATACAAACACAGAGAAATCCCCAACATCAACCGAGAAGTCAACTCACTAGTCATATCTGATTTGACTGATTGGTGTATCTCGATTATTTCATTTATTTCCTTTGAGCTAAATAATGAGCTTAAACTCAGGAAAAAATATAGATCAGTGGGTTCAATTTAACATATTCCATTTATTCATCCTGCCCCCTATTTTTAATTCCAACAGTACATCAAAATGTAAGTGTTTGGCACCGGTGTCCTAAAATCATTTATATTAATTGTGTACTCCTTTACCTTCTCCTTCTCTGTGGTTGTTCCTTCCCCCAGTGAAATAACAACCAAAGACAAGTCCCACCTGTCCCACATGTGCTTTTCAAAAGGCAACTTTCTTGGGGTCCCCCCCCCCCTTAAAAACATTTCAGTTCTGCTTCTTGGATGAGAAAGGAAAATATTTTCAAGGAGAAAACAACTCAAGAAAGTCCAGTTGCCTTTTGAAAAATACCTTTTGGGACAACCATGACCTGGATGATTGAGAATCTCCATAAACATTAAACCAAAGGCAAGCTCTCCACCAACACTAAGTAGAAGTTAAGAGATTTTGTCTTCTCATTATCCCTCACAATCCTCTCAACACTTTGTAGGCATCTACATCCACTAAAAGGGATGTGGTGGCTCTGTGGCTAAGATGCTGAGCTTGTCGATCCAAAGATTGGCAGTTCAGCGGTTCGAATCCCTAGTGCTGCATAACAAGTAGCTCCTGTTACTTGTCCCAGCTTCTGCCAACCTAGCAGTTCGAAAGCACGTAAAAAATGCAAGTAGAAAAATAGGGACTATCTTTGGTGGGAAGGTAACAGCATTCTGTGCACCTTTGGCAATAAGTCATGCCAGCAACATGACCACAGAGATGTCTTTGGACAGTGCTGGCTCTTCGGCTTTGAAATGGACATAAGCACCACCCCTTAGAGTCAGTAACAACTAGCACATATGTATGAAGGGAATCTTTACCTTTACATCCACTTAGTTTAGCTTTTGTTTCTAAAGTACTCAAATAATTTCCCCTTTTTTTTGTTGTCCTTGCAAGCCTCAGCTCATTCTGAGCATTTAGCATTTCTACAATTTTTACAACTTCTGGAGACCGCTTAATAATCTTCCTGGAAGGTATGTTCCTCCTTTCATTTTCAAAATATGTTCCATTTTTTGCTCCCTGGTTTATGGAGAATCCTGTATGTGTTGACATTGGCTTTTTTAGATCCCTTGTCATTGCTTTTCCTATTTGTAGAGAAATATTTGTGATTGAATTTTCATATTGCATTGATAGGGTTTTCCAGCTTTTTGAAACACTTTTGCCCTTCAGGGTTATGAACCATGGGGATCCAACATTTGGTTTTCATCAGTTATATGTGTCAGGGTTCCAAGTAACACCCCCAACAAAAGAAGACTCCAAGGCTAGAAGTTCCTCAAAGTTCCATTTTATTAGAGATGTCATATTGACACATCTGGGAAAACCTGAATCTGAAAGCTTCCAGCTTTTCCCCACCCAAAGGAAAGGCCAAGTCCCTTCCCCTGCACCCACTTGTCCATCACATGGTCCAATCAACCCACTGTCCAAACTGGAGATGCCTCCTAGTCACGCCACTCCAGGTGCAGGCAGAACATCCTTGACTCCCGGAGAAAAGAATGTTATTATGTTATTACAGCTACAACTCCACACAACTCCATGAGCCACCTGAGTCTTCGGAGAGGGGCAGCATACAAATTGAATGAATGAATGAATGAATGAATGAATGAATGAATGAATGAATGAATGAATAAATAAATAAATACAATCCCCCCCCTCCCAGTTTCCCACAGCACTAAGCGTGCCAGCCCTAAAGACCCAAAGAAAAAGATGGCTTCCAGGGCTGACAATATGCTTTTCTGAGGTCCTATATGTGGGCCAATTTTTTTTCCCCAGCTCCTCCTCCTTTAGATATTGTGAAGTGAAAGAAGACATATAGAACCATTTAGTTCCATATTCTCCATTTAAAAAATGATGGTCCACTAAAAGTGTCTATTGATCTACACTATCAAATTTAAATAGCTTTACATTTATATATTAGTTGGTATGAGATTGCACACAATGTTCAATCTCTGGTTCCTTCAAAGATCTGCATGAAGCAACACAAGAGGGGATTGTCTAGATTGTTGAACTGGATATTCAGTTATTTGTTTGTTTGTTTGTTTGTTTGCTTGTTCGATTTATATGCCGCCCTTCTCCGGAGACTCAGGGCGGTTTACAATGCTTTAAGCAATAGCCTTCATACTTTTGTATATACCTGCTTAGTATTTATTTATTATTTATTTATTAATTAGATTTATATACCGCCCTTCTCCTGATGGACTCAGGGCAGTGAACAGCCAGCTAAAAACCAATACAAAAAAGTTAAAATCATACTAAAAACAAGTAGGGCTTCCTCCCCCCCCCCCCCAGCGGTGTTCTTTTTTATACAAAGTCAGCTTATTGCCCCCACAATCCAGGTCCTCATTTTGCCTACCTCAAAAGGATGGAAGGCTGAGTCAACCTTGAGCCTGGTGAGATTTGAACTCACAGTAATTGCAGGCAGCTGGTGCTACTTTAACAGCACTTAGTCAGCTACACCACCAAAGTTCTTATAATGCCACTGCCGTATCCCCATGGAGGTTTTCTACATAATTATGTGGGTTGTGTGTATATGTTTACTTCAAATCTGTCATGTTCTCATCATACACGAAATAATAAATAATAACAATTGGCATATTGAAATCAAAAGAATTTAAGTGAGTTTCAAATGCTGCACTCAAATCAGGATAGACTACATTGGTATGTCTATTAAGCTTTGTTAGAGCTAATATAGAAGTAGTTTTTCATTGCTTTTTCTGGGATATTATCATTATTAATCATCACAGAATCAGCCAGATGTTCAGACTGAGTTTGGCATTTTTGTCTCCCTATTGAGTCCTTACCAAGGACCTAGAATAGGCAAATCTGGTTGTTTGACCGTGTTACAGATCTCGTTGCAGTAATGGAAGCTGTTCCAAGTAAAGCTGCCTTTTGCAATTGACTGATGGAAAATTTGTCAATGCCTATGGTATTCAAGTGGTACTCCAGTTGTTTTGGGATTGCACCCAAGGCGCCTATTACCATTGGTACTACCACCTGGGATGGAAACTCAAAACTACTACTACTACTACTACTACTACTACTACTACTACTACTACTACTCCCTAAACTATCTATCAACCTGGAATTTGGTTGTTTCTCATCCAAAATTAAATCCTGCCCAGTATTCTTAAGATCAGCCACCTGCTTTGATTTGATTTCTTTATGTCTCCATGTTATATCTCTGTGTTATATCTGGAACCATCTCTGTGCCCTTACAAAAATAAATAAAAAAGTTGGTAATATCCTGTTCTTCGATAGAGAGTTCAAGCTGTTTGCCACCGAAGGGTTGATTAGATCTCTATCCAATAAATTGTAATCATCAGTGGATTTTCACGAATCTTGTTATCTGCATTTTTGCTACCTCTCATATTGAGTACCCAGACTGTGTTTTGAGCATCTGCCATTGATATGAAACAGGAAAGCAGGAAACTCACATTGCATTAAAAGTGTTTCTGGATATTACAGGAAGAAAGTGGAAATATTCCATGAAGAGACCTGACAGAAAACAAGGTTACCTGTAAGACATTTCTTAGTTTCCTAGAAGGTGAGGGGAAATATCATCCAAATTGCATTTTTCAATTTAGCTCATTATAAAAATGTGGTCAAATTCAAGATGACTTTTTTTTCCCCTCGTCCTTCTGAGAATAGCATTAATTACATCCCAGTTTATTAAAGCTTTATTGAGTAAGCCTTAAGTCTGTTTTTCTGCTACTTTTGTCTGCTACTTATGTCTGGTTAATCAGCCTCTAAACATTTCATCATCTTAGCTTACCTTTTCCTGACTACTATCAAAACATAAACACTATTATCAAGAATTTAAAGATATGTGTCAAGCTGCTAAAAACATACTCAAGAAATAAAATAAAGCACATTTGTTGTGTACTTTAGATACAGTGTCAAGCTTAAAATGCGCTTATGCTGTTGCAGCCATGATTACTTCTCAACTTGACAAAGAACCAGGAGGGAGGAAAGAGTGAGATGGAATGCAGGCTCCAGACTTCAAGAAGATGAGCCATGAGACCCAAGGACACATCAGCAGGTGTTTGCCAAGACCAGAGACTTTTTCTCATAATAATACAATGAATCTCAATTAGACAATGTGACCTGCAGTAATGGGGCGGTGGGGAAAATCTATACTATAATTATGTATGTTTGAGCGGGAATTAGGTAGAGCTGGTTTTGCCTTCATCAGTGCCAAAATGATGTACTCAATAAAGTTTTGCATTCAGACATCGGAAGGTCTCGGGGGTTCTTGCTTTGGTTGGGTCAGTTGGAATGTTGACATACAGTTGGTAAAATGACACAAAAACAAAATCCTCAAATGCTATTTTGTTTAGGATTTTTTAAATGTGTGCATTAACTGGCAAAATGTAAGTACTTTTGAATTTCATGAATCTCAGCAGAAGGGCTAAGAATAAACATACTTCTCTCCTACTCAAACTCGTAAGCCCACTTACAGAAAGGATCAATAATGTATCTGAGAATATATCAACCAGTGGTAAATATATTTACAACAGCTCTGAACATGATATGTCTTGTTAAGATGAAGAGACATGTCTAGCTGACTTTAGCAGTTAAGTTTTAGCAGTTAAGCAGGGTCAGGCCTGGTTAATCCCTGGCTGGGATTCTTCCATGTAATTCCACTGCTACAGAGGACACAGGTAGGTTTTAAAAAGTTTAACAGCTACAAAGCCACTTTTTTATTGTTTCCAAGAAAACTACATGTCTGCATTCATAAAGTCCCTGAAATCCAGACTCAAATCCAGACTTCACTTTATTATTGCATATCTTTTCTGAAACACGATAGTTAATTAGTTGTTTGATTATGATAATCAGGAAAACTAATCACTGCAGTCTTGATGAAAATCCAGTGATTATCCCGGGAGGGCTTTGGTTCAGAAAAAAAATGTGTTGACAGACCAGTCCCGTTGTGGTGAGGAAGAAAGCACTAAAGGCAGTTAAATGTTTGCCAAAGAAGATGCACATTTTTCTTTTCTTCTCTTTTTAGTTTAAACAGGTCCTTTTCACCTTGTGCTCTTGGAAAAAAGAAGATTCTTATCAAGATGGAAAGCAAGAATAGCAATGACTAGCATAACCAATGGTGGTTTCAGTCAGTTAGTGGAGACACCTGCCCCAGCGCTATGCCATCCTATTTAGCCACGTTTTCTAAGCTGTGCACAGGTGTGCAAGCCACATGCGGGAGCAAAACACATGCGTAGAAGGCTGCACTCTCACGTTTTCAGTGCTCAGTGAACCGGTGGTAAAGTTATATGAGACCCACCTCTGAGCATAACAATCTGTTTGCTTAAGGCAGAAATGTTTTGTTATTCATATCTTTTCTTTCCTCATTGTAGGGTTGAAACCAGGGGTGAAGTTCAATTTTTTTCCCTTACCAGTTCTGTGGGCATGGCTTGGTGGGCATGGAAAGGAAAGATATTGCAAAATCTCCATTCCCACCCCACTCTGGGGACAGCCAGAGGTGGTATTTGCAAGTTCTCCGAACTACTCAAAATTTCCGCTACCGGTTCTCCAGAACCTGGTAGAACCTGGTAGATTTCACCCCTGGTTGAAATGTGCTAACCTTTGAAGGGTTTGGAATATCATACAAATATGATTGTATGAATATCAAGCCATAAACCCAATGATACATGCCTCAACATTCAGCTATTTATGCTGCATACTCCACTATTTATAAAGGAAGGGAAAATGGAGGGAAGAAGACTTCAATCTGTAATGTTTCAACATTGTTTTCCTCATTATTCCACCTTTGGATTTGTCCCAGGAAACTGTTTGGCAGATGTTCAGCTTAATCAGCTAAAGGTCCCATGAATATCCCTGTTATCATGGATCATTTGAGCTCCTGGATTTAATTTCGGCTTGGTTCCAAATTCCACGTTGGCTTTGTAGAAACTATTATTCCTTCTGTTTTCATCCTCCGGATGTAACGTGGGGGGTTGTAATACCGAATTGCTTTACATGGCTGCTAAAGTAAGTAATGGTAATTACGGAAAGCCTGATGATGGGTAGCCATGATTAGTCCTTCTGAGGTCATTCAGAAACTTGATTATGCCTTCTTGATCACTACACTGGATCAAATTGATGAGAGTAGGCACAATATCTAAGCAACATGTGTTCCCTATGACCTAAGTGCTTATTACTGTAATTTTAAGAGAACATTTTACTTTAGAAATGCAAGGTTCATTTTTTTAAAAAAAAAATCAGATAGACTACTAAAATCAATTCAACATCACCTTTATGAACAGCAACAAACTAAAGCCTTAAGCATTCATTTGATTTATTCTAAGAAGTATTGTGAATAAATAGGAACAGGGAATGGCAGGAAAGGAAATAATAATGATAATAGATAATTCTGACACCATCAAACATCAACATCTCAGGTCCTTGGGAAGGACTCGCTAAGTGGATAAAAATGCCAAATCCTGTCTGAACATCTGGCTGACTGTGTGATGAACCATAACAGTCAATTGCAAAAGGCAGCTTTGCTCAGAATGGCCTACATCCTGTGACACTATCAAACATCCACATCTGTCTATCCCAAGCCCTTGGCAAGGACTCGCTAAGTGGATAAAAATTCCAAATCCTGTCTGAACATCTGGCTGACTATGCAGTGAACCAAAATAACACCACAACAAAAGTCCTGATATTGTCACATGTTCATAGTCTTTACCCTTTGAATCATCTGGTGATTCTATTGTTCTCCTAGGACCATTACAGGGGGAAAGTATAATTCTAGCTTATCCCATAAAGCCATAGCTTTGTCAATAGCTACAGATACTTCCTCGAACGCCCAAGTTTATAACATCTCATATTTGGGTTGGATTCAATTTTCAAGTATGGCTGGCATGGTGAAAAATTACATGTTTTGCTTGAAAATGACCAATTACTTTAGCCTGTTGGAACACAGGCTAATGATTCTCCACTGTGTCTCTCCAGTGCTGGTGTTTATTGAAGACAGAGCAAACCTTAATACAGGTAGTCCTTGACTTACAACCACAACTAAGCCCAAAATTCCTGTTGTTAAGTGAGACATTTGCCCCATTTTATCACCTTTCTTGCCTCCATTCTTGAGTGAATCACTGCAGTTGATCAATTATTACAATAACACTTAGACTTATATACCACTTTATAGTGCTTTACAGCCCTCTCTAAGCAGTTTACAGAGTCAGCCTATGGCCCCCAACAATCTGGGTCCACATTTTACCCACCTCGCAAGCATGGAAGGCTGAGTCAACCTTGAGCCTGGTGAGATTTGAACCGAACAAATTGCAGGCAGCTGGCAGTCGGCAGAAGTAGCCTGCAGTACTGCACTCTAACCACTGCGCCACCGTGGCTCATTAACCCGGTTGGCTTCCCCATTGATTTTGCTTGTCAAAAGGCTGCAAAAGGAGGATCAGGTGACCATGGGGACACTGCACCCATCATAAATATGAACCGGTTGCCAGGCATCTGAATTTTGATCCCATGATCACGGGGATGCTGCAATGGTCATAAGTGTGAAAAATGGTTCCTTTTTTTCAGTGCCATTGTAACTTTGAAACGGTCACTAAACAAACTACTGTAAGTATACTGTATGCTGAATTTCTATACTGTATGTCACCAAGTGCCAAAAAGGGAGCAGTTCACATATGTATGTGCTATGTGTGCATACACATTCTCATCAGGGCTGTGACTAGGAAGAGGAGCTGTCCAGGAAGCATGCACGTGCTGGATAAGGTACTTCTGGTTTCCGGTGCACGCCTGCACTCCGGTCAGCAAGTTTTCCGGTTACTGCCATGCATGCACACACTGTTGTGACCTAGGCCCAAGTAGTTATTCTCAGACACAATCAGTCCTAAACAAATATCCTTTATTAGAACAGCTGAGAATTACTTCATTCACACCTTAGTCCAAATTAAGTCCAAAACAAAGTCCTTCATACAAAGTACTTCGGCCTTATCACAAACCTTTGTCTACTTTGGCACCCTGCCAAAGGCTTTTCTTGGCAAAAGTTCAGAAGCAAGAGACGCTGACAAGAAACAAATGTAGCAACGTTGCTTTCCTACAAAGATCCCAAGAGTCGTTGCTGCTCTTTTAAGCCTTCTGGGTGGGGCTAATCATCTCCTGGCCTTACTTCCAAGTCATCCTTTTTGCTTTAGCTGCTCTTGCCTTCTAGCAGCTCTTCGCATGTGTGCACTAGGAACAGGCTCCTCCTGTTCCTCTGCCTCTCTGTTATCCACCTCTGGAGGCTCCTTCCAGATGGCCCTGGCCCCATCTCTGTCTCTGATGCAGAGCCCTTGTCCGGGTCTTCCCTGACTCCAGGACTGGCCATTTGTCCTTCCCAGCCTCCTCACTGTCCGACTCCGCTGCCAGCTCCACAGGCTGCTGGCAGACCACAACACACAAGCCAATCAGCTGGCCAGTGTGCATTCTCGTGCCAGAAAATGGAAGCCCAGCTCTTCCAGTTTCTGGCACTGCCACATGTACAAAGGCCAGCTGATTGTCACATCCGTATGTGCACCAGAAACCCAGAAGAGGAATGGGCGATGCTGCACGTGCCAGGCAACATGGCTTCACATACCACTTTGGGCATGCATGCCGTAGGTTCGCCATCACGGCTGTATGTTATAGAAATTCCCACGGTTGTGTGAATGGGATAGATGTGCACGCGTGTCCCCCAGGGCCACTTTCCTAACACATTTTGCTTTATTTTCCTGTTACAAGCAGCTGCCAAGCTTTGTGACTATCAAACCTGGCAGTTGAAAACTTTTTCCCCATATCTGCCAGAGGCAGATGATTGGAAATATGCAAATCACTTCCAAAACATTAACTGTCATGTTCCCAAACGGGCTGCCGATGAAGAAATGACATTGCTCGCTTCCCTCTGCAACACCACAAAAAGTCATTTTCCCGGTCTGCTCTGTTGAAGCATAATTAGAACACAAGAGGCCACAGATGTCATTGGTTTGCTTTCTTCTGTAACTGTGGCTCTCGAGTTCCATGTTCCATTGATTTGTAACTGTCAAGCAAAAGATTCTTTTCCTCAGCTGGTTATTTTTCAGTCCCCAAACCTATGTGTGTATTTAAAACATCAGTATGCATGAAACCACATTTCCATTGCCCCGTTTTCAAGAGACACCTGGACTTTCTGGTTTTTCTCTGAAGATGTTTCGCTTCTCATCTAGGAAGCTTCTTCAGCTCTGCCTGGATGGTGGAGAATGAAGGATTTATTCTCCTTGCAGACAGCTGGTCATTTGCATTATTTTAGAGAGTCATTGAGGCCACTTGGAGGTTTATCTGTGTCTTCAGGGTCACCTGAATAGTGAAATCGGTGTGGAGCCTTCTTGGAACTATTGAAAGGACTGTGTTGTAAATTGGAGATAGATGATGTCGTATCCCTCCCCTCTGTTGAGAGAGGGCTGTTCAAATTTGACGTAGATGGCCTGTTTCACCCCTTTCAAACCAGTGGTCCTCTCTGTCTAAATTGTGGACTTTGCTGTCTTCAGAAGTGCGGCCTTTGTCTTTTAAATGCAGATGGACTGCTGAATCTTGTCCTGATGGGACAAAGATAAACCTCCACAACTCTATAAAACAAGGGTGTCAAACTCGTAGCCCATGGACCAGATGAATAACACATTGGCCACGCCCACCACCAGTTTAAGAAGGGGAAAAAGTTGCTATATGTCACACAATGACACATTGTCATCATGAGTTTGACACCCCTGCTCTAAAAGAATGCAAATGACCAACTGTCTGCAAGAAGTATAAATCCTTCCATTCCCCACCACCATCCAGTCAGATGAGAAGTCTTCAAAGAAAAAACAGAAAGTCCAGTTACCTCTTGAAAAAGCACCTTTGGGACAACCATGACCTGGATGCCTGAGAATCTCCAGAGACATTTAGCCACATTATATATGTGTGTGTGTGTGTGTGTATGTTTTCTGAGGTTTTCGCGGGTGTTTGTATGTAGGTCTTTGGTTATTCGGGTCTTCTCCTGAGTAAAATTGGAAGTGTCTTGGCGACGTTTCGACAAAGTCTCATTCGTCATCTTCAGGCTGGTGTTCTCGGCTTCGTGCTTCCAGGAGCACAATGCCGAGAACATCATTGTTCCTGGAAGCATGAAGCCGAGAACACCAGCCTGAAGATGATGAATGAGACTTTGTCGAAATGTCGCCAAGACACTTCCAATTTTACGCGGGAGAAGACCCGAATAACCAAAGACCGATAGATATAGATATAGATATAGATATAGATATAGATATAGATATAGATATAGATATAGATATAGATATAGATATAGATATAGATATAGATATAGATATAGATACCTCTTCTTTAAAGCATTGGTACATTCCTAACACAAATCTCTGATGTTCTCTAAAGGGTAGGTCCAAACTTCTAATAAGTTGCAGTGTTTTCATTCCATTCCATAGAGGTTATTTTGAAGATCTCCACTTTATTTGTGAAGTTCCAGGCCATTGGGGTATGTAGCTTTGTAGCATTTTTTTTAGTAATGGGTGAAAATGTGTTCTTATACTTCTAATCTCTAAAAAAAAAAAAAAAAAATGAGGAAAGTAAGACAAAAGCTACTCCCTCCAGTATTTATTAGAATTTTAGGGAAAATGTTCTATGCTCAACTGGATAAAATAAGAAATGGATTAAAGCATTGGAAAGGAAATCAACATTTAATCTGTTGATTCTAGAAACAGATGAAGAAATTCACCCGTCACCAAAATAGAAGACAAACTGACTACCAGAATCAGTGTTAGGACTAAGGGTGACACGATAGCAGTCTTCCAACATTTGAGGAGCTGTCACAGAGAAGAAGGGATTTTGACTTATTCACCAAAACACATGAGGGGCAGAACAAGAAGTCATGGGTGGAAGATCATTAGAGGGAGATCCAATCTAGAAATCATTTAGAATAAATCATTTCAAGCAACAACAACAACAGAGGAACTCATCCTGGGTTCAAACAAAGATCAAAGATATTTCATCACCTACTTATTCAAAATGTATGTGGAAGTTTGTATACAAGTGCATAAGTATATTTCTTTCTTCCATTCCATTCTGTCTGATTCTCAAAGACCCCCAGAACAAGTCCTTGAAGTTTGCCAGTGCCTCCTTCCTGTGCAAGTATCTGATGGGTCCTTGGTGTTCTCTAACCTTGGTTGTTTTCTTTCAGAAGTTTCAATTATCCAAACTAGGTAACATCATCAGTGGTACACATATTTTCCTCTATCAGAAAGTGACTGGACAATGTCACCCAAGTTGGCTCTGTGCCTAAGATAGAACTGGAAGTCATGGCCTCCTGATTTCTAACCCCTATGCCTTAATCACAGTGGAGGGATTCAAATAATTTAACAACCAGTTCTCTGCTCTAATAATCGGCTGGGTGGGCATGGCCATGGTGGGTGTGGCCATGGGGTGTGACAGGCAGCACTCAGCCTCCTGTATCCCCCTGGGGGGAGCACCATTCTCCATGCCCCATTTTGGGCCTAGTAGGCCTCCCTGTAGCCTCCTGGGAACAAAAACGGGCTATAGGGGACCCGCACCATACCCCTTGTGCCCCATTTTGGGCCTAGTAGGTCTCCCTGCACTTACCTTGGAGCCAAGATGGGACACGTGAGGACTCTTGGAAGGGGCGGGCAGGGGAGGGGCCAGCCAGCAATTTAACAACCAGTTCACACGAATCGGCCCGAACCAGCTGAATCCCAACACTGCTTAACCACTATACCAAACTGGCTCTCTGCCATGTTTCTTATTTCCAGACTTTCCTTCACTTTTTTCCATTTTCCCTTTGACTAGGTACTTCTCTTTCCATGACAGAAAAACACATTTCTTGTCAGCTGTAGACAATGGAGACCAAACTCCTTCCGTATTAGGGCTGTGCAAAAGATTTGAAAAGAGTGCTTCCCTGCACTGTATGGATGAAACCCTGTTTCTCAAACCATGAAAGCAGTTGCATCCTTCAGAAGGTCTGGAATGTGTGTGCGTTTGTGTGTGTGTGTAGGTATGTGCAAGTGAACAGATGCAGCCACAAGCCATCATTGAAAATGAATACAAAATAGAGAGAGAATGGAGAGGGATAGAGGACAGAAGAGAGGAAGGAGAGAGAGGGAAAGAAGAAAGGGAAAAGGAGAGGAAGAAAGAGAGGGGAAACAAGAGTAGGAGAGAAGGTTAGAAGGGAGGTGTGGGGGAAAGGAAGGGCAAGGAGAGAAGGAGAGGAGGAAAGATGAACGTAGAAGAGTAGATGGAAGAAGGGAGGGAAAGGAAAGAGAGGAGAGGAGAGGGAGAAGAAGGATTGTTGTAAAACAAGGGAGATGAAATGGTAGAAGAGCAACCCTGAATATACTAAAATTGTTTAGGATGAAGATTGTATTAATATGAAAGTTAAAAGAAAATATGTATGTTAGATAAGAAACTGTACATTTAAGATATGTTTATGGGGAAAAATAAAAAACGTTTTTTTTTTAAAGACATCAAAGCATCATATCTGAGCATCCAGATGTTAAGGCAAGTCCTACTGAAATAAATTCTTAAAAACCAGGAGAGAGAAAACCTGCCACTAACCCCCCCCCCCATCCCACATAATAATTTAAATGTGGAAAACAAACATTCCATCTTTTCCATAGACGCTGTCTTGAGCTCCCCAAATTTACTCTATTTTCTCTTGTAGGAGGAAAAAAAATGTTGGTAGATAAACACTGCCACATGCTCATGCTTGGAAAGTTTTGAACGTAATTGACTGTCAGTGATATGATGATTTATAAAGCAATCTGCTGCTTCGTCTGCTGCTGGAGAGAACTCTAATTTGCTTCTATTGTATTAGATATTATGAACTTGACAATCATGAACAATTTTCCAGTTGGGTTTTCATTCAGGTTAATGGGACAAATAAAAGCTATTTTCCATTCTTTTCTAATCCGGGTCCAAAAAATCAAGTGGAACACAAACATATATGGGCAAAAATTAAAAAAAAATCCCCAAATTTCTTGAAACATTTTGTTTCATGAGAGAAATAGCATGTGGCTGATGTAACTTTTAATATTGCAGACTTCAACTTTTCTAGAGTGGTGTTATCGATGTCAGAATTAACTAATCAACATCCTAGTTATCCTAGATCAGAGGTGTCAAACTCGATTTCATTAAAGGCCGCATCAGGGTTGTGTTTGACCTCAGGGGCTGGGGTGGGTGTGGCCAGGGTGGGCATGGCCAGCTTGACATCACTCATGTCCGTAGGGCACCGATGGTGGCTTAAGCACTCAGCCAGCAAAAATGGGCTCCTAAGCTCCGTTTTCTGCCACAGCGGCCTCCTGAAACCCTCTGCCAGTGAAAACTGAGCTCAGGGGCACATAAGTTGTTTTTTTTTTTTTTTTGGCAGCTACTTTGATTTTTGATTTTTTGATTTATTATATTTCTATATGCCCTTCTCCTGAAGGACTCATGGCAGTGTACAGCCATATTAAAACAGGATCAAAACAAACATTAAAACCCATTAAAACAATTTAGAACAATTGGCCAATTATTAAAACCCCTTACTATAAAACCCCTTTAAAACCAATTAAAACCCATTTAAAATTAATTTATTCGGACAGGCCGGCTTGATGGAACAATAGAGTCTTCAGAGCATGACGGAAGGTACGGAGGTCGGGGATCCTTCTTATATCTGGGGGCAACTCATTCCATAGGGCAGGAGCCCCCACAGAGAAGACTCTCCCCCTGGGGGTCACCAGCCGACATTGTTTGGCCAACAGCACCCTGAGGAGGCCCTCTCTGTGAGAGCGTATTGGACAGTGGGAGGCATTTAGTGGTAGAAGGAGGTCCTGTAGGCATCCTGGTCCTAAGCCATGGAACGCTTTGAAGATGGTGACTAGCACCTTGAAACGCACCCGGAAGACCACTGGGACCCAGTGTAGCTTGCACAAGAGAGGTGTTATATGGGAGCGACAAGTCGCTCCCATGACTACTCACACGGCACATTACTGGCTCATATTTAAATGGTTGTCCACTAGGACTCCAAGATCCCCCTCACAGTTACTACTATTGAGCAAGGTACCTTTGAAACAAGTGTCTTCAATGTCATAAATATCAAAGAATTATTTAAAAATCTGAGTACGCACCATTGTACAGTAACTACAATATTTATAACAACAGCAGCAAAGATAGACTTTTCCTCCAATTTCTAAAATAACAGGAGATTAAAACTCAGTTCTAATACCACTGCATGGTTGCCACAGTAGGTAGCTGGAAGTTTTCTTCCTGTCCACCATGTTTCACTTTCTAGCAAATTCACAACTTGCCAATTCATTCTTATCACTTCAGTGCACTGGGGGATTTAGCAGCGTTTGTCGTTAACTTCAGCTACTATCTTGGCAGCTGCATAAGAAAAAAAAAGTGTTTTGTATTACTCTCCACCTTAGATTTTAGGGAAAGAAAAGGTGTTGCGAACAACCGAGTCACAAAGACATATATACAGTGCAGTACAGTGATTATGGTGCAGCAGCTACACATTGCTTGCAATGCAAAATACCCTTTCCCCTGAGAGCTTCCAGACTCCTCCGAAGACTGTAATCCAGCTCTTCTTCTAATGTCATCAAAGAAGGAGAAGTAGACTATTCTACTGCTTCATTTTTTTTTTCCTCAAGCAAAAGATACCAGACTCACTCTTCGCTTCCTTTGCTCCGTGGGAGCCATATTTAGACTAAGGATTACCTCAAACAGGTTTCAGCAGATTAAGCAAACTATAAAAGACAGCTCTGCTCATAAAGGAAACAGTAGGCAGTGATAGGAATGGCAGATACAAACCGAGGCATCAGCAATAAAGAGCATATATTTAAACCAGCATGAGTTTAAATCCTTTCTGCAGCTCTAATTTGCTTGTACAAATCCTTAGGCACCAAACCCCCCACCCCACCCCCACCATCTCTGTCCTCTGAACTCTGTAAGGGGAGATCCGTTACAAACTTCATAAATGCAGCCTCCACTTCCTTCCTTCCTTCCTTCCTTCCTTCCTTCCTTCCTTCCTTCCTTCCTTCCTTGTTTTTGTTTTCTGTTTTTGTTTTTTGTTTTACAGTGAATTTTACAGTAATTACACAAAACTAATGCCTTGGTCACGAGTCAAAAATACCCACGCTGCCTGTCACACAGTCTGAGGGGGATTCAGAGCGGACACGAAGGAAATCTGAAACATTAAAGTTGAAATCAATTAAAGAAAAATAAAGAAGGAAAGAGTGAGATAAAGCTAAGCTATGAGATCAGCAGAATTACATGAGCTCCCTCTCGGTGGAAGGTATTATTTCATACAGCGGGGGGGTCGGGTGGGAGTCCATATTTGAATAGTTTCTGCATAAATAATAGTCTGATGGTTGTCTACTTTGAAGCGAACCTGGCTGAAGTCACCTTTTGCTGGCTCACAGTTGCCACGAACTCTGAGAGATGAAAGGGGAAAGATAGGGGGGAAGTAGACAGACCGGCTAACCATCAAAACAAAAAGTTTTCCTGTTGGAACCAAGGTCATCTTAACAGGTGGCTGTTGAAGGAGGAGAGGAGGGACTAAGCAGCCCGCCATCTATATTCTTTGGACAATGTGACCGGTGACATCTGGAAGGGGAAACTTTTGCTCTTTTAATTAGGTGAAAACCGCAGGAATGTTTAGAGTTGGTTTTCACCAGCTGTGCCAATATGATGGATCCAATAAACATGTTCTTTGGGGAATCAACCTGCCCCGGAATTCTGTTTTCAGTGGGTATGTTACTCGGAACCCTGACAGTAGTTTGGACACCAATGTTCAATTGAAGGGGAGAATCATATTATTTAGATCCATGTTAGAAAGCTGATACAAGTGAAGTAAAACTTGCTGTATAGAATGCTCCAAAAGGAAAATAATACTCATGAATCAGATTGATTGAATTTAGCAAGGTTTGATAAGTAACTTCCTGCATTGTGTTTGTGCTTGTACCCATATCTGAAATTGTGCAGGGAGAGCGAAGAGGCAAAGGTTTAAACAAAATTTAAAGAAGTCTGCTTTAGACTGGCAAATGGACAGTGAAGTAGAAATATTGTAAATAAGTGCTGTATTTCTTTAAGTAATTTCTATTTAATCAGAAGCAGGCTTCATGGAGTTCACTGGTGCTGTGCACAAAGAAGAAAACCAAAGATTGTAATAAAAATCCTCACTGGATATTGAGATTATATAAAAAAAGAAAAGAACAACATTTTAATTAATATGAAAGCATTCAGGATTATTGGAAAATGTCACATTCTCTCTCTCTCTCTCTCTCTCCCTTCCCTCCCTCCCTCCCTCTCAGTCTCTCTCTCTCTCTCTGAAGACAGCAACATCCAAGTACCAAGTATGGGTCCTGAACAGCAGCTCCATGCCATCAACACATATGTTCTTCCAGTCATTAGATACTCTGCCAGTGTAGTGATGTGACCAAAAGAGGACATAGAATCTGCTGATTCAAAGACCCAGAAGTCCTCATAATATATATTGGAGGCTTCCACCCTAACTTGAACACTTAGAGACTGTACATCAGTCACAAAGTAAGTGGGAGGAACCTGGTGAATGTCAAAGCCATTGTCCTGGATGAAACTCATAGCATCCAGAAATACTTCAGTAAGATGGCATCAAAACTAAACTGCTGAGAGAATGGCCTGATGTTTTCTGAAAAAGCAGCTGACATGTGAGGAAGATCAAGCAGAGGAAGGACCATGGCAAGACAAGACGGGATGTACTATCAACAGACAGCTGAGGTGGTAAACGTTAGGAAATCCTACCAGTGGCCATTAAAAGACAACAGTGAGGCATTGATCATAGCAGTACAAAAAAGGCACTAATGTTCTGACCTGGGCTTCTCCAGCAGCACAAAGCCGAGTCCTGGTCCCGATAAACTCCTTTTATTTAATTTACAATGAATTCCCCTCCAGCAAAGTCTTCCCTCTCCCACCATCTTTCAAGATAGTTCACAATTACTGACCTTTATTAGGCTTGGAGAGTGGCCAGGCCGATATCTTTGAAATGCTGCAATACTTGGCAAGAATGCAGGAATGAACTAATTGTCTCCTGAAAACTCCACACACACACACCCTCGCTCCTCTTTTATTCCCTCTGGGAGGGGCCATTCATTATCTACATGTGGCTTTACTCCAAAGTTGACCCTTGTTCTTTAGTTGTTTCCTTTGTCTGGCAATTCTGCACATGCACACACTGGGAACAGGTTCCAGCTGTTCATCTGCCTCACTGATGTCTGACTCCAAAGGCAGCTGATAACTAGCATATGGCTCTGGCCCACTCTCTGCCTCCGATGCACAGCCTCATCAGAGCCTTCCACAGACTCCAGGACTGGCCCATGTTCCTCCCCAACCTCCTCACTGTCTGAATCTGCTGCCAGATCCACTGGCTGCTGGTGGGGCACAACAACTAAACATCAGATCCATGGAAGAAGTGATCTACCACAGCAGACAGGATCCGAGGTGCAGAGAGGCCTCAGAGACACTCCAATATGTACAGAGGGCAGAGGGTAAAATGCAGGCAGAAACAACATGCAGAGAACAACACAAAAAGTAGCTGGCATTGCGTACAGGAAAATCAGCACCATGTGTGGGCTAGACCCTCTCAAATCTAGACAAGAGATCCCAGATGGAGAATAAAAAAAGCTAAATCTTGTGGGACCTGCAGATCCAGATGGATAGGCAGGTACATACCAGCTAATCAACCAGACATTGTGGTAGTAGACAAGAAGCAGAAGATAGCAGTGGTGATAGATGTAGCCAAGTGACAGCAATGTCAGGAAGAAGGAAGATGAGAATCTGGAGAAGTACCAGGGCCTGAAGGAAGGACTAGAGAGGATGTGAAAAGTGTACTGTATATCTCTAAATTGATTATGGATACTTGGATACTTTGCTTTCCACACAAATATGGATTTTATTGTTACATATGCCTGCAAGATGCCAGCAAATTGTAAGGAATACAACTATAAAAATCAAGGAATACATAAATAGGTAACTTGTGCCGGTCTGCAAATTTTGCATAGCCATTAAGCCTGTCATGGAGCTATTTGGCAGATGCACTACTTCAGTGTTAAAATAGAAAAAGGTTTGCAGTTTCGAATTAGCCTCCCCTCCACCCCTTAATTACTTTCTGTGCTTCAGAGGTTTAGGTAACTACCAGAGCTAAGCAAGCAAGGTATATTTAGTACATCTGAGCAACCTCAGCAGACTGGGATAATATCAGAGAAAGTACATCAAAAGTAAGCCTATATACTATACCTTGGACTTTGGATAATAAGAACATTTCAAAATTCTTAGCCAAGTGACAAATGGGAAGAGTCACACTTGTTTTCACATGCATAAAGAAATGCAACTGTGATGCAGTTCTCTCTCTGTGTGTGTGTATGTATGTGTGTGTATGTATATATACATACACACATGTGTGTGTGTATCTATCATCTATCTATCTATCTATCTATCTATCTATCTATCTATCTATCTATCTATCTATCTATCTATCTATCTATCATCTATCTATCTAATTCTTTAGGTCAGGCTTTTCCTATGTAAATCAAGATGTTTCACAGCCATAGTTCAGTGAAATCTCATTCACTAGTTTCTAGGCTTTCTGAGACATCAAAGCAGCATTTTGCTGTCTGTTTGGAGACTTAGGGGAGACTAAGATAGATCTATTTCTGACTTGTTTGTCTTCATTGGTTAGCCACACCCCATCTCATGACTCCTCCCTGAGAAAGCCTAGAAACTAGTGAATGAGATTTTACTGAACTGTGGCTGTGAAACATCTTGGTTTATGTAGGAAAAGCCTGGCCTAAAGAATGATACACATAAAGACCTAGGCAAATAAAATAAAATAAATATTTGACCGTTACAGGGAGGAGTCATGAGATGGCAGTGTGGCTAACCAATGAAGACAAGCAAGTCAGAAATAGATCTATCTTAGTCTCTCCTAAGTCTCCAAACAGATAGCAAAATGCTGTTTTGATGTCTGAGAAAGCCTAGAAACTAGTGAATGAGATCTTGGTGACGTTTCAACGAGGTCCCACTTGCCATCTTTAGGCTGGTGTCTTCGGCTTCGTGCTTGTGCGAGGAAAACATGATTTGCTGATAAAGAAATAACTATATTTATCAGCAAATATAAATTTGGTATAAAATGGTTTGTCAGGAATGAGACTGCTTGAGGGCTCCTGGATTGGAGTGCTCTGTCAGTGAAAATGGGCTCTCAAGCTCCGTTTTCAGCTTCCACAACCTCCTGCAACCCTCTGCCAGTGAAAATGGCACTCAGGAGGGCCGCAAACTGCCCTCCCGAGCTCCGTTTTCACTGGCAGAAGCATCGTGGGCTGGTCCTTCACTGTTTCCAGGGTGGCCCCGCAGGCCAGATCTAAGTACCACACAAGCCTTGGGTTTGACACCCCTGAGCTAAAGCAACAATATCTCCAGTGTTCAGTGGCAGAATGAGACATCTATTCCTGCGCTGGTAAGGAAGGTAAATCAGGGAACAAATGAAGGGCTGGTCCAGGAGATGTGTGATAAGATTTGATTCTGAGAAAGTCAAATTTCTTTCTGGTCATCTTTCCTGAAGACATCCATACCATCCCTGCATTTTGTACATATGTCATCCCACCCCACCCCCACAGCTTACACAACAGTGTTTCTGTTTTGACATCTTATCCCCTTGCCCAAAATGATACTTCATGGAAGAAATACATATGCTGGGTTCCTGGAACTTGGCAATATTTTGGGATTTGAAATATCAAAGCAACTTATATGCTAATCCACTCGTTTCTTGAATAGCTTTCTTTTATTTTTCAGTTGAACTGCTGCTGCTGCTTTTAGTAATGCTACTTAAAATGCCATTGGTGTGTATCATTGCCTAATCTTAGCACTTGACTATAAAGAGGAAGCAGAACTGGAATGAAAATTTGTCAGTCTGAGCAAAGGGAGTGCAAAAGATACGTTGTAATGTTGTTACTGGTATTTTGTAAGCCACCTAGACTTTACGGAGTAGGTTGTATATAAACCCATGTAATAAGTGAATACCAAATGAACCGAAGCTATAAGGACAAGCTTTTTTTGAATCCCTTTGGTGATAAATGGTTTTAGAAAATGATCAGACTTAGCATGGACACCAAATGAAAAATAGAATATTATAAGGTAGATTGGAAAAGGCTAAGGAATCGATTGGGTTCTATGGGATTCAAGGGGATTCTGCCCAGATATCAATGTTGGATTTATCATTTTAGCACTCTTGCATGGAAAATTACAAGTTACATTATAGACCCCAGAATATATTAGGCACTGATCAAGTGAATATTCCTAACAGTCCTTATTGTTGTGTCACTTAGAAATTTGGTGATGAAAATGGGAAATCTTAATACTTAGATTTATATATTGCTTTACAGTGGTTTACAGCTCTGTATAGAATGGAGATTTTACAGTATCCTTCCCCTGCCATGCCCACCAAGCTACATCCACTAAGCCATGACATGCCCACCAAGCCATGCCCACAGAACTTGTAGTAAATTTTTTTGAATCCCATCATTGGTTTACAGTCAGCATATTGCCCCCCCCCCACAATTTGGGTCCTCATTTTACCAACCTCAGAAGGATGGAAGGCTGAGTCAACCTTGATCCAGTGAGAATTGAACTGCCAAATTGCAGGCGGTCGGCAGTCAGCAGAAGTAGCCTGAAGTATTGTACTCTAACCACTGCGCCACCACAGTTCAGTGGACGTCTATATGAATGCCGTTCTTAGTGCATCAATGTGTGATTCATATGTTTAATGATGGTTTTTTTAAAAAATCTGAATATTTCTAGACTGATTTGGGAAACTAAATCAGACCCAATAAGGCATTTAACATACATTTGCAAATGCAAAAATGCATTTTTTCCTAGATGAATCTGAAAATCCAAATCCAATTGACAGTCCAAATTGAATTGTTCAAGTTCAATTTCGACAATCTAGATCAGATCACACCTAGTGGTTGTGGATTTCTTCGCTTGGTTTGGGTAAGTAAAGCAAATTAGCCCTAATGCATTGATCGATCAAAGCTCATTAAACTGATTCCCCCTTCCCTCTCTCTTTTTTTTAATCATCTCTCAATTTTCCCATTAAACTCATTAGGGAATAAACTTAGCCACAAATGAAGCCTCTGACTTAAACTGCATGAATCTGTTGTACTGTTTGTGTAGAAGGGGAATGACTACTGCTGATACACAACATTCTTCACTATCAACTGTACTGTCTGCAGGTCCAGACTGGTTTAGCCATATCTGGATGGGCAGAAACACCATCTTACATTGAATTAATATTTCAAATTTGGAAGGAAGATGATGTTCCCTATTTGTGAAAAATCTAAAAGCTTCCAAGAAAAGGCCAAGTTTTTGAGGAAGTATAAATTCTCATGGAAATCATGCTTATCTTAATCAGAGCTGATATCAAAATAACAAGCGTTGGAAGGGACCTTTTTTTTAAAAAATTGATTTATATGCCGCCCTTCTCCGAAGACTCAGGGCAGCTTACAATGCGTTAAGCAATAGCCTTCATACTTTTGTATATTTATACAAAGTCAGCTTATTGCCCCCACAAACTGGGTCCTCAATTTACCCACCTTAGAAAGGATGGAAGGCTGAATCGACTTTGAGCCTGGCTAGGATTGAACTCGCAGAAATTGCAGGCAGCTGGATGTTAATTGCTGCCTTTAGTAGGAGGCATTAGCCCCCTACGCTACTCAGACCTTGGAGATCTTCTAGTCCAACCCCCTGCTCAGGCAGGAGACTCTATAGCAGGAGTGTCAAACTCAAGGCCCATGGGCCGGATTCGGCCGATGATGTGGTTGGATCCAGCCTGTAGGACCATCCTGGAAAATTTAAGAGCTGGCACACATCGCTTCAGCCAGGTCTACCCACGTCGCTTCGGCCGGGTCTACCCAGTGCAAAGAGAAAACATGCCAGCAGTTTGGGGAGTGGCGTCAAGCTGGCCATGCCCACCCAGTTGGCCACACCCACCCAGTTGCCTATGCCTGCCCGGTCCCCCAAGGTCAATCACAGCCTGAATGAAATTGAGTTTGACACCCTTGCTCTATAGCAATCCAGCAAAGTGGCTGTCCAGTCTCTTCTTAAAAGCCTCCAGTGATGGAGCAACCACAACTTCTGAAGGCAAGCCATTCCACTGGTTAATTGCTCTCACTGTCAGGAAATGTCTCCTTAGTTCTAAGTTGCTTCTCTCCTTGATTAGTTTCCATCCTTTGTTTTTGCCTTGCCTTCTGGTGCTTTGGAAAATAGGTTGACACACACGCCCTCTTTGTGGCAGCTCCTCAATTCCTGGAACACTTTTATCATGTGACCTCTCCTCTTCCTTTTCACTGGACTAGGCAAACCCAATTCCCACAACTATTCTTCATATGTTTTAGCCTCTAGCCCCCTAATCAATTTTGTTGCTCTTTTCTGCATTCTTTCTAGAGTCTCTCCATCCATCCATCCATCCATCCATCCATCCATCCATCCATCCATCCATCCATCCATCCATCCATCTATCTATCTATCTATCTATCTATCTATCTATCTATCATGATGACCAAAACTGGATGCAGTATTGTACATGTGGTCTTACTAAGGCTTTATACAGTGGTACTAACACTTAATGTGATCTTGATTCTATCCCTCTGTTAATGCAGCCTAGGATTGCATTGGCTTTTTGGGTTGCTGCCACACACTGCTGGCTCATACTTGGAGTCCTGCTTGTCCACCAGGACTCCAAGATCCTTCTTGCAGTTGCTACTATTGAGCCAGGTTTCACCTAATCTGTACCTGTACATTTGATTTTTTTTTTTTTTTGCCTAAGGAAGATTATGCCCAAGAAACATTATTAGGGACAGCATGCCTAAGGAGCTACGATGGTATGGTGTCTCTAATAATCACAGTTCTCACATAGCTTGTGAACAGAAGAAGGCTAAGAATAGATCTCCTGACTGATGGGTCCATATATGACTGATGGTGCTTTCTCTGTTCAATTCCTGGACTACATCATCTTTGATGGATGAGTCCAGAGGTATCTATTGACTCCAGCATGCCACCGTTCCTGCATTTGGCTCCAGGTTAATAAAGACTGTCGTATGATGCATTAGTGCTCACCCAACACATCTAATACTCCGCATCCCAGATCGTTTAAAAACACTTTGCTTGTCTGTTGTTTGTAATGAAAGTACAGATTTCCACAACACCTTCTGATTAGTTTTTGGCTGGTGATTTACAGAGGTGGTGCAGCTGTATGTTTCACTATGGAAACTTAGGACAGCCAGCAATCTGCCATTCATTGCTCCGGTGTTGCTCCACATTGAGTGGGTTGTAGGTTTGATGAGTAATGAAGCATTTCGGGAACAAGGCAGGTCACACATGCTAGTCTAGGTTTGGCCGAAGAATGACACGGAAGGGGATTTTGAAGGATTGAGAATCTACACCGATAAAGGAGACGGTATTGATTTTCAGGACAGATGAAAGAAGAATGCATTTGGTACCAGACAACAACATCTGGTCTCATTCAGTTTTTGCAACAATACTTCAAACTCCAGATTATACAGTCAAGTATTTCCTGTGGTGGAGAAAGGCACCATCTCTCCCTCCCTCCCTCCCTCCCTCCCCCCCTCTCTCTTTTTGGTAAGCTGAGCCCTTTTGCCATCCCAGGATAAGCAAATTATACTCACTTGTCTCTCTGGTCCCTGGCATTCCACTTGACAATGACGATGACACTGCACCTGTTAGTGTGATGGACAAGTGATTGGCAGCCTGGTATTTGCTGCTTTCTATAAGACATTGGCTATTTATTACAATGAGGCACAACAACATAAGAGTCAGCAAATAAGAAAGTTCGGCTAGATGGAAACTTGGAGGACAGAAAAAGAAGAGAGAGGGGGGGGGAGGGAGGGAGGAAGGGAGGGAGATAACACTCTGTAACCTTCTTTGTTGAAATCCTGTTTGTGATACACTTGATTTCTCTGTTTTTGAAAAATCGTCCAGCCTAACTTGAAGTCACGCAAAATTTTTCCATATTGTTTCCCTCTTTCAGCTAAATGAAGAATTATGCAAGAAGAAACAACGTAAATTAAGAGATCGGTTAAGAAGGAAAGACAGAAGAGCAATTCTGATTTTTTTTTTTTTTGATTCCTATTCCATCTAAGCCAAAGAAATAATAAATCAAAATCTTGTCTTTGAACATACTGTTAGATGCTGTAGCACAAAGGATTTAAAACAACACAGGAATAGCAACAACTAAACCATCACAATTTGGATTTATTTATTTTTATTGATTGATTCAATTTCTATAACCACTGATCCCTGTCAATGCCACTAACAACCAATATTTTTAAAAGCAACATGTTTCAATTTTCACTTAACAGTATATTTTCCATAGATCAATTGATAAAAGATAGATAGATAGATAGATAGATAGATAGATAGATAGATAGATAGATAGATAGATAGATAGATAGATAGATGTTTAATAGAGAGCTAGTGATAGAGACAAAGACGGAATGGAATGGAATGGAATGGAATGGAATGGAATGGAATGCAGTGGAGTGGAGTGGAGTGGAGTGGAGTGGAGTAGAACAGAACAGAACAGAACAGAACAGAACAGAACAGAACAGAACAGAACAGAACAGAACAGAACAGAAGACTTTTTAAACCAGCATTAACAGATAAATAAGAGGGTTATCAAGACCACAAATGTTCATATCCATTGGGGAAAAGAGGTACAATTGCCCTTTTTCCAACCATTAATTGTTTAGTAAACCACATGCCACAATTCTAGCACTTATGTCTGCAGTTCACAAAAGGAAATATTTTCCCCTTTAGCCACTTATCTCATAAAATTTCAAATTAAGAGGATGTGATACACCAAACATTTCTGTGAAGGCCTGGCATTTGATGTTTCATAATGAAGTTGACAATATATTAGATTTATTCAAGTTTCCTGTAAAGGGCCTTTTGAGCCCATTTGTCAGCCCCACTGTGCTGTGCCTTGCAGCTTGGGGCTGTCATTCAAACAGGACCAGGGAGCTGACCTGGCAATGCTCAGAAGTAGGTCCAATTGCCCAGCCTAAGTGTCAGAAGCCTGCTGCCTCTACTGTGATCACCACCAAAGCCTGTTCCACCACTGCATAGCTAAGAGGCAGGCCCCAGAAGCAGCTGAAGTTCGGGGCCTTGCTTGCGCAGAGCCAAGCCAAGCCAAGCCTTGGCAGCCTCGGCTGGTCTGATGAGACGAGGGGAAAAGTGGAGTTAAAGCAGACTAGGTTTGGTGTAGGTTGGTTTGCTTGGGTGGGTTAACTGTAGAAGAAACATGAGATGGGGGTGGGGCCAAGGGGATGGAGTCACAGGTGGGGCACAGGAGCCTTTAAAATGGGGGTGTGGAGCACTGTGCAAAAGCGCTGACAATATCTCACTTGGAAAGTTGGTGATTGTTGGAATGTGCCGGAGGGCCTGATAAAGATCTCTACAACCAGGAACCCAGTTGCTTGGAGTCTTATTTCAAAGTGCCATTCCAGAAGCTGACACCATCCTTCTGCTAGCAGAAATTAACCATCAACTGGCAAAAGGGCACATAAGGAAGACACTAAGAAAAGAACAAAGTTCTATCATGTCCAATCCTAGCTCAACCAAAAAGAACATTTACAAAGCAAATTTCCAACATATTGAAACCACTGAGACATTTGAAGAACGATCAAGATCAAGGGAGGTACTATTGCCACTCTATAAAGCCCTAGTAAGACCACACCTAGAGTACTGCATCCAGTTTTGGTCACCACACTATAAAAAAGATATTGAGACTCTAGAAAAAGTGCAGAGGAGAGCAACCAGGATGATTAGGGGACTGAAGATTGAAAACTTATGAAGAACGGTTACAGGAACTGGGCATGGCTAGTCTAGTGAAGAGAAGGACCAGGGGAGACATGATAGCAGTGTTCCATTATTTGAAGGACTGCCACATTGGCTGTTAACCAATAG
This sequence comes from Masticophis lateralis, assembly GCA_030761175.1. Classification (NCBI taxonomy): domain Eukaryota; kingdom Metazoa; phylum Chordata; class Lepidosauria; order Squamata; family Colubridae; genus Masticophis; species Masticophis lateralis. The sequence goes on along the minus strand of JAUDYJ010000004.1, from coordinate 119,671,573 downwards.
GTGCAAGTTGTAGGATGACTTGAGACTATTACAGATCCCATGGACTGAGAAAATAACAAAGAAGTCCTAGATTGCATCTCACCAAAAACATCCCTTGAAGCCAAGATTGCCAAACAGAGGCGTCATACTTTGGTCATGTCATGAGAGCTGACTCACTCAAAAAAATAAAAATAAAAATAAAAATCAATCATGCTGGGAGTGATCAGCAGAAAAAGGAGAAGGTTTTGCCCCAGTACCCCCTGACTGGACACTATAAAAGATGACACTGGGATGAACATGGTGGATCTGAAGGAGCTAATGCAAGACAGAGGATCATAGAGATTGCTGATCCATAGAGTGACCAAAGGATCAGACACGACTGAATGGCTGACGACAACAATGTAGGATGACTTATTTTTTTCAGCCCTTAAACATAGGATAACCTGGGATGACTCAGTGTAAAATCTTTCTTTCTTTCTAAAATCCAGATACAAAACAATGCAGGTAAGATTGTAAGCAATGTCACTATAGCCTCACTGAACAGTTTGCTTTTTGTGCAATGCAGATTTAAATTACATGCCCACATGTCCAAGTGTGGGCATGTATCATATAAGCAGGGGTGGACTGCTGGGGGTTTGCAGGGGTTCAGGAGAAACTCTAGCTAAGATTCTGTGCCGTTTGGAGAACTCCCAAATCCCACTCAAGGCTGGCCCACTCACCCTGCCCCTCCCCTCCCAGGAATCCCCACACAGCCTGTTTTAGATACAGGTAAGTGGAGGGCACATGTGGAGGCTTGGGGAAGGCAAAAAACAGGCCTACTGGAAGTTTGGGAAGGCTGGAAATGAGACTCCGGAGCCTGGGGAGGCCATTTTCACCCTCCTGGAGGCTCGAGGAAAGCCTCTGGAGCCTGAGGAGGGCAAAAATCCCCCACACACATGGTGCAGGAGGCTGATTAGGCCACACCCCCACCATGACCACACCCACCCAGCAATTGGGCAGAGAACCCCTTGCTAAAATTTTTGAAGCCCAGCTTTCCATGTTGCGTATGATACATCTGTCTGTTTGTAATATATGTTGATTTTATTTGCGTGTCTCTGTGTATTTTTGCTTCTTTTCTTTTCTTTTTTTTAATTCACTGGGTCCCAACTTCTCCAGAAGCCAAATCAATTTGAAGCTACTCATTCAAAACCTTTCTAACAGCCAGTTCTAGAATTTGGCATGACAGATGCTTTGTTCCTCATTTCAGACAACCGCAGGGAAGGAAACAGCCACAGAGGGAGTTGAAGAAACTATTGGAAAGAAGCAAATCATCATAAAAATTCAATGCAGATAACGGAGCAGAGAGAGACAGACAGCCTCCTTTACCATGGCTAATTATCCCACAGTTTTGAAGAAGATCTAGATCTTGCTTCAGAATAAAATGAAAAAAAAAAAAATCCCACCAAATTCTTTCTCTTACCTGCAGTTTATAATCAAGTAATATCAAAATGCTATTAGAATTTGTTCCTGCCTTCTTTTTTATTGTCCCTGGATTTCTGGGAATAAAGTTGGAAATTATGGAATTCATGTCTATGGAGATTCTCAGTCATCCAAGTCATGGTTGTCCCAAAGGTGCTTTTTCCCCAATCAGAACTGAAGAAGCTTCTTGGATGAGAAGCAAAATATCTTCAAAAATAAAATCAGAAAGTCCAGTTTCCTCTTGAAAAAAAAAAGCATCTTTGGGACAATGGAATTCATGGCATGTTTTCCCGACTCTCTCTCTCTTTTTTTTTTGTCTTTCAGAAAGGAAGTCCACCATTTCCAAAGGCATCTAACACATATCCTCACAGGAAAAGAGAAACAGAAAGAAGATTTTTCAGTCTTCCTAAAATACCTACAACAGTGATGGCTAACCTTTGTGCTATCGCGTGCCAAATGTGGGGGGAGCGCGGGGAAGTCACACACATGTGTGCCCACATCCATAATTTTATGCGCCCTCCCCCCATGCTCTCCCTGATTTTGGTACACAATGGCACGGTGGGCCTGGTAGGCCCATTTTTTTTAAAAAAACGACCTTCCCCACTCACTCAGAGGCCCTCCGGAGGCCGGAAACAGTGTGTTTCCTGACTTCTGGTGGGCTCAGAAGGCCTGAAAATCAACTGGCCAGCCCATGTATGTGTGCCGGAGCTGAGTTCGTGTGCCCACCAATATGGCTCCACATGCCACCTGTGGCACCAGTGCCATATGTTCACCATCATGGACCTACAACATCACGTATGAAGCAAGTTTTCACAACTCATGACTTCAGTCATGGAGACAACTTCTCTCTTCGGCATTTTAAAAAAAAATTGTCAAGGAAGAATGTCACCCAAAAGATGGTTCTCATGTTACTTTTCATAATCGGAATAATTTATGACAATCCATCCATTCAAGGGTATTAAATACAAAAGGGAAAATTTAACCAACAATGACTTGCTATTTGGTACCATCAGTTCTCTGGCTGGGATTTCAAATACATCAGCTCCCCCTTTGAAATTTTGGAGAATGGTAAGAAAGAGTAAGAGGATTAGATAGGAAGGCAAATTCCAAATCAAATGAAAATGAAGGTTTATTTACTTACTTACTTACTTACTTACTTACTTACTTACTTACTTACTTACTTACTTACTTATTTTGGCTTATATGCAGCCCTATCTCCCAATGGACTCAGGGGCGGCTCACAATAATAAAATGCACAAGCCACAATACAAAGTTAAAATCTAAAACCTAATAAAATTTAAAACCCTTAAAACCCCATCAGTCCAGGTCAGGGAACTTGAATAACCAAGTTTTTAATTCGCAGCGGAAGGTGTCAGGGTTCTGATGGATGCCCTAATTAAATCATGAGCCTCGAGACAAGCTTCAAAAGAAATCCAGTTATTTATGAGGAGCTTCATATTGGCACGTTTCAAGTGAAGCCAACTCTGACCCCACATAATTTACAGTTCAATCTTTACCCTGTTTCCTCCCTCACCCAGAGTGTGGTATCAGTCACATTCACCAACAGAGCAATTTTGTGGGTTGTAGAGATCACTCCCCTCTGACCACTGTAGGTGACCCTGGGAGACAGCCTTGAGAGAAATATGTCTGGAATGTGCTTTTGTTTTTGGCTGCCGTGCTTTGGTTTCCCATCCCCCTTGCCTATGGCCACTCAAGAGCAGGCCAGGAATGCTTTGCGAGTTGACAGAAGAGCCAGGTTTATAGTCAACCAAAGAGAATATACTAAATGAATAAATTAAAGGCATCCAAAGCTACAAATAAGATTGCTGATGTTGCAACATGTTTAAGGATCAAACATCAGTGGTAGCCGAACTGAATTTAGTGATCTTTCTAGAAATCTCAGTTTACGTTCTCAGTTAAGAGAAGGTCTGATCATGTTACATGTGACTTAAGACAGAATTGCTTACAAGGATGGAGCTTACACACCGCCAAGTGCAACGAAATATACACAAAGTAAGTACATGAATGAGAAAACCTTATTTACATAAATATTGTTGTGGTTGTTAATTGCTTTATGTGCTTTGGCTTTTCTCTCTGATTTATTTCCCTCTTTCTACTTCGATCTGTTAGTGAAGAAGAGGAGGAGGATGAAAAGAAGAGGAATACTGTCTCCTCTGAATTACTCTGATTATGAATTAATACAGGCATTATTAGGTCAACTTGCCAAAGTGGATTAAAAAAAAACAGTGCAAAACAACACACGACACCAATTCTCTTCCACATACACACGCACTCCCAAAAGCAAGGGTATGTTTATTGTTGCACATTAAATCAACTCTCCAGCAAAGAATGTGGCAAAACATTAAATCAAGAAAGCCTCTCCACTGAACTAGGAAAAGGATACCGACTAGTAATTGGCATAAGAAAACATCTTCCAAACATATCTACCCCGTTAAGAATTTAGGTTATGTTTAGATCATTACGGATATTACTGTCAAGAGTCTAGTCATTCAACTCAATCTATATCTTCTCAGAGCCAATTGAGGTAAATTGTTGAGCTGATAAACCATAAAACTGTAAGGCCGAATCAATATTTTATGAAGGCATAAAATCATCTTGTATTGGAAGCTGCCAAAATTTTAGGTGGCAAAGCCACATGCGGGTCTCTAAGGAGATCGGATCAGAATTCAATCTCAGCAGAGAACTGGCAACAGTCTTCGAAATTTTGTTTAGATAGCTTTATATAACACGATAGTGACAACTCTGGTCAGTATGAAACAAATCCCCGATGGCCTTTGCTCTAAATATTTTCTCTGTGGATGAAATTATTGTCAATTGAATGAGTAGAGTATGGAATTGCTTTGTGAGTCCAATTAGTGATGGGCCCTTTGCTACACGTGACATGATTTAGCTTTCAGAAAAGACAACAGAAGAGGGACACGAATGAAATGGACAGGACAAGAAGTAAAAGCTAATCAAGGAGAGAACCAACCTAGAACTAAGGAGAAATTTCCTGACAATTAGAACAATTAATCAGTGGAACGGCTTGCCTCTAGAAGTTGTGAATGCTCTAACTACAGAAGTTTTAAAGAAGAGATTAGACAATCATTTGTCTGAAATGGTATAGGGCAGTGATGGCTAACCTTTTTGCCATCATGTGCTAAAAGCGGGGGGAGCATGGGGGTCGTGTGTGCGTGTCTTATGATCCACACCCATAATTCTATGTGCCCTGCCCCCATGCATGCACGCATGACCCCCCCCCCCAAGCTCCTCACGCTTTTGGCACACGATGGCACAGCAGGCCCAGTAAGCCTGTTTTTTGCTCTCCTCAGGCTCCAGAGCCTCTCTAGGAGCCTGGGGAGGGTGAAAACAGCCTTTCCCACCACTACCCCAGGCCCTCCGGAGGCAGGAAACAGCCTGTTTCCCTACTTCTGGGTGGCCCAGAAGGCCCAAAAATCAGCTGGCCAGCATGTGCATGTGCCCGCATGCCATAGGTTCATGCCATCATGCTTGAGCAGGGGCTGGACTAGAAGATCTCCAAGTTCCTTTCCTACTCTGTTATTCTAAAATCTACAAAATCATGCAAAAATACTAGGAATGATCCCACTGAGTTGATCTGAAATAATGTATAATAGCTAAAATAAAGGACTCCTTCACACATTCCATTAACCAAAATGCTGCACTAGGACAGTCTTTGGCCTGATGCAGCTGGGTTGTTCTTATATTTTACCATACAACAGTGCATTGTGAAAAGAAGCAAGCATAGTTCACAATTTCTTCTAGTGAATTTCACATTAAAAAACCAAAACAAGACTGGGACACATCAAAAGGCCTGCAAAATAAATAAATCAATAGGCTTGCCCTTAATTCATACTCCACTAAATTCTATATTAATGAAATAATGGCTAAGCTGATGAAGACATCTCCAGTCCTATGCTGAGGATTATTTTGTAATTTGTCAGATATATATATATATATATATATATATATATATATATATATATATATATATATATATACATACATACATACATACATACACACACACACATACATACATACATATATATACATACATATATATATATGTATGAATATATGAATATATGAATATATATATATATATATATATATATATATATATATATATATATATATATATATATTCTGAGGTTTTCGCGGGTGTTTGTATGTAGGTCTTTGGTTATTCGGGTCTTCTCCCACGTAGATTTGGAAGTATCTTGGCGACATTTCGACGAAGTCTCATTCGTCATCTTAAGGCTGGTGTTCTCGGCTTCGTTCTTCCAGGAGATCTTCCATCATCATCTTCTGGCTGATGATGAATGAGATTTCATCGAAACGTCGCTGCAATACTTCCAAAGATATGTTTGCAATTACACGGGAAGAAACCCGAGATATCACCTGTACACACATATATACCCGTGAAAACTTACACAGACATATATATATATATATATATATATATATATATATATATATGTGTGTGTGTGTGTGTGTGTGTGTGTGTGTGTGTGTGTGTGTGTGTGTGTTTTCTGAGGTTTTCGCTGGTGTTTATATGTAGGTCTTTGGTTATTCGGGTGTTTTCCCGCGTAGAATTGGATGTGTCTTGGCGACGTTTCAATGAAGTCTCATTCGTCATCTTCAGGCTGGTGTTCTCGGTTTCATGCTTCCAGGAGCAATGTGAGATCGCTGCTGTTAAAAGGAAGAAACAGCAGCGATCTCACATTGCTCCTGGAAGCACAAAGCCGAGAACACCAGCCTGAAGATGACCAATGAGACTTCGTCGAAACATCGCCAAGACACATCCAATTCTACGTGGGAGAACACCCAAATAACTAAAGACATACATACATACATACATATCCTGAAAATGAAACTTATAGGAGTAACCTATTAGTACATGAAATGGGCTGAACAGAGAAAGGAAAATCAGAAACAGAGGCAGGTATGAAAAACTCTCCCAAATATCTACGTCAGCCAGTTCTTGAACCTCAAGAAACCTCAAGCGTATCCCTGGGGTGGTGCAGAAGGAACTCCTTGAAAAGATTGTGCAAACTGAAAAAAAAAAAATCAAAAGCACATTAATTCCAGACTAGTGCATTAAAGAACTTTCCATCTCATGTCTCATCACAATGCTCCATATTTCCTCCTGCTATCCAAGACTGAAATGTGCTAATAGCTTGTTGTCTATTAATCCTGACCATGTTCTGTGATCATCCAGCCTCTCCTGTTGAAATTCACTTTCAACCTTTCTGTGATTGAATCCGGAGCTTATTGAAAGGTGGTGGGTGCATTTTCATCAGTAAAGGTTAGTCTACTAACCCACTTTTGTCTCTTATTTTGTCATCAGATGGTTGCACGTCGCCCAACCTATACACTTCCACACAGTTCCTCCAGAGATAATGAATAGAGCTGCTGAACCAGAAGAAAGCAGACGCCTTTGAAAGCAGAGTGCCAAGCCTGTCTCTTTTGAAAGGATAAAGGACTGTGAAATTTGATAGACAGACACAGAGAGATAGGAGTGGGAAGTTCTATTCTCTTCCTCCCTCTTTTTTTTTTTTTACAGCTTCCCTTTCCTCTCAAATGAGTCAAATGGTCTGTCACTCTCAACCGAGTTTAAGATCAAGACTCATTTGCTTGGTCTTGAGATGGGGATCATTGAGAAGGAAGCAAAGCTGAGCCTGCAAAAAACCAGTCTGAACTTGGAAAATGTTGACCTTATTCATGTGCTTAACTCTCTCCAGCACATAAAGATGGATAGCATAAAATTGGAAGGTTATAAACCCCACCCCACCCCCCAAAAAAGAGAAAATGATGCTGAATATTTTGGCTATGTATTTACTTCTGAGGTATCAAAAGGTTGCAAAAAGGGATTGGTCCAAATTTACGCATTGAGCTCCATGGTTGACACTCCACATTTGATTGTCTTTAACCTTGGCTGATTTTGAAATGTGCTGCTGATTTTAAGCAGGGCACAGATGGCATATTCCCAGGAATGCCTTAATGGTAGGGTAGACTAAGCACTTAAGAAGAAGCCAAAGCTCTTCCATAATGCTGCCAAGAAAACAATAATGGCCATTCTTTGTGGTCAATCCAAAGTCAGCACAACGCACATTACCAACACTATGGCATTGAACCAATGATCTCAGTTTGAAGGTGTGTTTAAATTTTACATATTAAGTCTTGCGTTATAAGCATAATGCCATAGGAGCTGCCCAACGAAATGCCGCCATAAGTTGAACACATTCACACAGTGTGAATCTACTTCTTCCTTTTTGCTGTTTCACTCAGATGGTGGCTAGATGCTTGAACAGATGGAATATTGGCAGACTATTAAAAAAAAGAAAAAAAAAGAGACAAAAAAGAAATAAATGTTGGGTTCTGTCTATATTAAATGACAGATGGGATTCCGTATCAAACTGAAGTTAGATTTTTCACAGACTAACAGTGCCTGTTTTCTCCTTCTATACGTTCCTTACAAGATTGAAAGGTAGCCTTATCTGTGTTTAATGATAATTCTGCAGGGGAACATGAAGGGAACACAGGTAGGAGCCCAAAAATGTGTACATATGGAATCCAACTATATATCAGACATTAATACAATTGAGCAAGTCCAGAGGTATTTTACGAGAAGAGTCCTCCACTTCTCTGCTCACAATAAAATCCCTTATACCACCAGGCTGGAAATTTTGGGCTTGGACAACCTAGAACTACACTACCTACGGTCTGACCTAAGCGTAGTACACAAAATTATCTGCTACAAAGTCCTATCTGTCAATGACTACTTCAGCTTCCACCGCAATAATAAATGAGCACACAATAGATACAAACTCAGTGTAAACCGCTCCAAACTCGATTGCAGAAAATATCACCAACAGAATGGTCAATGCCCGGAATGCTCTACTATACCACTCTTTACCAAACCCCCAAAACTTTAACCTTAAACTGTCTACTGTTGACCTCATCCCATTCCTAAGAGGTCTATAAGGGGCGTGTATAAGCGTGCCAGCTTGCCTACCGTTTCTGTCCTAATGTTCCCATTTATTCGTACCCATTTCCTCTGTTCATATCTATATTTATACTTATACCTGTTATCTTGTACATGTTTGACAAAATAAATAAATGAATAATAAATAAATATCAATAAACAAACAAACAAAAGGAAATCAGTGTGCTGTTCCAAATATGTAAAAATGAAATAAAAGTAGTCCTTGACTTATGGCCACAATTGAGTCCAAAATTGTTGTTGTTTAAGTCGGTTAGTTTTTGTTTTGTTTTTTTAAAGTGAGTTTTGTCCCATTTAAGATGTTTCCTGCAAGGATGGTTAAGTGAATCACTGCACTGTTAAATTACTAACATGGAAGTTATGTGAATCTGGATTCCCCATTGACTTTGCTTGTCAGAAGGTTACAAAAGCTGCTCACATGACCCCGGGATTTTTACTGCAACCGTCATAAAGATGTACCAATTGCCAAGCATCCGAATTTTGACCATGTGACCATAGGGACGCTGTAAGAGTTGTAACTGTGAAAAACAGTCATAAGCAGAGGTGGGCTGCTGGGAGTTCTCAGGGGTTCGGGAGAACCTCTAGCTAATATTCTGTGCAGTTTGGAGAACCCCCAAATCCCACTCTTGCCTAGCCCCGCCTTCCTCCCTCCGGTCCCCCTGAGGAGTTTCCAACGTGGCCTATTTTGGACGCAGGTAAGTGCAGGGCACACACGGAGGCTCAGGGAGGGTGAAAAACAAACCTACCGGAAGTTCGGGAATGCCAGAAATGGGCCCATTTCTGGGCTCCAGAGGGCCTCCAGAGCCTGGGGAGGCCATTTTTGCCCTCCGGGAGGCTCAAGAAAAGCCTCAGGAGCCTGGGAAGGGCAAAAATACCCCCCCCCCAGTGGTGCAGGAGGCTGACTAGACCACACCCACCATGGCCATGCCCAACCAGCAATCGGGCAAAGAACCCGTTGTTAAAATTTTTGAAGCTCACCCCTGGTCATAAGTCATTTTTTCAGAGCCTTTATAACTTTGTCCCTAAGCAGTCACTAAACAGAAGACTGTAAATCAGGGATTACCCATCATGCTATTTCTGGGCAAAATACAGGATGCTTTCTGAATGACTGTCTTCAAACAGTAGCAATGACTACTAGCATCAGGAATGGTACGCTTGGTTTATTTTTTGTGCTATCATCTCACTGATTTCTTATAACTGTAATTGAGCTGATTTTGTCAAATCCCTAGAGTGCGAAGACGATGAGGCATACAAAAAGAACAAAATAAGTCAATAATTAACTAGCCTTATTAGTGCACGACATAATTAAAAGTCAATAATTAGGCATGGCTACTAAGGTCCTTTCCCCCCACAGGGATTTGAAGTGCTATCTCTGTGTGTGAGCATCTCTGTGCCTCTGTCTCTGTGTTTATGCCTATCTGTCAAAATATTTGCCCCATGGTGGCAATGGAAAATGAAAGTAACAAAAGCCAACTGCAGTTCTGCCAAGAAGAACATAATCATCTACAAGAAAACAATGGGGATAAATAAGAAACACAAGCTGTCTGCATTTATATCCAGTTGGCCATCTTACCAAATGCCAACTGCATCAGTGGTGGGTTTCAAATTCTTTAACCAGTTGGGACTTGGGAGGCAAAGAATAGATGGAGGCAGGGTCAGTCAGAATTTTTACTACCAGTTCTCGGAACTACTCAAAATTTCCGCTACTGGTTCTCCAGAACTGGTCAGAACCTACTGAAACCCATCTCTGATCTGCACCTCAATCAATCAATCGGAATGGAACTGGAAGGGTCCTTGGAAGTCTTCTGGTCCAACTCCCTATACCATTTCAGATAAATTCAGATAAGTCTCTTCTTAAAATCCTCCAATGATGGAGCACCCACAACTCCTGAAGGTAAGCTGGTGAATTGTCCACACTGTTAGGAAGTTTAAGTTCTCCTTAAATCCAGGTTGCTTCTCTCCTTGATTAGTTTTCCATCCATTGTTTCTTGCCCTGCCCTCTGGTGCTTTGGAAAATAAGTTGACCACTCTCTTCTTTGTGGCAGCTCCTCAAATCTTGGAATACTGCTATCATGTCCCTCCAGTCCTTCTTTTCTCTAGACTAGTCAAACCTAAATCTTGCAACTGTTCTTCATACGTTTTAGCCTCCAGGTCTTTAATCATCTTAATTGTCCTTCTCTGCACTTCTTCCAAAGTCTCAACATCTTTTTTTTTTTTTTGCAATGTGGTGACCAAAACTGGATGCAGTATTCCAGGTGTGGCCTTACCAAGGCTTTATCAAGTGGTACCTCTGAAACTTCCTTCTAATTAAGTCCCTCTGTGACCAGCTTAAATCTCCACAGAACACAAGGCTGACTTTGCAATCAATACAATACAATATGTTCTAATCATTCAGGTAACCCTTTTTTCCTTGGAAAAGCACCCTAATGCATTAACACTATTGAATGAAAAACTTTTAAGTTCCTTGGGAAATTCAGTTTTTTGAGACAATGACATCCTTCTAATTTCCCTTTCCAATGGCCAGTGTAAAATTAAATGATAATGGGGAGGAGGAGGAGGAGGAGGAGGAGGAGGAGGAGGAGGAGGAGGAGGAGGAGGAGGAGGAGGAGGAGGAGGAAGAAGAAGAAGAAGAATGGGTGAGGGAGGGAAGCAGGAGACACTTTGATAAAACATTTTCCTTTTTTAGATAAATATTTCACTCCTGCTTTAGGTTCTAATCAGTAAAGAATGTACCATAGTGCTGGATAAATGCTTATGAAGATATTCCAAGATCTTATTCATAGCAAAAAGTGTCCACCACATTTGTACTTTATCTATATTCTTTCCCTTCTCAATAGTGTTTAAGCAGTTTCTAGATAGACACTGAGGTAATGGTAGCACCTGTGTGTTATAATGCTTAAGATACTGGATAGAATTAGATACTGTGTAGGACTAATTTCTCTAGGAACTAAAGGTGGATTATGTGATCATGTGTAGCTTTAGTTTTATCCCCAGTACAATTCTGTATGGAAGGTTGAGCAGCTGAAATGGGGCAACTATCTCAATGTAATTTAGGAATGGTAACTCAACTCATAGAGTATGGTAGATTTGAACCAAGGTCTCCCTGAACCTCACCCCAACACCTTAAACCCTACAATATGTTGGTTGTACTTTGTTCTCCTTGTGGGACCAATTATTGTGGATGCAGAAATATATTATAATGATACAAAGACAGAATTGTGGAGAGAGCTGATATACATGGCTTCACATGGAAAACACACTCCATGGAATAACTTTAATTTCTGGACATGAAGGTATTTGGGCAGCCTGGGAGCTGTCTATAGAAAATAAAATGCAGCAGAACAGACAAGGAATTCAGTAGATTTATAGAAAGTTTTGGGGTAGGTCAAAAGTAAGTAATAGGCAATTGCAGATAATTTTCGTTCACTACCAGTTCTATTAAAAGTTATCATATTCCACTGTTGACTGCATATTAAATGCTAAAGATGCAATATTTTCTGCAAAGTAGAATTTAGGACTGAAGTGAATCCATATTTAAATGGGAAAAAGACTCCTCAAATTTAAACCAGACAGGTCTAACGGGTTAAGACTAATATTGATTGCCATAACTAAAATGCCAAGGAGCAAAGCAATCACATTCTAACCCAATAGTTCCACCCTTTAAATGAATAACTCTACAAAATAATGAAAACATTACTTTCTCAGATTAAACCATCCATACTGTGGCAACATAAAATACTTCTTTGAAATGTGTTGATGGAAAGCAAAGTTATGTTGATTCCAAGATCACACTTCTTGTCTGAGAACAATTCAAGCTCAGCTAAAGTCATCAAAAAAGTGAAAACAAAGCCAACAAAACAAAGAGTCTAAAATAGCTTTTACCACTACAGTGATGTTTATGTTTAAAGGGGAAAGTCTCAAGTTGCTTAACTATCCTTAGATCTAGCTCTATACCAGGGGTGTCAAACTCAAAGCCCAGGGGGTGGATTTGGCCCATGGAGCACTTAGATCTGGCCCTCAGGGCCCCCTTGGAAACAGCAAAGGACCAGCCTGAAGTGCCTCTGCCAGTGAAAATGGAGCTCTGTTTTTGCTGGCAGAGTGTTGCAGGAGGCTGTCACATCCAAAAATGGAGCTTGGGAACCTGTTATTGCTGGCCGAGTGGTCAGGCCGCCACAGGCACTCCCAACATGGGTGACGTCGAGCTGGCCATGCCCACCGCAACCGCAGCCACATCCACCCTAGCCCCCTGAAGTTAAGCACAACCCAGATGTGGTCCTCAATGAAATTGAGTTTGACATCCCTGCTCTACACCCAAAAAGTAAAGGGAAATAGTATATTGGGTTCAACTAGTCTCTTGGTTGTTTCATGGACTTCGGGGATTTCTTCCAGCATTGCTATAGAATGGATGACATGAATGTGGAAATCTCATCAGGCTGAAGGTTAACTCAGCCTTCCATCCTTCCGAGGTGGGTAAAATGAGGATGCAGATTGTTGGGGCCAATAGGCTGACTCTGTAAACCACTTAGAGAGGGCTGTAAAGCACTGTCAAAGGTATATAAGTCTAAGTGCTATTGCTAAGTGATATGACAGAGATTCACCCTTTGGCTTCTCTTCACCATCACCACAACCACTGCCATCCTGCCTTTGTATTGAGGCTACTGTAAGATGAAGACATCAGGAGCCAGGATAGAGTTAAAAATACAACAAGTTTATTCCATGCTACCCAGTGGTGGGATTCAGCCAGTTCACACCACTTTGGGAGAACCGGTTGTTAACTTTCTGAGCAGTTTGCTGAATTGGTTGTTGGAAGAAATCATTAGGGCAGAGAACCGATTGTTAAATTATTTGAATCCCACCACTGATGCTATGTATATACAGAAATCTGATCTACTAACAGTCAAGGCATGTCGGCACCAGATAAGAGTCAATTGAATTCAAAGAGAGGACGGATTTAGGTCTTTTAGATAAGAGAGGCATAGAGACTCCAAACTGATGATGCATTTAATACTCCCTTGAGCTCAGCCTGGTGATCTCGTACAGCTATCCTAGGCGAAGTGTGACCTAGGCAGCTATTTCCACATTCATGTTATCCATTCTGTAGAAATGCTGGAAGAAAAAGTGCTTTTTCGGGATGCAACTGGACTTTCTTTTTCTTTGGAGATGTTTTGCTTCTCATTCAAGAAGCTTCCTCAGCTCTGATTGGGTGATGGGGAATGGAAGGATCCAGTTAGAGCTGAAGAAGCTTCTTGGATGAGCAGCAAAATGTCTTTAAAGAAAATAAGAAAGTCCAGTTGCCTCCTGAAAAAGTACCTTTGGGACAACCATGACCTGGATGATTGAAAATCTCCACCGACTTTTAACTGGAAGAAATGCAAGGTCTGAAGAAGGTTCTTTGTCTGGGTTACTTCTAGATGTGGACCAGGATGGGGCAATGCAGGAGTGAAATCCAGCAGGTTCTGACAGGTTCTGGAAAATCGGTAGTGGAAATTTTGAGTAGTTTGGAGAACCGGCAAATACCACCTCTGGCTGGCCCCAGAGTGGGCTGGGAATGGAGATTTTGCAATATCCTTCCCCGAGGAGTGAAGAGAGAATGGGGATTTTGCAGTATCCTTCTCCTGCGACACCCACCAAGACACATCATGCCCACCAAGACATGCCCACAGAACCAGTAGTAAAAACAATTGAATTTCATCACTGGAGCAATGATTATGAAATTGTGGCTGAGAGCAGGCCAGGGAGCTGTCACTCATGCCTAGCTGGAATGTGTATTCATCAACATGTCCTGATTTTTTATTTTATTTTATTTCTTAGCAAGTTGCAAGGCTATCAACTTTCAGATTATTTTTTTCCTGACAGAGAATAATGATAGATACAATCAAAAGGTGTTTTTATTTTTTTTAATGAAAGAAAAGGCTTCTGTGATATTTGGCATAAAAAATATGAAACAATATCAACCCTGGAAATTGAACCTGGAAGTTTACTCTGCCATCTCCACCCAGACATAACTCCCCATCGCTTTCTCATCTCACCTGAAACGAGCCATTCGGCGGTGCTTTAATCAATTTCCTCATTGGGCTGAAAACAAGTTAGCTGTTCAAACTGGCTGAGATTTAAACAGGCATTGTATGTTTTTCACAAGAGCACAGTATGCTGAGTAAATCAAAGCAGAATGCTTTTGAAACTATTGACCTAGAAGAAGATCTTTTTACTGTCCATAAAGTGTAGTATATGAGCCTCGCATTGATTTTTTTTAGCACAAAGAAGAAATCACCTTGAACAAATTTAGCTACAAGCGATTTTTTTAAAAAAAAAATGTATACAGGAGTAAAGCTAGGATCAACAGAAAGAAATATAAATCACAAGGATAAGTATTGGAGACCAACATAGTTAACCCTTGTTTCAATATCCCTGCTAGAATCTACTTTCAACTCAGGTATTGACGTTCTTTTCTTGTGAACTTTTTCTAGACTTCTTTTATTTATGTCAGGGGTGTCAAACTCAAGGCCTGGGGGCCAGATCCGGCCCATGATATGATCAGATCTGGCCTACGGGGCCATCTTGAAAAATGTAAGGGGCCAGCCCACATTGCTTCAGCCTGGTTTACCCGTATTGCTTCGGCCCAGTCTACCCAGTGCAAAATAAAACATGCCAGCAGTTTGGGGAGTGGTGTCAAACTGGCCACGTCCTCCCTGTCACCCAGGCCCAGTCAGTCAGTCACGCCCTGTGAGTGACGTCAAGCTGGCCATGCCCATTTAGTTGGCCATGCCCACCCAGTCTGCCACGTCTGCCCAGCCCCCCAACCACAGCCCTGATGCGACCCTCAATGAAATTGAGTTTGACACCCCTGTTTTATGTCACCAAGTTTTTAATTTTGTCTTTTTCTCTGCCTTAAATCCAGCCTTGTGGAGTGAACTCAGGCTCATGATCCATTCTAAGTTATCATCAACTTTCCTATATTCCACAGGCTCCACTTCTTACTCATTTTAAAATACATATCAACGAAATCTGAATTTCCCTCGTTCTGCCCTTTTCTCAGAGAAGATGGGAGGTATTTCTTGAAAAAACATAAAGGGGGAAAAAATGTGTCAAAATATCGAAGAGTATGGTACACCTAACTTCAAAAAGCAACGAAACTAGAATCTGTATTAAGATATCCAGTCTCTAAACAATTACCCACAGAATATCAGACTAGCAGTGTTGGGAGGGTCCTTGGAAATCTTCTAGCCCTGCTCGGGCAGGAGACCCTATGCTATTTCAGATAAATGGCTGTTCCATCTCTTCTTAAAAGCCTCCAGTGTTGAAGCACCCACAACTTCTGGAGGCAATTTGTTCCGTGGGCCAATATGCTCACACAGAGAGGGCCTCCTCAGGGTGCCATCGGCCAAACAATGTCGGCTGGTGGCCCCCAGGGGGAGAGCCTTCTCTGTGGGGGCACCCACCTTGTGGAACGAGCTACCTCCTAGTTTACAATTGATCCTGGACCTTCGTACCTTCCATAAGGCCCTGAAGACCTACCTATTTCAACAAGCCGGCCTAGCCCAAAGGGTTTTTTAATGGGGTGTTTTAAATTATATGGATTGGTTTTTTAAAATTGGAATTTTATGAATTTGGGTTTTTAAACTGACTAGCCAAGGATTTAATTCATTTTAGTTTTTCTTATAACTTTTGTACTTTATGTATTTTAATTTTGGCTGTTCACCGCCCTGAGTCCCTTCTGGGAGAAGGACGGTATACAAATCCGAAAATAAAATAAAATAAAAATAAATAAATAAAAGATCCAAGCGTGCATAACTTAAACATTCAACAAAACTGGGATCTGTATGAAGTTAAGATATGCAGTCTTTAAACAAATATCCACAGAATAACCAACTAACAAGAGTTGGAAGGGACTTCGGAAGTCTTCTAGTCCAACCTCAAGCAGGAAACCCTCGAAACAGGCTAAACATTCCAGTTTAATGTCCCTTCAAATATTATCACCAATTTTTGATGTTTGCTTTTGTTCTGATGATGATGATGGATGATTGATGATGATTGCCAGCATTTAACCCAATCTCCCCTATCTATGCTTGCCTTCCATTTCCAAGGACATTGAAGAATAAAAGGGAGGTCAGTGGGAAATTCCATTTAAGAAGACCATTCCATTTGGATTTCCATTAAATATGTAGCAATTCTACCAGAAGGGCTAAAGTATTTTGCAAGAAAGCAAAAGCAATCAGATCTGTCCCCTTTCCAATATATAATTTCAGGCAAAAATTGGACAGCTAGTGTGATTTAGACATCCTCTGTGTCCTTAAAAACTAGTTATTTAGCCTGGAGATTCTTGGTGAAGCCATTCCAATTCCAGTGCTTAAAAATTAAGGAAGAGAACCTCTAAACCTTTCATGTTTTCAAAGAAAAATCACGAGAACAGAGAGCCTGAAGGCACAAACAATTGGACATTGGCAATACTAACTTCTGATGCTTGTAACGCAACTGCCTCAACAACCTAGTTTGAATATATCATAAGCTGTCCTGTCCCAGACACTTCCAGGGAATGCAATAAACTGATAATTGAAAGCAATAGACATGGCTCACCGCTGTTTAAATAAATCCCTGTCATGAAATTTAATACATTCTGATCCAATAAGAGGAATGTAGTAAGAGTATCTTTCACCTGCCTGTTGTTTTCAAGAGGATGTTGTGTAATCTGACTTTGGTCTTATCTAGCCAGATGGCTTTTATAAGAGAAAGACTAGGGGAAAAAATGTGTTTGGTTCACCTTTTTCCTATTTTAATAAACACAAACATAGTACATACTTTGCAAGTGAACGCACACAACAGAATACAATTAGCCTTCTATTTTCACACATCTTGAGTGTTGCAGTGCAAAAATTAGGTGCCCAACATGTATATGTTTACAATAACTAGCAAAAATAGAAAATGTATCTCAAGAAATTGCTTACAACAATCCATCTGCTGCAGAATAGTGTGTTTGAGTCAGTGTGTGTGTGTGTGTATGTGTGAAAAAATGTGTATGGAATATGCAAATATTTTTACATGGACATACCAGAACTGTTACAGGACAAGGATGGAAGAAATTTATGCTGGGAACTAGAGGAAAGGAAACCACCAGATTCATTCATCATTCTTTGTTAATTCCATCCTAACCATAAAAGAACTAAATTCTTTCTAAGGGGGACAGCAAGGAGCCTGGGTGTGGCTTAGCCTGTACTAAAGCTGCATACTGTGCTGATTTCTGAAACTCCTCTCCTCTGCTTGTGTTTTGCTTGTATTTACCACGTTTGAATTACCACATTGGAAAATCTGCTTTTGATATTATATATTTTTACTTCATGTGTTATATTGTATATAAAGAGAAGTTACTGAATCCTACTGAATCAGGTACTTCTGGGTGCTTTCTGACGCAAACTTTGACACATCCTTGCAGCAAATAGTGAACAGCCAGGTCAGCTTCAGCACATTATTGCAGCCTGATTCAGCATGAGCAGCTGATTGGTGGGCGGATCGGCCTCCCGGAATACCCACAATCAGCTGTTCCAGGCTGCAGGGATTGCCACAGACCATCACCTCCTCTGTGCCCATGTTTTTGGCTACATTCAGTGTATAAGACGCACCCAAATTTTCACCCTCTTTTGGGGCGGGGGTGCATCTTATATTCTGAAAAATATGGTACTGTCATACTTATGTATCCTGCCAGCTGAGGAACTGCAAAGTCAAACTGGCCATTCAATATGCAAACTTAACTGTTTGGGTGACTTGGCAATCCTTAGCGCAGCACCACAAAATCTATCCAACTTTTAACAATCTGCTGGAACACTTTAATATTTAGTGGAGCTTCAAAGGGAACCGTAGTTTTGATGTGCAGGTTTTCCAGTGAGGTTATGTCTCAACCCTGATTAATCCTGACCCATGTTTGAGTTCTCAAACAGTACAGGGGTAATTTCCAGGCTCCCAATCCACAAAAGAACTGAATAAAAATAAAGGAGAAGGTCTCATCCCTCCCACTTCTTCTATCAATGTGTTTCTCTGAATAGCAGACTGCCTTTAGTATGCCATATCCTTACCACCTGTCTGCCTTGATAAGTTTAGCAGTCCAATCTACAGCTGTCATCAAAATATGTTTACTTCACAACATCAAGTGTATCTTGCAACTATTTCCTCTTAAGAGCCAAGAGTCTGTATAGCAAAATGAAAAGAAAAAAAAAGCCCCCACTTATTTACAGAGTGAACCTTGCTGTGCTCAGATTGGACACTATCTGAGGTTTCCTAGATGGGGAAGAAATAGAGGTAGTGACAGATTTTATTTTCCTGCACTCCAAGATCACTGCAGATGGGGACTGCAGCCAAGAAATTAAAGGACACTTACTCCTGGGGAAGAAAGCTATGGCAAATCTAGATAGCTTGCTAAAAAGCAGATCCATCACCTTACCAACAAAAGTGCATACAGACAAGGCTATGGTTTTCCCAGTTGCAATGTATGGCTTTGAAAGTTGGACCATAAGAAAGGCTGAGCACCAAAGAATTGAGGCCTTTGAACTCTGGTGATGGAAAAGGCTCCTGTGAGTCCCTTGGACTGCAAGGCGATCAAACCGGTCAGTCCTAGAGGAGATCAACCCTGACTGACTGCTCTTTAGAAGGACAGATCCTGAAGATGAAACTCAAATATTTTGGCTACCTAATGAGAAGGAAGGACTCCCTGGAGAAAAGCCTAATGCTGGGAAAGATTGAGGGCAAAAGAAGAAGGGGATGACAGAGAACAAGGTGGCTGGAGCAGTAGGCATGATCTTAAATGGACACCAGACGATGGTAGAGGACAGGAAGGCCTGGACAAACGTTGTCCATGGGGTTGCAATGGGTCGGACACAACTTTGCAACTAACAATAACAACAAAACACGGTTCAATACATGTGTGGAAAAGAAGACATCCATTCCCATATTCCAGCTGCCATAAATGATGGATCTTCAATTTTGACTAACTTCAGAAGTCTCAACCCTCTCAGATGAGTTAGCATTCATGACCTCAGGCTGTATGTATGTATGTATGTATGTATGTGTGTGTGTGTGTGTATATGGATAGATGATATAGATATAGATATAGATATAGATATAGATATAGATATAGATATAGATATAGATATAGATATAGATATAGATAGATCTGAGGATTTCATCAACATTGAGTTTCATTCTACTTTAAGAAAATGCATTCCATTAAAGGAAATCTGGAATTAGTTTAAACTGATTTAATTAATTAGCAGCACTAAAGGTTTATTTCCTCTTAGAGGCCCAGCTTGAATAGTAGCTGTTTTATATTTGCTTCCATGTTGCATAGTGTATGCACAGGGCACAGCATTTTCTATAGTGTGTTGCTTTTTTGGACCACAACTTTGTCATATTCATAGTTTTTGTTTCCTTGTAGTTTAATAATTTAAGCAACATAATAATAATTCACTGTATTTGAGCATCTCTAAAAAGACGTTAGAAATAGCAGTAGCAGTAGCACTTAGACCAGTGATCTGCAACCTTAAACACTCAAAGAGCCATTTAGACCCATTTCCCACAGAAAAGAAAACACTGGGAGCCACAAAACCCTTCCTGTGCCTGGCTATTTCTTGAGTGGCCGCAAAACTAGCATATGTAGTTGAATTCAACTTTCTGTTTTCTTCTGAAACTTTTCTTTTCTTGGATTTATCCATGGTTGGCCTATCAGGGATTGAAAAGCTCAATAAATCATGTGCTGGCAGGTGTCGCACACTGGCAGTTGTGACACATATTTTGAGTGACAGGGAGCCGCAGCAGAGGGGTGAAAGAGCCACATGCAGCTCCAGAGCCGCAGGTTGCTGACCCCTGTCTTAGACTTATATGCCACTTCACAGTGCTTTACAGCCCTTTCTAAGCGGTTTATAGAATCAGCCTATTGCCCACAACAATCTGACCAGTGGTGGGCTGATGCTAGTTTGGACCAGTTCCGGAAAACTGGTATTTCCGATGATCAGCTGGCCAATTAGCCCCAAGCCTTACTCTTGAGGAGACCTCCTCCTGAGGAGCCACTCCTGCCTTTTGGCAGCTCTGCGTGCCCATGCATCGAGAAGAGGCTCCTCCTCTTCTTCCTCTTCACTTATGGGAGCTTCTGGAGGTTGTGAAGGCCCTGGCTGAATCCCTGCCTCTGGCACCACATCTTCTCCAGCCTCCTCATTCTCCGACTCGACTGCCAGCTGCACAGGCTGCTGGCGCAGCACCACACCAGCCTCCTCAGTGTCAGAATCAGCTACTAGCTGCACAGGCCACTGACTGGCCACAACAGCAGCTGAGCTTCAAATTGCTGTATTTCAAATGCTGTGCGCAAACGCGTTAGGCATACACATGCATGAAATCTGCCCACCCGCGCGAAGCTCACACTCACAGAACCGGTTGTTAAACTGGTTGCAGCCCACCACTGAATCTGACTCCCTGTTTTACCAACCTCGTAAGGATAGAAGGCTGAGTCAACCTTGAGCCAATCCGG
This sequence comes from Masticophis lateralis, assembly GCA_030761175.1. Taxonomy (NCBI): domain Eukaryota; kingdom Metazoa; phylum Chordata; class Lepidosauria; order Squamata; family Colubridae; genus Masticophis; species Masticophis lateralis. The sequence continues at coordinate 119,650,604 of JAUDYJ010000004.1, read as the reverse complement.
ATCCAACTGCCCAAGTGCTGACATTCAGCAATCAGCAAAATTAGCTGCAATACTGCATTCTAACCACCGCACCAACATGGATCTTGAAATGCATTCATTTTTTTTAAAATAAATAAATAAATAAAAACATGCACAGAGAGAGAGGCGCACACATATATTTCCTTCCGATTAAACACTGGCAGCAATTGACTTTTTTTTTTTTTTTTTTTTTTTTTTTGCTATGCTGCTGTGAGCTTACTCATCATTTCACAGCTGAAAGTCCCACTAATGATGATTCAGTCTGACCGGTCCATCACATCACAGTGAAATATAAGTACTTTTGAGTTTTAGTGTCCTGAAACTTGCAAAATAGAGTGTGTAATCAAAGCAGAACACTGACATTTTCTCAGTGTTATGCTCTGTCGCCATACCTTATCATTCACGGCAATATCCCTCCAAGGCTTTTGCTCATGGGCGAAGGAAAGAACAGATTGCTTCAACATGCCATGCATTGACTAAATTTCTCTCTCTCTCTCTCTCTCTCTCTCTCTCTCTCACACACACACACACACACACACACACACACACACACACGCTTGCCTGTTTCTGAATCTGGAAGAGTTTGTTGTGCACCAGCTATTTGTTTGTGTTTATTGGTTCCAATGTGTTGCCATTGGAAGCCTTGGAGTGACTTCAGCATTACAATATTGCCAGATGAATGAGCTGAGGATGGAAGGCACCTCCAGAGGTTGTTGCAATCTACTTGCAAAGCAGATGGAGCTGCAGGCCAACCAGATGGCACAAGGGACTCGCCTTTGCTTTTAAACCCAGTCCCACCTGTTGGCCTTATCAGTCTTTGTGCAAATGGAACATTCTGGGAGCAGCAATGATCACATCAGGAGAGGAACTAGTCCACAGAATACAAACTTACAGAGTTGGAAGGGACCTTGGGCATCTTCTGTCCAACCCCCTGTTCAGGCAGGAAGCCCTATATCATTTGAGACAAATCGTTGTCCAATCTCTTCTTAAAAACTTCTAGTGTTGGAGCATTCACAACTTCTGGAGGCAAGTTGCTCCACTGATTAATTGTTCCCATTGTCAGGAAATTTCTCCTTAGTTCTAGGTTGCTTCTGTCCTCAGGTGCTTTGGAGAATAGCTTGACTCCTTCTTTGTAACAGCCCCTGAGATACTGGAACACTGCTATCATGTCTCCCCTAGTCCTTTTTATTAAACTAGACATACCTAATTTCAGCAACTATTCTTTATATGTTTTAGCTTCCAGTCCCCTAATCATATTCGTTGCTCTTCTCTGCACACTTTCTAGAGTCTCAACATCTTTTTTACATGATTGCAACCAAAACTGGATGTAGTGTTCCAAGTATGGCTTTACCAAGGCATTATAAAGTGGTATTAACACTTCATGTGATCTTGATTCTATCCCTCTGTTTATGCAGCCTAGAATTGTGTTGGCTTTTCTGGCAGCTGCTTCATATTGCTGGCTCATATTTAAGTGATTGTCCACTAAGACTCCAAGATCCCTCTCACGGTTACTACTATGGAGTGAGGTACCATCTACCTATGTTATACCTGTGCATTTGATTTTTTCTTGCTTAAAGGTAGAACCTTACTGTTATGATGTCCATTTTTTTGCCATTGTGTGAGGTAGGTTGGATTTAAAAATAAGGACTGACTCAAAGCCTCCTACTGTTAGCCCTTGAAGGTCTAACATTGAACAACAATGTCACACTGCATTTCTTCAGAGAGAAACTCAGAGAGTGGTGACCCAGAACACTAAATTGTAAGTCACTGAGACAGGTCTGCTCACTTTTTAACTATTGTGTCCAGTTGCCCAGTTTTGTATAGTCTGCAAACTTGCAAATACAGGCATGGAGGTGATACACATGATTTAGGCAGTTGTGTTAGCTAGCTTAAGCCCTGCTCTGATTCATGTCTGATCAGGTCATCTGGCAGTGCCAGAGAGAACTTTTCAAATTTATTCATGACTATATAAAAATGTTCCTGATAAATAGATGGGTAAGAAATGGAGGTAATGACAGATTTTATTTTCCTAGGCTCCAAGATCACCGCAGATGGGGAGTGCAGCCAAGAAATTAAAAGATGCTTGATCCTTGGGAGGAAAGCTATGGCAAATCTAGACAGCATTCTAAAAGGCAGAGACATCACCCTGCCAACAAAAGTGTGTATAGGCAAGGCTATGGCTTTCCCAGTTGCAATGTATGGCTGTGAAAGTTGGACCACAAGAAAGGCTGAGAACCAAAGAATTGAGGCCTTTGAACAATGGTGCTGGAGCAGATTCCTGCAAGTTCCCTTGGATTGCAAAGTGATCAAACTGGTCAATCCTAGACCATCATCCCTGATTGCTCTTTAAAAGGCCATATCCTGAAGATGAAACTCAAATATTTTGGCCACCTAATGGGAAGGTGGGAATGGGAAGGACTCACTGGAGAAGAGCCTAATGCTGGGAAAGATTGAGGGCAAAAGAAGAAGGGGATGGCAGAGAACTATGTGGCTGGATGAAGTCATTGAAGCAGTAGGTGTCAGCTTAAATGGACTCCAGAGGATGGTAGAGGACAGGAAGGCCTGGAGGAATATTGTCCATGGGGTTGTGATGGGTTGGACATGATTTCGCAACTAACAACAACAACAATACAAAAATCAAACTTATATACTACTTGTGAAGGATCATGAGGAAAACCTCAGTTAAAACTAAAGCTGTTCTGAATATTTGACAATTATTCTTTACCTTAAATAATTATTGAACACGTAATCTTTGTAACTCAGTATTATGCAGGCTTTCTATAAATCTGGACCTTGGATAACAAAGAGGGTTAAAGCACCAGATCAGAGGTGTGTTTCAGCAGGTTCTGACCAGTTCTGGAGAACTGGTAGTGGAAATTTTGAGTAGTTCAAAGAACCGGTAGTAAAAATTCTGACTGGCCCCACCCCCATCTATTCTCTACCTCCTGAATCCCAGCTGATTGGGAAGAAATGGGGATTTTGCAGTAACCTTCCCCTGGAGTGAGGAGGGAATGGCAATTTTACAGTATCCTTCCCCAGCCGCACCCACCAAGCCACCCCACCAAGCCACGCCCACAGAACCGGTAGTAAAAAAATTTGAAACCCACCACTGCACCAGATCCGCTTCTCATCCCAACTCAGTGGAATGATTAGTTTTATTTGCATTTCCAAAGTAACATATGCACCTTTTCTAATACTAACTTTTTCTACAAGAAACAAAATAATACTGTAGATAGAAAGATAAGGAACTCCATTAATCTGGACAGAAATCAATGCTTAGATATTTCCAAGAAGTCTTTGCTGTAATATAAGCGACAACAATGAACTTCATTCCTTCAATCCATCATTCTCACTTAGAAAAGTTCATTAAAAATCTGCATGCATCTGGGAAAGCCGCAGAAAACCCAGTATCACTTGGAGAAAGTTGAGCTAAAAGAACTATACTTGGTTTAAAGCCGTTCAATGAAGAATACTGTAGATCTATCCATTTCCATGATGGCAGACATGTAAATGAGTTGGGTAACTTACAAGTGGAGTAAATAAGTATGTGGCAAAATAAATAAAGGGGGAAAAAACCCCGTATCTCATCAACTGTGATCTATGAGTCCGACACAGCATGACTCTTCATTGTTTAGCACATTTTTCCAGATTTCTGACTCTCTGCAGTCATAAAACTGAATCTGTACAGACTATCTGCATGTATCCTTGTACATATGGAAATTAGACCTTCATCTTTATGCAAGTCTTATCAAAACAAGCACATAACAGCAGACACTAAATGTGGGGCCACTGGGGTTGTTTTTTGTTTTCATGAATTTGTTTCTCTGATAATCATGCATTCCTCTAACCACAATAAAATACCTTATGCCACCAGACTCCAATTTTTGGGCTTAGACAATTTAGAACTACACCGACTTCAGTCTGACCTAAGCATAGTATATAAAATTATGTGCCACAATGTCCTTCCTGTCAATGACTACTTCAGCTTCAACCACAAAAATACAGAAGCAAATAATAGATACAAACTCAAGGTAAACCGTTCCAAACTCGATTGCAGAAAACATGACTTCAGTAACAGAGTGTTCAATGCCTGGAATGCACTACCTGACTCTGTGGTTTCTTCCCCAAACCCCCAAAATTTAACCTTAGACTGTCTACTGTTGACCTCACCTCATTCCTAAGAGGTTTGTAAGGGGCGTGCATAAGTGCATCAGTGTGCCTACCGTCCCTGTCCTAATATTCTTTTTTTTTTTAATTTAATTTATATGCTGCCCTTCTCTGGAGACTCAGGGTGGCTTACAATGTGTTAAGCAATAGCCTTCATACTTTTTGTATATACCTGCTTAGTAGGGCTTTCAGCCCCTCCTAAGTGGTGTTCTTTTTTATACAAAGTCAGTTTATTGCCCCCACAATCTGGATCCTCATTTTACCTACCTTGAAAGGATGGAAGGCTGAGTCAACCTTGAGCCTGGTGAGATTTGAACGTGCAGTAATTGCAGGCAACTGGTGTCACTTTAACATCACTTAAGCTGCTGCTTAAGCTGCTGCGCTACCAGGCTCTTCTTTTTACTTACTCTTTTCATGTATTCAAATTATGTTTATACTTTTACCTATTATCTTATATATGCTTGAAAAATAAATAAATAAATAAATTCAGATTTAGTGTGATCCTTCCTTCCTTCCCTTTCCTCCTTCCTCTTTCTTTCTTTCTTTCTTTCTTTCTTTCTTTCTTTCTTTCTTTCTTTCTTCCTACCTTCCTTCCTTCCTTCCTTCCTTCCTTCCTTCCTTCCTTCCTTCCTTCCTTCTTTCTTTCTTTCTCAACAAATAGAAAAGCAAAATATTTTTTAATCCATTAAAACAGAAATGTGGAAAAAATGCTATTTGTTTAAGTAACTTTTATCCTGCTAGTATCTGCTTGCCTCTGTTCATTTGCAGTTGAACGAAGATAAACATAATAAATATCAGCTGACCTCCAACGTTATATGAAATCATTACGAGTACCCCTGTAATTATCAAAGGCATTTGAGATGCTTTAAAACAAATGAATTCTGCTGACTTTTTAACAAACACCCCAAAAATAAAAAAAAAATAAAAAATTCAACAGTGTGCATCAGTTTTCTTTGCTTTTGTAAGCAGAATTGAAAATACTGAGGCTTTCAAATTTTAGAGCTCAATCCCCCAATAGCTTTATAAAAAGCAATTGGTGTCACCAAGAGACCAAAAGTCAATTACACACCTACTCAACTAACTGCAGATATGAAGCTCTTTAGGATTTCCTGTTATGCACAATGCAGTAAGTTGCTTAATGTTACACTATAAAATTAATGTGGCCGATTGTCAGAGGCCTCTGGCGTAACCTTCCAGGAACTTTATGGATTGTTTGAACCATCTTCCCCCTTCAAAAATCATGATAACAATGAATATTCCAGACCGTACAGGAAAGCAACTAATTGTGATTCAAAACTTCAACTTCAGGATCCCTTAAAGGATTGCATACAACCAATGGACACATCTGTTAAATCAGGGAGGAAAATATGTATGATGCTAAAAAGTACAATAGTGGCCAAAATTGTGGAAACCTTTTGGGAAAAGTGTATTTTCTAAAACTAGCTAATAACACCTCTTTTTTGGGAGAGTAGTACCATAAAATTATATATCAATGGAAAGATAATTTAATCAAGAATGTAATGCAATATCATTTATGAAGGATTTGCTATTAGAATAGCAGTTACAATATAAAGAAGAAAAGTGAAACACGTAGAAAAGCAAGATATACAAAAATTATCACCATAGAAAAATGAAATATACAAAAATTATTACCAGTTGGGTAACCTTTAGCATGAATTATGGCCTTTTCCCAATTGCAATGTATGGCTGTGAAAGTTAAGTAAGGCTGAACGTCTAAGAATTGAGGCCTTTGAACTGTAGTGCTGGAGAAGACTCCTGCAAGTCCCTTGGACTGTAAGACGATCAAATCGGTCAGTCCTAGAGGAGATCGACCTGACTGCTGTTTAGAAGGCAGATGAAGATGAAGATGAAACTCAAATACTTTGGCCACCTAATGAAAAGGAAGGACTCACTGCAGAAGAGTCTAATGTTGGGAAAGATTGAGGGCAAAAAAAGAAGGGGATGACAGAGAATGAGGTGGCTGGATGGAGTCACTGAAGCAGGAGGCGTGAGCCTAAATGGACTCCAGAAGATGGTAGAGGACAGAAAGGCCTTGAGGAACATTGTCCGCAGGGTTGTGATGGGTCAGACATGACTACACAACTAACAACAACAACTGCCTTACAATGTTTTCCCATGGAGTGAACCAAGTCTTTTAGTTTTGCAGCTGTTATAATGTGAAACCAAGATTGAATGATTGCTTCTATTAACTGGGTTTTATTTCTGGGTCGCTTCTGACTAACAAGTTTCTTTAGTCGGCTCCCTAGATTTTCAATTGGGTTAAGGTCTGGGTTATTCCCAGGCCATTCCAGCAGTGGAATATGATTATTTTGAAAAGAAATGGTGTTATTAGCCATCAAACCTTACAAATACACTTTTCCCAAAAGGTTTCCACAATTTTGGCCACTACTGTATACAGGTAATCCTCATGTATGACCACAATTGAGCACACAATTTATATTCCTAAGTAAGTAACATAGTAACACACTGAGACACTTGTTAAGCTTGTTCCATTTTATGACCTTTCGTGCTACAGTTGTTAAGTGAATCTGACTTCCCCCATTGACTTAGCTCATCAGAAGGTTGCAAAAGGTGATCATATAATCCTAGGCTACTCATTCATTGGCATCCTTCAGTCTCAAGAGACGATGGTATTGTGCTCTGGAAAGAGGTCCTAAAACAGCATCTAGTGTGACTAAAAAGGCCAATTTGAGAGTGGCTATCCCTTCCACACTGAGGGCAGATACATTCCATCCCCTGCCCAGCCCTCAGATTTCACTGGTTCCGGGACTGCCTCTTTGCCTCAGCATGCCGAACAAGTGTCTCTTCGAATTGGAGAAGGCCATGCTGTCATTAGCCTCTAAGCTGAATGATCCGAGGTCAAGGTTTCCCAGTTGTTAATGTCTATTCTCAGGGCCTTTAGGTCCCTCTTGCAGATATCCTTATATCGCAGCTGTGGTCTCTCTCTGAGGTGCTTTCCCTGCACTAATTCTCCATACAGGAGATCTTTCAGAATCCAACCATCAGCCATTCTCACGACATGCCCCAGCCAGCATAGACATCGCTGTTTCAATAGTGTATACAGGCTAGAAATTCCAGCATGTAGGCTAGGCTACTGCAGCCATCATAAATATGAACCACTACCCAAGAAACTGAATTTTGATCACAGGACCAAAATGTGGTCGTAAATGTAAAAAACAGTTATACGTTGTTTTTTTTTAAATTGCTGTCATAACTTCGAATGGTCACTAAATGAAGGGTGTAAGGCAAGGACTACCAGTAGAATAGGCTCATATGTGGCTCAATTTGCTAAACACTTCTTAAACACATGTGAATGACTTGCTTGACTCCATGAATTTGACTAAAGCCATCAACCACGCAAGCCTGATAAAATAAAGTTCATTCTTTTAGAAGTACAAAAAAAAAAAAAAGGTAATAAAGTTGGTTTGACTCAGGTATGAAATCAGAGAATATCGCTTTTTTCATATAACTTGCCAATAGTTACTAACAATGATAGCTAGATAAAAGCTAGATAGCTTTCAGTATGAGAGGTAAAAGGTTTTTTGTTAACAGTCACTAATGAATATAACTAAAAGGATAGTGGACTATCAACAGTTGGACATAGAATGTTCTGATCTAGAATTAGAACATTCTAATTCTAGAATATTCACACCTGTGGCAAGCAACAGCTCCACATCGCCCGGTGCGCTCACACAGAGAGGCCTACTTGGGGTCCCGTCGGCCTGATAATGTCGGCTGACGGCCCCTAGGGAGTGAGCCTTCTCTGTGGGCACACCTATCCTCTGGAATCAGCTCCCCTTGGAGCTCCGGGTAGCCCCTGACCTTCGCTCCTTCCGCCGTGACCTTAAAACATGGTTATTTCACCAGGCTGGCCTGGACTGAATGGGGTTTTAATGGGAATTTTAGTTTTTAGTGTTTGAATTTTAATCTGGACTGGTTTTATTATTGTGAGCCGCCTTGAGTCCTCGCGGAGAAGGGCGGCATATAAGTCCGATTATAAATTAGCTTTCTGGGTCTAAACCAGTGGTGGGTTGCTCCCAATTTGGACCAGTTCTATAGAACCAGTATTAAAACTGGTGGGAGGCTCCGCCCGCTGACCCAGACATCATCATAAGTGATCTGCACATGCGCAGAAGGGTGTGCGTGTGAGCGAGTGAAGTAAGAGCGCACCCACGGGCATGATGAGAACCCAGGGATGAAATACAGCAGGTTCTGACAGGTTCTGGAGAACTGGTAGCGGAATTTTTGAGTAGTTTGGAGAACCGCTAATGCCACCTCTGGCTGCCTGGTGGGGAGGGATAGGGGATTTTGCAGTACCCTTCCCCTGCCACACCCACCAAGCTACACCCACCAAGCCACACCCACAGAACCGATAGTAAAATAATTCAGATTTCACCACTGTGCAAACCGGTAGTAAAGGTAAACAGAACCCACACCCACATCTAGACCTATTGCATTTTAGAGCAAATGTGACTCCTATTCTCCAAAAAGAAACAGTTCTCAGAGACACCAGGACAAATGTTGTGTAATGGCATTTGAGTATCAAAAGATTTTCAAGCTGAACATTCTTAAATCCAATGTTTGGTTTGGCTGGTTTATAAGTTGTTGTTTTGCTTGGATGTTTTCCTTCAAAGCAGAGCCAGCAATGTAATGGACAGGCTTCATCCCTGCTGTTTTTTAGGCAATAGAAGATAAGAAAAAAAGATTTTTTTAAAAAAATATAAAAGGAAGCCCGTATAATTTTTGCATTGTTTGGAGATAAATACTTCTGCAAGTATCCAGTCACCGATTCTTTTGAGTCTACTAAAACTCTGTTTAAGGAAGATTCTGGATAGCCAATACTAAATATTATGAACTGATTAAAGGGTCCATCTGCTGTCTGCCTGCAAGCTGAAAAAGTTTACTGCTTAGAACTTGGGTGCAAGGAAGACAAAGTTCATAGGTTGTACATGTTTTTTATAACAATTGCAAAAGATCATTGCATGCACTTGTTTTATAAAAGCATTGCTGAATATGCTATGGGTTTTTTGTTTTGTTTTGTTTTAAAGGTTATAAACTCTAAAATGCAATAAGAAAAAGAAATAGCTACATTATTTGAAGGTTAGTGCCTACACTCTGTGATACTTTAATGTGGAGTTTGGAGAGTGCATGCAGGAAAAAAAAATCACTTGCAGAAGTGATCATGCTTTTCCTTTGCAGAGCATCAAATGATGACATCTGATGATAAATGAAGAAGTATATACAGTAGCAAGAAAACAAATAGGCTTCGCACCATTATCCCAAAGAACTTCTTGTCAGTCATAACCTGAATGAAGTGAATCACAGAAAGAGTAGGAGGGAAAGAAGATTTAATTTTTACAATATTTTTCCTCTTAAAAAATCATGTTCAGACCTTATTTCTGTACCGTGTTTTCCAGAAAATAGGACCTACCCCAAAACCAAAAGTAAGTCCTAGCTTGATTTTTACATGTGTGCCAAATATAAGCCCTACTCCCAAAATAAGCCCTAATTAAGACCACACCTACACCAAGGTGTATGGGTAAAAATTAAGCTAGCGTGGGGATGGGTGGTGGTGGAGTTGTCCTACTACTTCCCTTCGGATAGAACAGAACAGAACGGAACGGAACGGAACGGAACGGAACGGAACGGAACGGAACGGAACGGAAGGGAAGGGAATGGAATGGAATGGAAGAGAAGGGAATGGAAGAGAAGGGAATGGAATGGAATGGAAAAGAAGTGGAGTGGAGTGGAGTGGAGTGGAGTGGAGTGGAGTGGAGTGGAGTGGAGTGGAGTGGAGAGGAATGGAATGGAATGGAATGGAATGGAATGGAATGGAATGGAATGGAATAGAATAGAATAGAATAGAATAGAATAGAATAGAATAGAATAGAATAGAATAGAATAGAATAGAATAGAATAGAATAGAATAGAATAGAAGTGGAGTGGAGTGGAGTGGAGTGGAGTGGAGTGGAGTGGAATGGAATGGAACGGAACGGAACGGAACGGAACGGAACGGAACGGAACGGAACGGAACAGAACAGAACAGAACAGAACAGAACAGAATAGAATAGAATTCTTTATTGTCCAAGTGTGATTGGACACACAAGGAATTTGTCTTTGGTGCATACGTTCTCAGTGTACATAAAAGAAAAGAATCATAAGGTACAACACTTAATGATAGTCATAGAGAACAAATAAGCTATCAAATCATATTAGGAAACAGTCAATATTATTCTTAAGTATACCAGCAACAAGATTACAGTCATACTGTCATAAGTGGGAGGAGATGGATGATAGGAACAATGAGAAGATTAATAGTAATGCAGACTTAGTAACTAATTTGACAGTGCTGAGGGAATTGTTCGTGTAGCAGAGTGATGGCATTCTAGTTGTTCTGGTGTGCAGTGCTCTATAGCTTCATTTTGAGGATAGGAGTTGAAACAATTTATGTTCAGGATGTGAGGGGTCTGTAAATATTTTCACAGCCCCCTTTTTGACTTGTGCAGTATGCAGTCCCTCAATGGGAGGCAGGTTGGTAGTAATGGTTTTTTCTGCAGTTCTAATTACCCTCTGAAGTCAGTGTTTGTCTTGTTGGGTTGCAGAGCCAAACCAGACAGTTATAGAGGTACAGATGACAGACTCAATAATTCCTCTGTAGATAGTTGCAGCCAGGCCTTGTACACCCCAACACCTTTTCAGGCCCCATCTAGTGGCTGGAGAGACAAATATCAGGTATATTGTTTAAAGCTGAGCCCACCCCATTACCCATTAGCCCACACTCTCAAACCAAGTGCACATTGGAAAGTCAGACTCCATTTCCTTTAGCATTTGGAGAAGGCAGAAGCACAAAGGAGAATCCATCTTAATCGGTGGCACATGGTCATCCAAGGACAAACCCACATCCCATGGTGAGATTTAAATTACTTGTATTTATGAATTGTTATGTTCAGCAGTAACTCAATACTGTCTATCTTGTATTTGGTTCTTATTGTATGTATCCCTATTTTCCCCAGTTTCACCATATCCTGTTCTTTCAATAAAGCATTCAGATCTACGCACCCGGTCTGTTTTATTGGAGGATAGGTGGGTTTAGCTGCCTGTTGAGCTGCACACAGTAGTAAAGACAGACCATTCCTATATATAGAATGCCATCTTTGTATCTCAAGAAAGCTAATGCAAAAATGACGAAACCGCAAGCTGCATAGTTTACAAGGATAGTTATTTAGCTCCTTTCTTTTGTCCCTAATTCCACTGACTGCTGTTAGCCTACCCTATTCAGCCAGCACACTTTTTCTGACCTTGCTGTCTAAAGATTGCCTTTAAAATGGCAAACAAAATAATGGAACACCTGGGCAGAGCATGTCACCTTTGACTTATGTCTTGCCAAAAAGCAAACAAAGTGAAAGACTTTAGGCGACAGCTAAAATGTGCAAGATCAAATTTGTCATGAACATTTTTAACGTGGATAATTTAGTTAATTGCCTATAAACATCATTAATCCAGAACTGCAGCCTTGTTTGAAGGGCTTCCCAACCATCTTTCACTTCCAATTAAAGAACCCCAATTATTGTGTTTTTTCACTGGGAGTTGCTGCAGATCCTAATCCAGGGATGAAATCCAGTCGAACCAGCAGTGATAAAAACTACCAGTTCAGTCAAACTGGGAGTTAAAAAGCTACCAGTTCAGGTGAACCATAGTTTATAAGAAGCTACCGGTTCATTCGAACCAGTACTTCCAATGATCAGCTGTGCCACACGGTTCATATTCACTGGAAAGCAAGAAATTCTGCTTTGTGAAGTCTTCTATTTATTTATTTGTTTGTTTGTTTCAATTTATAAACCGCCCTTCTCCTTGTGGACTCAGGACGGTGAACAGCCAGAATAAAACATGATATACAAAAATTAAAAACAATTAAAAATATTAAATATTTTCAGCCGACAATTAAAACAGTCCAAGTTTTAATTTAAAACAGAGGATGTTTTCCACAGAAAGCGCATGTTTGGTGCAGGCTGAGTATGCACACACAGCATGATTTTTGTGTGTGCTGTGCTGTGCATTCACAGCATGCTTTTGGCGTGCACTGCACATTCGTGCATGTAGTGTGGTCTTGGTGTGCACTGCGCATGTGGTGGCGATCCACAGAGGATTTCACCACTGCCCTAATCATTTCGGTATGTCCATTTTTGCATGCCTTCAAGCCCTATACCATCCTTTCTAAGGTGCATTGACCTGGTAATTACTTTATTTATAAACAGAGACCTTTACCAAACCACTAAAGGCCAAGTAGAATAAATTAATAGCAATAACCATAGCACTTAGTCTTATATACCTCTCCATAGTGTTTTACAGCACTCTCTAAGCGGCTTACAGAGTCAGCATTTTTTCCTCCAACAATCTGGCACCTCATTTTACCAAGCTCAGAAGGATAAAAGGCCAAGTCAAGCTTAAGCCCTGTCAGGATCGAACTGCATGCTGTGGGCAGAGTCAGCCTGTAATACTGCATTCCAACAATTCCACCACCAAGGCTCTTCTATGAAAACACACAGAATTGTTCAATGTGTATGTATAAATCCTAGCAGTTTAAAAAAGAAGTAATGATAATCAATAAAGTTATAACTGACATTAAATCCGAAATGATGGATTGCTGATTCAGCCTGGAGCAAGTTTAAACCCATTGACTTTTGATGACAGTTGAAATGGAGCAGAACTTAGTGATTTACTTAGAAATGACTGTGGAAATTTCTGTCGGTAAGAATTGTGGAGTCTGACTTGGGGTAGGTATACACCAATATGGTCTCACAGTAGATTTTTATAAGCAGATTTATACCGATGGTTCTATTTTCAATTCTTTTCTGGTGGTTTTGTGCATATATTCCTTCTTAATGTTTCATTCATGCTGGCTAATTGTTCTCTTCACCACACAACCCAGAAAAGTGATTGAGAGCAAATAGTAGAGATGGGGTCTTTTTGTATGTAGTATTGTGAGGGATGACTATTGTTAGAAGAATATGGATCTGCATCCAGTTTTGGTCACCATGATGTAAAAAAGATGTGGAGACTCTAGAAAGAGTGCAGAGAAGAACAACAAAGATGATTAGGGGACTGGAGGCTAAAACATATGAAGAACGGTTTCAGGAACTGGGTATGTCTAGTTTAATGAAAAGAAGGACTAGGGGAGACATGATAGCAGTCTTCCAATATCTCAGGAACTGCCACAAAGAAGAGGGAGTCAAGTTATTTTCCAAAGCACTTGAGGGAAGGACAAGAAGCAATGGGTGGAAACCAATCAAGGAGAGAAGCAACTTAGAACTAAGGATAACTTTCTTGACAGAACAATTAATCAGTGGAACAACTTGCCTCCAGAAGTTGTGAATGCTCCAACACTGGAAGTTTTTAAGAAGCGATTGGATAATCATTTGTCTGAAATGATATAGGTTTCTTGCCTGAGTAGGGGGTTGGACTAGAAGATCTCCAAGGTCCTTTCCAACTCTGTTATTCTAATTTTAATCTAACCACTGTCCATGGAAAGTTGAATGAAAGGAATCAAAGATGGCTCCCCAATGTTGGGATTCTTCAGTCAGAATTTTTCACGGGGGTACTGAACACTGAGCTTGTCAGCTGAAAAGCTGACAGCCTGGGTTCAAGATCTGAGTTCCACACAATAGGGTGAGCTACCATAACTTGCACCAGTTCCTGCCCACCTAGCAGTTTGAAAGCATGCAAATGCAAGTAGATTAATAGGTACCACTTTGGTGGTAAGATAAGAGCATTCATGCTGGCCACATGGGCACAGAAATTGTGTATAGACAATCCTTGGCTCCAGTGGTGGGTTCCTTCTGGTTCAGCCAAGCCGGTAGCAGTGACAATATGATGTCACCGAACCAGATCTCTTTGTTCGGGAGCATGGTCCTTCCCCCCCCCCCGTGTTATTCTTACCTGTTATTTGACCCCGCCCCAAATCTATTTGCTGTCTCCCGAGTCCCAGCTGATCGGCTAGAAGGAAAAAAACTGTTTAAACTCTTGCCGGGGGGCTTCAAAAGGCCACCCTACAGTTGACCAGTGTAAAAAGCCAGTGTGGTGGTAGACCAGAGTGCTCGAAAAACAAATGGGTAGACTAGTGCCTCCAAGAACAAATGAGTAGACCGGTGCCTCCAAAAACAAATTGGTAGACCAGTGCCTCTAAAAACAAATGGGTAGACCGGTGCCACCAAAAACAAATGGGTAGACCGATGCCTCCAAAAACAAATGGGTAGACCAGTGACTCCAAAAACAAATGGGTAGACCAGTGACTCCAAAAACAAATGGGTAGACCGGTACCTCCAAAAACAAATGGGTAGACCGGTGACTCCAAAAACAAATGAGTAGACCAATGCCACCAAAAACAAATGGGTAGACCGATGCCTCCAAAAACAAATTGGTAGACCAGTGCCTCCAAAAACAAATGGGTAGACCGGTGCCTCCAAAAACAAGTGGGTAGACCAGTGCCTCCAAAAACAAATGAGTAGACCAGTGCCTCCAAAAACAAATGGGTAGACCGGTACCTCCAAAAACAAATGAGTAGACTGGTACAGCTCTGCAAGCAGTTAAAAACCTGATAGACCAGTACCTCTGCTAAATCCTAAATAATTGTCACATGACCATCAAACCATGCCCACAAAATAAGCCATGCGCACAGAACCAGTAGTAAAAAAATTTAGAATCCACCCCTGCTTGGCTCCCTCAGCCAAGAAACAGATATTAACAACATACCTTACTGTACTTACTTCCTGTACTTCCCTTCCTGTACTTACTACAAGAAGGAAGGTTTGTGCTGATATAGCAATGAATAAACATGCACAAGAATTGCAAAACAGGAATCCATTTGATCAGATCAAATGAAAATATTAGCTATAAAGCTGAGTTATAAAAAAAAATCAGGCAAATATATTTTTGTTTGCTTTTGTTTTGAAGATAAACACATGAACACAAAGTCTTTTAAAATCTCATACTTCGTTTCTCTGACACAAAATGAAGATTTTACATTAGGTTAATTGTGAAATGTGCTACAGATTGCATATGTTGTAACAATCTTTTAAAATTACAGATAATTTGACCAATATTATTTGACACAATATACTGTAAGTATTATTCTCATATTATTTGATTTAAATATTGTACCTAGAAAAACAAGGAAGTTTTCTAATATCACAGAAATCTTAAGGGCTAGCATACTTCCATTTCAAGTGACCAGCTCCTTCACAAAATAAATCCAATTAACATGTATTTTACTTCTTTATTTGAAATATTACAATATATCAGTGGTGAAATCCATTTTTTTTTACTACCGGTTCTGTGGGTGTGGCTTGGTGGGCATGGTGTGGCTTGGTGGGTGTTGCAGGGGAAAGATATTACAAAATCTCCATTCCCACACCACTCCAGGGGGAAGGATATTGCAAAAACTCCATTCCCACCCCACTCTGGGTCCAGCCAGAGTATTTGCCAGTTCTCTGAAGTACTCAACATTTCCACTACCGAGTCTTCAGAACCTGTCAGAACCTGCTGGATTTCAACCCTGCAATGTATTGGGTATGTTGACACCCAATATTCTTTCTCTTTGTCTTTCTCTTTGTCTTTCTCTTTCTCTTTCTCTTTCTCTTTCTCACACAAAGAAATAGAAAAAAGTTTTGGAGAACAGAAAAGTTGCATATATCCACGCAAATATAACAGTATAAATGTGGAAATTATTAAATAAATAACTAAAAATAAATGTGTAGCACAAGTGGGCCTTTTTATCACATGACAAAAGGACGAATCTTCATTGCAAAGAAGTAATATTGAAAGTAGTAGGGTATTTATCTGTTACTTGAACTCTTCTCCAGTTTAGAAAGCACAATGCCAATTTTTCATCATCTGAAATAATAGACTGCTCTCAAAGCCTGCCTCCTAATCTCCTTTAAGTGTCAAACATATTTGACAAATAGCATTAATTATGTTGAGACAATGCTATCAGTCCAAGGTTGAGTCTTATTGTTTGCATGTTTCTTCTCTATGCTCCCTATACTATTTTTTTTAGGAGAAAAAAAATGAGTGGACTATGATAAGCTTCTGCCTTACAAAGTAACACACATGTAAATATCAATGTTGTCATTAGGTGTATTGATCAAGGTTATTTTCCTGCTGATCACAGCTTTATAGGCGGCAATAAAATATACACCACCAGTTAGAATATAGGCATCTGCTGTAAATATTGATTATTGGGCAGAAATGTATCTGCCTGTTTTTAAATTTACAATCCCCCATGAAACCCTACACAGTTTATCTCTAAGCACTGATTAAATATCCAAGAGCTTAGTTAAAACATACAGTAGTATATTGTATGTGTTCTATAGTTTCAGTATCAACTACTCACTGCAACTTGAGCAGAACATGAGTTAAACAGGGCCAGAACTGGTAAATGTTTTGATGGATGACATGCAGATAATTCAATTGATTATTATCTAACATTAAGTTGAGTTTCATCCAACTCCAGATTTTTTTCTCTCTTTTTCCCCATTCCATTCCAGGATGAATTGGAAGTGGAAACATCCTGGAGAGTAAACAGTGTGAGATGAATGTATCTACATAGTGAGAATCTTTACTTATTCTCAGCAAAAGAGCAGGAGAACATACTGGCACACTTGCCGGAGCAACTGAATGTCTTAAGTGTGATGTGGATTTAATTCTCAGGTATCTACCTTAACCTTTCACTGTATCTTCAAGCCGTTCTATTATCTTTCTCTTCTCAGCTTCTCTCTAGTTGCTTTAGGATAACTAAACATTGCTAGGCTGGTGTCTAGCAAGGAAGGCTGACTCTGTCAGGAATCAAGCTTTGAGATGCATCATTGAAAGGTGACCAACCTTCTGATGATGTAAGAACTTGCGAAGTTTCAACATTGCACTGAGGAGATGCGTAAGACGTCTCTTACGTACCTACATTCTCCATAGACAGCTACCTGACAAGTGCTACAATTGATTATTCTTTTTTTCCTGTGGAGAATATGACCAGGCAACAGTCCCCATTGACACTATTTCTGTCCTCTTCTACATGCAACTTCAACCCAAAGTGAGAGGGAATTGAAGACAACAGAAGGGTCTTCATAAACCATTGATTTATGAAGGTGTTTCCATAGTTTGGGAGTTGGTAGCATGACTATAGAATGCAGCTGGAGTTACTGTGGCAAAGATGGATGAAATCTGCCCATTTTGGAAACTGAAGCAGGAAGAAGCAGGAACAAGAAAATTATGTTATCACATCTCCCCTATTATGATCCAAGATACATACCTTATTATGGTTCTTGTGACAATACTGGTTTAGACTCTAAGAAACTTTTTTTAAAAAAAAAACCCTATAATCTGTGAACAGAATAAGTATCTGGGGGAGCCACTTCAGATCAAAGAATATGATTGATCTGTTCTAAATAGCAACATCATCCACCCATGATGGATGATATTTCTTCCAGTGTGGGAAGAAATATCCATCTGGTTCAGTTCTAAGCTGGGAGAAAGAGACTGGAAACATGGAGGCTGATTGGAAAGAAGGTTTAACGATGAACAGAACCACCAAGCACATGGTTCTGGTGCAGCTGACAAAATGGAGTTAAGAGTGGGTGGCGTTTATACCTTCTTTTGGGCTTTTCACTTGAGCTTCCTGTTCCTGTGCAAGAACATGTATTCTTTTAGCCGTTGTCAGATTTCTATGAGATCATGCAGAGGTTAGGGGTCATAGCTGGCTCTATAGGCAAAATAAGAAATGCAAATTTTAAGTGATTGTCTGAGCTAAGTTTGGTTGAAGTTTGGACTGCTCTGAAAGGGTGTTGAGCAATTCCTATTGTGGCTTAATGGCTTTTGTCCTATTTTGGATCTTGAGTGAGGGCTAATCCCATTATTTTGCCTTTGTCCAGACTTTGCTGCAGGGAGTTGCAAAATATCCTGTCTTGAATGAATTTCTGCCTGCAGTATTTGCTTTGCCTATGAATAGGGCTATATAGTTCTCAATAAGCTCTTTATCCTTTAAGTGCTGACATCTGCTGTGGGCTATTAAGGAAGAGTTTCTCCATTTCTCATTTAGGGGAATATAATATTCTGCCTTTTTTTTCCATATTCCTCAAAATATTTCATTCTTCTAGGAGGGGGATAGGTATTGACTTTCTACACAAACATCATCCTGTCGAAATATTTAGGGATAGTTCAGCATTTAAATACACACACACACATACACACACACACACAAACATAAACACACAAACATTGTAGCTGCTGGAATAATTGCAAAGCATGAATAACAACAGCTATAAAGAAAAAAAACCACGTAGAAGCTTGATGTGTGTAACCATCCATGGAAAAACTTAAAATACTGCAACAGTGTTCTTATTATGCTAACATTTTACATTATGCAAAGTAATACATAAATACAGAATAATTTCAGCCCTCTTCAGCATTTACTCTCTAATGTTTTATATAATGATTTTTCAGAAGTCTCCCACCTCCTTCCTGTTCTCACATACTTATCTGTTAAACTGAAGAATGTGACTTGAATGCTTTGGGAAATCAAATACTCTTCTTGGTCTCCTTCATTTTTTAACTAACTGCTGCCTTTTAGACACACTAGCTTCACCCATAGAACCATTTCAGAATTACTATATTTTAGAGTCATTAGGATAATGAGATAAATGTTTAATTGCAGAAAGGAATGCACAGGAAGAGGAACCCACACAGAGGCCCTAGGCACACAGGGATTTGAACTGAGTTAATTCCAACCTTGAACAATCAGCTTCTTCTGATGGATGTGGCCATTGACTAAAAGATGAATAGCAAGAAAGAGAGGAGATTAGAAACCCTACTTCTTTGGAATCCTTCTGCCCTTATCTTTAGAATTCCCATGACAGTTTGCTTGTGTTGTGACAGACAAATGCCAACCTGTCTTAAATCTACAATTTACAAGACAACCATCTGCCCTGTTGCACTGTATGGCACAGAATACAGCAACAACAGGGACCGGAAGGAGGGGTGGGCTGCTATGTGTTCATCCGGGTTGAGGAGAACCCATAGCTAACATTATGGGTTCAAATCCCTGGCTGGCCCCACCCACCCCATCCTGCCCCTCCCAGGAGTCTCCATGTGGCCTGTTTTGGATACGAGGTAAGTGCAAGGCCCACATGGAGGCTTGGGGAGGGGAAAAATGGGCCTCCCAGAAGTTCTGTTTCCAGCTTCCAGAGGGCCTCCAGAGCCTGAGGGAGGCAGTTTTCACCCTCCCAGAAGCTCGAGGAAAGCCTCCAGAGCCTGGAAAGGGTGAACCCCCCCCCCCACTATGGTGTAGGAGGCTGACTAGGCTACACCCACCATGGACACACCCACCCAGCAACCAGGCAGAGAAACCATTGCTGAAATTTTTGAAGCCCACCTCTGACCGGAAGCTATCTCCATGCCATGGAAATGCAAATGCTGCATTGGATATCGGGCATCTCCCTTGTTGACCACATCACAAATGACACCATTCGACAACATACCACCATTCGCTGGTATGGACATATCCAGAGAGCAGCATCTTCCACCGTTGGTAAGACTGCCTATCAGCTAGAAGTCAATGGCCGGCGACCTCGCAGGCATCCAAAACAGAGACAGCAAGATACCATCAACAAAGATATAGAAGCCAGGGACTGCACCTGGAAACGCAGCTGACTGCATAAAGTAACATTCAATGATCTGAAAAGTGGACCCTGCACTTGCAGGAATACACTAGGAAAAAGGAGGAGGAGAACAATAAGAATAAGGAGAAGGAGAAGGAGAGGGAGAGGGAGAGGGAGAGGGAGAAGGAGAAGGGGGATAGAGGGAGAGGGAGAGGTGCGGAAGGAGGAGGAGGAGGAGGAGGAGGAGGAGGAGGAGGAGGAGGAGGAGGAGGAGGAGGAGGAGAAGAAGGAAAAGGAGAGGAGAAAGAAGGAGAAGGAGAAGGAGAAGGAGAAGGAGAAGGAGAAGGAGAAGGAGAAGGAGAAGGAGAAGGAGAAGAAGAAGAAGAAGAAGAAGAAGAAGAAGAAGAAGAAGAAGAAGAAGAAGAAGAAGAAGAAGAAGAAGAAGAAGAAGAAGAAGAAGAAGAAGAAGTAGTAGTTTCTTTAAGGAAATTTCAAACTAGGGGTAACAAAATAATTCAAGATTAAAGTCTCAGGGTTTATCCATCCATTTTAAGTGGGTTGCCAGCACTTTGCACTTATTATATACTAACTAGGCACATATTTTTACATGGGTAATAAATAATACCTGCAGCCATTAATTCCTCAAAATGTGCTTTGGAAGTATGAATTATGCTGCATGTTTAAGAAGTGAAAGAAGGAACTAGCACAGTCAGATCTGCCTAGTAACCATCCAATCTGAAAGAAAACAGCAAGGAACAATTGCCTCTCAGTTCATATTAATAAAATGTATTAAAATTGGTTGCAGAGTTTTGACAAGTATCTTACTGTCAAATGTGGAACCTACCTAAAGGCAATTCATAGACATCAGATTCTGGGTTCTTCAGCATAACAGGGATGATCAGGGCCAGTCTGTGTTTGGATTTGCTTATATAGTAGTTCCCCCCAAATTTATTAGCATGAGAATCCTCTCATATATTCACATTGTGAGGCCTCTCATCGTCAACATCACCAATGAAATGATTTACCAAAGCCTACAGAGAAACCAAACCCAATGCATCAATTATTTTTTTTTTTTTTACAGAGAAGGCATTCTGGACAGTCCTCTCCATTGGCCAGGTTCAGCCAGGTTCAGGCCAAACTATCTAACCAAATGAAATTCAATGGTGAAAAAAGTAAGGTTCTACCTTTAGGCAAGAAAAACAAAATGCAGAGGTACTGTATAGGTAGTAGTAGTAGTCATTGTGAGGGGGATCTTGGATTCCTAGTGGACAATCACTTAAATATGAGCCAGCAGTGTGCTACAGCTGCCAAAAAAGCCAACACAGTTCTAGGCTGCATAAAGAGAGGGATAGAATCAAGATCACGTGAAGTGTTAATACCACTTTATAATGCCTTGGTAAGGCCACACTTGGAATATTGCATTCAGTTTTGGTCACCACAATGTAAAAAAAAGATGTGGAGACTCTACAAAGAGTGCGGAGAAAAGCAACAAAGATGATTAGATAACTGGAGGTTAAAACATATAAAGAACGGTTGCTGGAATTGGTTATGTCTAGACTGATGAAAAGAAGGACTAGGGGAGACATGATAGCAGTGTTTCAATATCTCAGGGGCTGCCACAAAGAAGAGGGAGTCAAGGCTATTCTCCAAAGCACCTGAGGGCAGACAAGAAGCAATGGGTAGAAACTAATTAAAGAGAGAAGCAACCTAGAACTAAGGAGAAATTTCCTGACAGTTAGAACAATTAATCAGTGGAACAACTTGCCTCCAGAAGTTGTGAATTCTCCTACACTAGAAGTTTTTAAGAAGAGATTGGACAACCATTTGTCTGAAATGGTATACGGTTTCCTGCCTGAGCAGGAGGTTGGACTAGAATATGTCCAAAGTCCCTTCCAACTCTGTTATTCTAAATTCTAAAACCAGATAATTGAGGGACTAAAAGGTCTGGTAGCTAATAAAGTCATATACCTCCAATCTAAACATTCAGCAGATACTGACAAATTTACACAAATAGACACTCACTTCTCTGAAGTCTATAGGACTGGACATTCCCTTCTGAAATGTTAATGCTCAGCATTATTCCTTGGAGAAGACTACTGCACAACTTTGCTACACTGTTAAATGCATGCAGGTTCCCATCTGCCAATCTGTTTTAGAGGAGGATGGTAATGAGAATAAGACAGACAGGCATTTTTAATCACTGGCTGCTTTTGCCTGTGTGTGCATATTAAGAAGTAATCATAAACTATAGTGGTACCTTGGTACTCAATTGAGTCAAAACTCAGGGGATTTGGTACTCAGCTCATTTTGACATGAAAATTTTGTCCCAGTACTCAGTGTTTGTTTAGTACTTGACACACTGTGATAGGAAGAGGAGGACCGCCACAGAGGGTGGGGCAGGAAGCCAGCCAAGTTGAGAAGGTTGCTGACATAGGAAGTAGGATAGATAGAAAGTTCTTCCCACTCAAAATAAATGTCACATGGAAAGTCACATGTTTTGTTTGGGATTTGTCCTTTTTAGTATTTGTTGCACCTCTTGCAATGAATTAATGGCAAGCACCTTTAGAAGTTGTGGGTGCTCCATCACTGCAGGCTTTTAAGAAGAGGCTGGACAGCCACTTGTCTGGAATGGTATAGGGTTGGACTAGAAGACATCCAAGGCAGGGATGGGCTGCTGGGGGTTCTCAGGGGTTCGGGAGAACCTCTAGCTAAGATTCTGGGCAGTTTGGAGAACCCCCAAATCCCACTTCCGGCTGGCCTCGCCCCACCCTTCCCAGGAGTCCCCACCGGGCCCATTTTGGATGCAGGTAAGTGCAGGGCATGCCTGGAGGCTCAGGAAGGGTGAATAACGGACCTACTGGAAATAGGCCTTCTGGAGCCTGGAGAGGCTGTTTTTGCCTTCTTGGAAGCTCGACGGAAAGCTCCGGAGCCTGGGGAGGGCATAAACACCCCCCCCCATGGTGTAGGAGGCCGACTAGGCCACACCCACCACGGCCATGCCCGCCCAGCAACCGGACAGAGAACACCTTGCTAAATTTTTTTAGCAAGGTGTTCACCCCTGATCCAAGGTCCCTTCCAACTCTGTTATTTTGTTATTCTTCTACCACTGTACATGTAAGTTCCAATCTGTCTAACTATTTTAGAGGAGCTGATAATGAGAATCAGACAGACAGACATTTTTAATCTCTTACTGCTTTCGGGCATTATCTGATGTTCTACATGCTTCTCTGTTTATTAAAATGGAAATACCATTTCATTGGGAGCAGGGGACTGCTTTTTGTAACAAAACCACAAATGCAAACCCTGAAACAGTGCTTTCCCTTCTGTCGTGTGTAAACAACAGCAAAACTTTTTCACTACGCATTCTATTTTCTGGTACCTAATTATGTAGAATGGCACCAATAATCTGCTACAAACTGTTAACCTCTGAATTGACACCGGTGCACTGACATACTCTGTCAAGCCATGTCTGAGCGTCACAATTAATCTAATCTGGCATGTAACAACATAACTATCTGCCAGCGCAAGATCAGGGTGCATTTAATAGGGATGTGGAAAGCATTCAAAAGGATGCTTTTGGCAAAGGGCCTTCCTCAAAATGCTGAGTGAGCTGCAACCTCCAACAAAAGACTCTGTGGGGGAGATTTGAGGGTGCTCTCTGAGCTTGTTTGTTTGTTTGCAGATGTTGCCTTACCAGACTAGTTAACATCCTCCACGTAGATTTTAGGGTTCAGTCTGTGTAATTGTGACAAACTACATTTCTGTTGAAATTGCCAGACAGGTAAAATGGTTCTGCACAGTGGTTCAGTGATTCAAATTATTTTACTACCCATTCTGTGGGTGTGGCTTGGTAGGGGGTCATGTGACTGAGTGGGCATGGCCAACTTGATGTCACTCATAGCAAGGTGGGGCAGCACCACTGTGAGTGGGTGGGTGGACCAGTCAAGCAAGGGGGCCTGAGCCATCCAGAGATGGGGATATTTGCCAGTTTGGCGAACCAGTTAAAATTTCCGCTACCAGTTCACCAGAACCGGTCCAAACTGGCTGAATACCACCTCTGGTCCTGCACGTCTATGTGTAAAAAGGTAGGCTAAAAACAGATATGCTGAGTCTTAGACAAAACACAGATAGCAAAAGCACTTAGACTTATATACCACTTCACAGCCCTCTCTAAGCGGTTTACAGAGTCAGCCTATTGCCCTGAAAAATCTGGGTCTTCATTTTTCTGACCTCTGAAGGATGGAAGGCTGAGTCAACCTTGACCTGGTTAGGATCGAACTTCCAAACTGCTGGCAGCTGGCAGTGAGCAGAAGTAGACTGCAGTAATACATTCTAACCACTGCGCCACCACAGATGCCTCCAAACTTTGAATAAAAATAGTTTGGCCACCCTCGTGTGTTTCACAATGGCCCCTGTGGAAATGTGTCACACAATCTTGATGTTTAAATGACCTGTCTGTTCAATCCTATCCATTGCTTCATGTCCAATAGAAAGCAATAAGAAAAGATCTTTTTTAAAAACAAAATAACTTAAAGTAAGTTTTCATTATATGATTTGCATAAATCCATGTGCACAATATAAATAATAGAATGAATACATTTATCATCATAGATTAGGCAGATGCATAACAAACAACACAGATACATTGATATCCTGTTTCCTCCAGACAACATGATGGAGACATTTAGCCCTTTTATATATTACCAAGGTGGGAAAATAGCAGGACATTATCACCTGTTTCAGCCTGATTTTTGTGGCCACTAAAGACTGGATGCCTTGGAGCTGTTCTTTGCAGCCACAAACCTGTCTAGACCTGTAATTTCCTTGGAAATTCCAGGTATTCTCCAAGAGAACAATTTTGTGTTCAGGTCTTAGACACTTCCCAAGGTGTTATTTCTGCATTCCACCAACCCCCTTGAGGTCTTTCTAAAACGACCTGTCTAAAAATCTTGGGAAAGTTAAGCTTGATAAATGACAAATATGAGTGTCACAGTGAGAAGAAGAAGGGGAAAAAAGTGACTTGTACTATACCTATGGATGACTTGTACCAAAGGAAGCACGACCAGGGCTCTGCACTCCCAAATATAACGTGAGTGTATTTTAGGACACATTCTGCCTTTCATAAAAATTCCGTTTTCCTTTCCTATCCTTCATTGTGATCACTTAGCATAGGCACATCACATTGGAAAATGAATGAAATCTGAATCACTCTGAAGATGGAGAGGACATATTGCATGAATTCTGATCTGCAGCACCCAGGAGATTCCAGAAAATGTGTTGGATCATAAAGCCTTAGTCTCTAAGCTTGAGATTTATTAGAAGGCTTTGCATTTCACCCACAATCAAGTGAGCAGACCAGCAAATTTCTCAGCAAATGAATGCCCCTGACAGGGACGCTGGTTTGAGTTAGGCCAAGATAGCAAGATAACACAGGGCCAAGAGTAACACTGCTGGGTTGGAAATTCCTTAAAATGTGTAGTTAAACAGAAAGGGAGAAACTTATACATTAGTCCACAATGCTAATATGCATTCACTTGCCCTGGACAGGAGAGAGAGAGAGAGAGAGAGAGAGACAGAGAGAGACACAGAGAGAGACACAGAGAGAGTGAGACAGAATGAGAGAGAGAGACAGAGAGAGAGACAGAGACAGAGAGACAGAGACAGGGAGAGACAGACAGAGACAGACAGAGACAGAGACAGAGAGAAAGGAACAGAGAGACAGAGAGAGAGAGAGACAGAGAGAGAGAGAGACAGACAGACAGACAGACAGACAGAGACAGACAGAGACAGTAAGAGAGAGACAGAGACAGACATACAGAGACAGAGACAGAGAGAGACAGAGAGACAGAGAAAGAGACAGAAAGACACACACACAGAGAGAGACAAAGAGACAGAGAGAGACAGAGACACATAGAGAGAGAGACCTACAAATTATGATACACATTCATGACTGCTGAAGAGTTCTCATCTAAATTATGAATTCAGTATGAACATCCCACCGTGGTGAATGTTCATAAATAAACCTAAAGCAACAAAAGAGGCTGGTTTCAGGAAGCAGCGTGTGAATTTTCAAGTTTTCATTGGCTAACGGAAAAACAGGGGGAAAATGTTTTGACAGATAACATTCTGGGATAAAGAATCCCAGAACTGTATAGAAGTTTCACACAAATGGCTTAAAAAATGAACAGAAGAGAATATTTGCAGCTCAGGGTTGAACTGTGCGGTCTTGGTGCTCTCTCAGTTTGGCTGTTTTCTTGCAGATGTTTCACTATCCAACTAGGTAACCTCTTCAGGGTTGGTGGTGTTAGCTAGTTTGGTCCTGAAATGGCTGCAAGCATATAACCATGCTCAGAGAACACCAAGGTCCCCACAGATTTGATCTCTTTGAGAAGCTAGTGACTGGATTTTAGAACTTTCATGGATAGTGAATAATTTATATGGATCTATGTTTTATTTTTCTTCTCTACTCCAATAATACTTATCACAGGGTGACCTACTGAAGGTGGCTGGCAGTAGATTCAAGCCCGATAACAGGAGCTGGATAACATAAAAAAAGACCTTAATCCAGATTTACTTGAGATCAGCATTCCCATTTCAGTTTTAAAAAAAAAAATCTGCAGCCAACTGGCAGTATCTAAACAGCTTACTCTGAGTTCTCAACCACTCAACTGTAGAATGATAGCTAAGCAAAAAAACTTGGTATTTAAGAATGCCATCATCCCAGTTTTGTTCTTTGCTGCATATGGACATTCTCACAGAGCACTGGAGAATAGAGCAATGATCCGATTTAGCGAGGGAATATTTATGTTCTTATGTTCATTCCAAACGAAGTAATTAGCTCGTTCTGATAATGGGATGGAAGCATCTGATTCTCTTGTGTCTTAAAATAATGAAACATCATTTTTTTTTCAAGATAGCTATTTGATTCCACTCACTTTCAAGGAGTTTTGGCTTTCACTGAAGTAGCTGACCTTCTCCCACCTATCCTGCCTACTCTTCTGCTTCCTCATGACTATCTATAAAACAGTCTAAAAAAAATGTCCCTCTTTTCTCTCAGGGCCATATTTCAGCATTAAAGTATGTTTCATCCTCATGACTGAACAGCTGTTTAGATGTAATGTTCTCTAATGTTTCTTGTAGCTCCAAAGTTAAAAGGCAAGCATCATTGGGGACTTGACAGCATAAAAACATCTACCAACTTAGTGTCTGAGTGTTTTCCTGCAACATATGGACGGGAAAAGCCAATGAACAGAAAGAGACCCAGATCCCATCCTGCAGAACAAGGATCCATTCTTGGTCATTGAAAATGTGAAGTGTGGTTTCAATAATGTGGACTTCACAATTTGACAGGATTATTATTGTTGTTGTTATTGTTTGGAAAAGGGAAAGAAGAGGTGGAAAAAGAGGATTAACAGAATAACAGAATAGGAAGGAACCTTGGAAGTCTCCTAGGCCAACCCTCTGCTCAGGCAAGAAACCCTGTATTCGTGATGGTGAACCTATGGCACATGTGCTGGAAGTGGCACACAGAGCCATCTGTCCGGGCACACCAGCTGTTGCCCATTGTTCTTCCGGGTTCCGGTGCACCGGCCAGCTGGTCTTCTACATGCACGGCAGAAACCAAAAGACCAGGTGACCGGCGCACATGGACATTCTGGAAACAGGAAGATCAACTTCCTGGCGCATGCATGCTCACCGGGGAACTGGTCCTCTGGTTTTCAATGCTCCCACATGTGCATGGCAGGGAGTTGCTCTTCTGGTTTATAGTACTTCCCTTCTTGCACACGCTCCCATTTCAGCACTCAATCCCGAAAAGATTCACCAACTCTGTCCTATACCATTTCAGAGGAATGGTTGTCTAATCTCTTCTTAAAAACTTCCAATGTGGGAGCATCCACAACTTCTGGCAGCAGATTGTTCCACTGGTTCATTGTTCTAACTGTCAGGGAGATTCAGGAGGAAGAAATGATTTTGCTTATCAAGACCACATGCTGATTCAACTCCATTTTTTTTTTTGCTGATTTTTCAACTGCTTTTTCTAAATGGAGTGTTGCCAGAAATATCAAACAATATCACTACCAGGCATCTTTTCAAACGGGACCGACATGAACAAAGTTAAACATATAATGCGGAGATGCCCTGAGCCCATCCAAATCCAAAGATGGAATCTTCTTAGAACTGGATAGCTCAAAAACCTAGAACTACCTAGAACCAACTTACTATGACTTTATGGCCAATTCTAGCACTTATGAATATCGCAGTGTCCCCATGGCCACATGATCAAAATTCAAGTCCTTGGCAATCAGCCTGAATTTATCACATTTGCCATGTCCTAGGGTCACACGATCACCATCTGCCACTTTCCAACAAGCAAAATCAACGGAAGAAGCCAGATTTCCTTAGCAACTGTGGTTAAAAAAAAAAAAACATAAAATTGTGTACAAGTCAATTAATGACTACATTACTTAGCAACAGACATCCTGACCCCAACTGTGGTCAGGAGTTGAGGCCTACACGCAAACAAGCAAACATAAAGTCTTCCTCATTCTCAGTCTCAGATTCTTCAACTGGCATCATTGTTTCTGACAGGCCTCTAGCTTTGTATCTTCCTAGAAATCTGGATTTGACCCTTCAATCTGCCTCTTAGCCTAGAAGTCAGACCCAGTCTGGAAGAAGTCAATATAATTGCAAGGAATTACTTTTCTTTCTTTTTTTCCCCCTTAGCATTCCCTTATAATGGTGTGACGGCTTATTGAATGGTTTTGTTGTGTGTGTTTTACCTCATAAACCACCACAAGTCCTTTGGGATAGACGTGGTATAGAAAAGCAATAAAGGAAGCTTTGGAGACTGTATCATTGGGGAAAACAGCACAAATCTGCAAGCTTTTATACTTCTCACACACATTGGTACATACACGCCTTGCATATGTTGTGGCTTCTAATTTATAATTACCCAGCAACAGGCTACAGTGTATATTCCTATGAACCTACATATTCCTCTTTAAAAAGATTGTTAAAAACTTTTATACTTCAAACACAAAAAGGCAGATATTATTTTGATAAGAGCAAGAAGATATTCTATGCAACGAAAGAGATATTTGCCATGATATTGCTACAATGCATAAACTAAAAGATGTAAGCATTAATACATATATTTAGGAAATACGGCTATGGAGAAAACTTACTCTGTTTCCCCAAAAATAAGACCTAACCAGAAAATAAGCCATAATATGTCTTTTGGAGTAAAAATTAATCTAAGACCTGGTCTTATTTTGCGGAAAACATGGTATTTTACTCAACAAAGCTGTTATAGTCATAAAAATGTAAATGATCGATATTTATCCTTTTATGAACCATTTAAATTTTATATTAGCTATACTTGTCCTAAATTTTATTAAATCTCTTTTGACATTTTGAAAATTAATCTATCTATATACCCATTCCAAGTTAAGAGCAGAAACTATTTAAAAATCAGAGACAAAGTTTTTAAATTGCATTAAAACATAATAAAATAAGGTTGTGCTTCTTTAAAATGTTGCTGAAGCCCTAAACTCCATGTAGATTTTCCCCCAAGATCATTTAAAAAGGTAACTTTAGGGGGAAACCCAATAGGATATTTAATCCATTCTTCTTCTTTTTTGACTGATGTGTGTGTGTGTGTGTGTGTGTGTGTGTGTGAGGGAGTAGAATTTGTGTGTGTTTGTGTGTTTTGGAGAAAGAAAGAAGTATAGATTCCCTCAAACTGATTTTGGATTGTTTTTTTTTTTTTTTAATATGGCAATAAATTCAGATTCTACATAATACCACAAACTTTTTTTTTTAATCCTGTTTCTTTCAAATCACCATCAAGTTTATGAAAATTCCTCATTCATACAAAAATATAAAATATTTTAGCCCAAACAGGAATTAGTGTGGCCAAGAAACCTAAACAAAAATCTCCAAAGCATAGCAGCTTATTGAGAGCTCTACCTGTATCTATTTTATCTGTTTCACTATCACCAGATAGACTCATGATACATTTTCAAAAGCAATTTCTTAAGTTTACTTTTTAAAGTTGATACAGAAGATTAAGAAAACATTAGATTGAACTTCAGTTCTATTTTTTAAAGTGTGCCAGCACCATTTTTGTGGCTTGCTAAACTGGCAATGGCTAGTCTAGTGAAGAGAAGGACCAGGGGAGACATGATAGCAGTGTTCCAATATTTGAGGGGCTGCCACAAAGAGGACGGGGGGTTAAGCTGTTCTCCGAGGCACCTCAACACCAGGCAAGGAGTAATGGATGGAAACTGAACAAAAAGAGATTCAACCTGGAAATAAGGAAAAATTTTTTGACAATGAGAACAATCAACCCATGGAACAGAAGTTGCCTTTGGAAGTTGTGGGAGTTTCATCACTGGAAGCTTTCAAGAAGAGACTGGACTGCCATCTGTCAAAAATGGTGTAGGGTCTGCTGGGTGGGAGGTTGGACTAGATGACCTACATGGTTCCTTCCAACTCTATTAATCTGTAATCTGTATAAGATCTTCAAGATAATGGAGGACAGTTAATGGACAAAATTGGGGACTTGTAGCAGATAAAACCTGGGCGTGGAGTGAAATGAGGAATCAGCCTAGGGTCCTTATGTTCCCATAAGCAGTTTAAATCCAGTCCCTCTTGAATTCTGTTAATCCTCCCTATTGTCAATTTAGTACTGACTGTTAACTAGACTATTGTTCTAGGCTTGAGCAATAAACCATCTGAACTGAAATTTAATGTGGGGTCTTGATTATTTACACCCTGACATGATATCAAGCTGACAAGCGTATTCTGTTCCTTAAAACTCCTTAAGAATCTCCTGCCCAAAAGGTTTGGAATGCAGTTGTCACCATGGAACAAGTTTCTTTAGGATTCTTGACTGAGCATCCACTCTTCTCAACTAATCAACATCACCCTTCATTGCCATGTTCGTCCCATGCACCATACCTTTCTCTCCACCTAGCAAATCCATGTACCATACCTATCTCCCCACGTAGCAAGTCTGTTCCCATTTTGAGTGACAAGATATTTTCCATGTTAGGAAACCTCTTCCCTCTCAATGCACAATCCTTTAGACTCATCAGCTTTGAATGAAATACTGCCCATTATTTATGATATGTGGAAGAACAATTCGTTGTCCAAAAGAGTGATGACAGTTCAACCCAACCATAAATCTTCCATTGGTCGATAACCATTATACCCATTGCCTTCACCCTGAAAATGATTTGAGAGAGGCATAAATCTGCCCTTGGTCCATTTTTCAAGCAGAATCTGTCGTACTCATAGTCTGGAGTGTATCAAGCATGGCAAAATCATAAAGTTTTATGCATGCATATGGTTTTTTTCCCCCTAAGATAGCTGTTTCTACGCAGGGGGACAATTGTGGAAAGCAAATCAGAGCTGTACACCATCCTGAGTTGAAGCACATGGAAGAATCTAAACCGAGACTCAGTATGGAATGCTCACATGAGATGAAACCAATGTACCCAATGTGCATACATTGGTTTATTACCAAATTCTTCAACCCTGATATTGAATTTTCTCTATGCCTATAAACCACACTCCTTCTTCACTGGAGACCTGTCCAGGGAGAATGTTTTCTGAGCTAATGCAAAAAGAAAAGAAAGAAAAGAAAAGAAAAGAAAAGAAAAGAAAAGAAAAAAAAAGAAAAAAGAAAAGAAAGAAAGAAAGAAAGAAAGAAAGAAAGAAAGAAAGAAAGAAAGAAAGAAAGAAAGAAAGAAAGATGATTTCTTTATACAGCTCATGATTTTCATTCTCTTAGAGATTTTCAATTCCTCTGCGTGTTGTGACAATTATTTTCATTGGGGGAGGGGGGGAAGAGGCTGATGTTTCATGGTTATTTTTATTTCCAACACTTCGTTGAAAATCCTGACCTTTACTGAAAATTGTGAGCGCCTTAGGGAAAAAAAAGACAGAAAATTTTGCACCTTCAATGAGTACAAATCTAGTTGATTCTCTCTCTCTCTCTCTCTCTCTCTCTCTCTCTCTCTCTCTCTCTCTCTCTCGTATCCCAAGTTTTGTCTTCTTACCCAACTTACTTAAAGTGCAAGAGGTGGACCTGTAATATTTGCAGAAATAAGGAAAACATTCTAAGAACAGTCATGATAAGTGTTCGGTTCATATTTTATCACCATTACACACTGGCAAATTGTCCAGGGAGAACACAATAGAAGAAAGCCAAACAAAACTCTATTATTAGGCTGATCAAAACAAATATCACACCTTTCAGAAGGCAACTGCATTTTAAAGATTTGGGAGAACTGATGAAATTGAACATTTTACTACCAACTGCTATATCTAGAAGTTAGAATATTTTGCTCTTGATTCCCTTGTGCGTTACAATCTCTCTACGTAGTGTCTCCATGAGTATAAAGCTAAAGGTTCCCCTTGCATATATGTGCTAGTTGTTCCCGACTCTAGGGGGTGGTGCTCATCTCCTTTTCAAATCCGAAGAGCTAGCGCTGTCCGAAGACCTCTCCGTGATTATGTGGCCAACATGATTAAATGCCAAAGGCACACAGAACGCTGTTACCTTCCCACCAAAGGTGGTCCCTATTTTTCTACTTGCATTTTTGTACATGCTTTTAAACTGCTAGGTTGACAGAAGCTGGGACAAGTAACAGGAACTCACCCTGTTACACGACAGTAGGGATTCGAACCGCTGAACCGCTGGCCTTTCGATCGACAAGCTCAGTGTCTTAGCCATTGAACCATATGTGTATAATTCTAATCCTAATACAGAATCAACTACAATTGATATATGAAATTATTTTTTTACAGATTTTGTCCTTTTGCCATTATCTGAAGAACTCATTAGTCTCTAATATTCTAATAGTGTAGATGTAAACCTAATATGATGATGATGATGATGATGATGATGATGATGATGATGATGATGATGATCACAATCACAATCATGGTTAGCTGCTAACTGGATTAAATATTGTGAGACTAACACCTAAGTTCTTTCTTTTCTGGTCAAACATTTTTGAGGGACACTGAACTCTTTCATCATCCTCTTTTAAAGACCCCATAAACCCTTGTGGGGTGGAGTCTGGGCAACCGAACGGAGCTGAGTGTTTACTGTCTGGATGCCCTTCTGTCGCCAATGCGGAGTTTTATTCAGCAAATATATTCTCACTGTGTGAGAGAAATATCTGCCTCTACTGAGGCTCTAACTCATAGCCTCTTGACTGTGAGGTGAGAGCTCCACCTCTAGACCATGGCACCACTCGGACACTGAACACTTTGCCATGACCAAATTCAGGAATATAATTAAGAGCTTCTTACTCTTCTCAACTTCATATCTGCTGAAACCATTCTCAAATCTGAAACAGGAAAATTGTACTTACATCTATGACAATGCATTAAAAGGCACAAGCTCATTGCAACAATGAGAAGGTGCATTCACTTTCATTCAAACATCCTTCATCATTCAAACATCATTCAAACATCTTGCATGGTACGGGACCAGCGGACAAAGAAGCTCTACAGAGAATCATTAAAACTGCTCAGAATATCATCGGACTCCAGCTACCAGCCCTGGATGACATCTTCGAATCTTGCTGTTTGAGGAAGTTTCATAACATTCTCAGGGACTCTTCCCATCCTGCTTACAATCTTTTTGGACCATTGCCTTCTGGCAGAAGATACAGAACAATTAAAACTCAGACCACACTTTTTCTGAATAGCTTTTATCCCAGAGCTATAATTGCACTCAACAATGAACTAAAGGGCTACCATCAGTGAACTGTTGGATAGCATTACTTGGTCTGTTGTGTGGATGTTTGGGTGGTTTAGGGGCAGGGAATTTGTGGTGGGTGGGAGTGTGTTTGGGGATTGTTATGTATGTTAGACCTGGTCTTTGGGTGTTAAGTGAATTTTGTTGTATGGGTATACTGTATATACATGTACAATGACAATAAAGTTATATATTTCCTTTCTATCAGACAAAACTGTATATATTCAGTGCATAAGAATACATGACTGTGCAAAAGATACATCCCAGTTTCCCCGGAAGGCTTTCTCCCTGAGTATTCCACTTGCTTTAAATCAGGGGGTCACCAACCCTTCAGACTTCAGGGAATTTAGTGGTCTAAATTCATAACTTTAAATCCAGTGGACCACTAATATGAATTAGTGATGGGATGGGGTCCTTCAGGCACTTAGCGTGGCTGCCTGTTAGCAAAGAGAAGTGCGGGGTCAACCCTAGCTTTGCTGTCCATTGCAGCTAGGAATCTCAAATATGACCAAGAATGAAAATTTGTCTTGTAGTCAGCCCAGGCACTAGATGCCCCCCCCCCCGCAAACTCTGTCTCTCGAGGAGCCCAGCTGAAGTTTCGTGCACAGCTCATTGAAGCACCTGGACTCCCAAGGAGGGAGGGAGAGGCTGGAGTTACTAAACAGGCAGCCAAGCTAAATGCCTGAAGGACCCCATCCCTTCAGCAAGTGGGATTAATTGCTTTGGCAGGCTGTATCCAGCCCAGGGGCCATAGTGTGAGGATCCCTGATTTAGTGCAATATAAAAAAATGTAGAAATGCAAAGATTTTTCTGTGGACCACCAAAATTTTCTTGCAGACCACCAGTGGTCCATGGACCACCAGTTGGTGACCGCTGCTTTAAATCACAATGGCATACACACACACACACACACACACAAACACAAGTTTGCTCTGTGTGATTTTACCAGAGAACAAATGAAAAAGACCCTCTGGCAAACTTCTCTAATCCAGAATGTTTCGGATTTCTTCTGCTGTTTTATTTAAAGATTGGGGTCAGACGTCTTCTCCTATCTCTTTAGAAGGGAATGTAGGAGCCTTGGCAGAGTAGACCATACCTCTTTGGGACTCAGCCAGAACTTCTAAGGCCACTAATGGCATCAGAAAGCCAGGAAGACCGTCTGGGAGCCAGATGTAAACATTATCCATTCTCAAAAGACACCTACCGTTCTTTCAAGTTCTCCCAGCTCTTCAGTCTGTAATACAAGAAGCACTCCCGATTCACCTCACGTCACCTTTCCATGTCAGCCTAACTCCATGTGAATTATCTCCCCTTATTATCTGAAGCCATTCACACAAATTTAAAAGTGCTGTGAGGGTGCTTGGGAATCATTCAGCTTTCCGATTGCTCACACATTTTTTTTTGAATCATCTCTCCAGGCATGGAGTTGAATAAGGCTGAACTGAGCATCATGCTTGCGTGGATGGGAATTACACACAATGGCCCCCATCCTTTCTTTCCAAAACCTAATTTTAGCTCGTAATTGAACACAACCGCCAGATACCCCTGAAGGAGCACTTTTAGAAAACTACCTTGTGTATCTCTGAAGCCTCATTCATGCTGCCACTTCAGGAAGTATTTTTTTTTCCAGCTCTTAACTTCTCAATCCTTCCACTAATAAGCAAAAAAAAAAAAAAAAAAAAAAAAAGCCAGTAACTTTCAGGCAGCAGATTGAGTAAATGATTTTTACCCACAAATTTTCTGTTTTGGTACCCAACGTAGCATTTCGGTCATTCATAGCTTTTTCCTTCCTCTCCAGGATAATTTGCAATCTGTAGAACATATAATAAGAGTTGGATGGGACCTTGGACTAGTGATGAAATCCATTTTTTTTTACTACCGGTTGTGTGGGTGTGGCTTGGTGGGCGTGGCTTGGTGGGCGTGCAGGGGAAGGATACTGCAAAATCTCCATCCCCACCCAACTCCTGGGGGAACGATATTGCAAAATCTCCATTCCCACCCCACTCTGGGACCCGTCAAGGGTGGTATTGCCAGTTCTCCAAACTACTCAAAATTTGTGCTACCAGTTCGCCGAAGTGCTTAAAATTTCCGCTACCATGTTTTAAAAAATAAAAATAAAAATCTTTTATAAAAAAAAAAACCAAAAAAAAAAAAACAATTCCGCTACCAGTTCTCGAGAACCAAATCCAGAACCTGGATTTCACCTCTGCTGTTGTGGCCCGTACGCGGCCTGTGCAGCTAGTAGCTGATTCAGACAGCGAGGAGGCTGGTGTGGTGCTGTGCCAGCAGCCAGTGCAGCTGGCACTCGAGTCGGACAATGAGGAGGCTGGAGAAGATGTGGTGCCAGAGGTGCAGATTCAGCCAGGGCCTTCACAACCTCCAGAAGCTCCCATAAGTGAAGAAGAAGAAGAAGAGGAGCCTCTTCTGGATGCACGGGCGCACAGAGCTGCCAAAAGGCAGGAGTGGCTTCTTAGGAGGAGATCTCCTCGAGAGTATGATGTGGGGCTAATTGGCTACTCCCTTAGCCTATTTAAGGAGGAACGCCGACTGAAGCAATTTGCAGGGAACAACTTAGTTCACATACCTTTGTGTCTTGTCTTGCTTATCTTATTAGCTTCCTGCAAATTGCTTCTGGGTATTCTGCCAACCATAGTAAGCTTTCAATTATTATTCTTTGAATTATTGGAGACTGTTAATGCAATTAATTAACAGCTGTTATTGTAAAAGACTGGCTTATTCAGTAAATTACGGTTTGAATGGACTTTCTGTGTGCTGCGTTCTTTGGGGTCCGTAGCTGGAGCAGAACACCTGCCTTGGAAGTCTTCTAGTCCAACCCCCTCTCGAGCAGGACACCCTACATTATTTCACATAAATGGTTGTCCAGTCTCTTTTTGAAAGAGTCTAGTGAGGGAGGACCCACAACTTCTGAAGGCAAGCTGTAAACATAAATTGGTGATCAGTTCGAAATCCATCTTGTTCTGAATAAAGTCAGAGCCTAGAGACGTTGTCTCTATAGAAGGTGCCTATTGAGTTTATTCCTTTCAGGTAATTTGATCATTTTTATTGTGGTTGGACCCTACCCAGGTAAGCAAGGAGAGAGGGAAGAAGGAGCCCATATAAATTTATTTGTTTAGTGTATTTATGCAACCAGAACACTTATATCAATAGGAAGGGAGGGTATTAATATAAAATATAGCAACCATATAATGCAATGCGTAGTGTGAGTAGTAAACAAAATAAATATTGTGAGCATAATTGAAGAACATTATTGTCCTGGGAGACTTTATTATGTAAATAATGAGCAATGAAAGAGAGAGGCAGTATCGGAGAGGAAAATAGAAGGAAGGAAAGCTTTGCTTTTACAGGTAAATCTTTGCATCTGCTTGACTAACAAAATCATTTGCATATCATTTTTTTTTAAATAATTTGTTCCCAGCTCTGCTTTTTCATGTTGGATAACATCTTAATGGAGTTATTGTCTATCTTGGGAAATATTAAAGGGAGGGAGAGGAGGAGGAGGAGGAGCGGGAGGGGGAGGGGAAGGCAAAGGACAGCCAAAGGACAGACTTACAGAGATACATTGGTTCCAATTTGAGCACCTGGGTTCTCTCTCAACACACTCCAGTAATAAAGGCGCGCCTAAATGCATTTGTAAGCATCCCCATTTATCTTGATGTCATGTTGTCATCGGGTGATCCAACTTTTAATAAAGTTATCTTAGTGGCTGGCAGAAGGAATACTTGCTGAATGTTCATATTTACTGTTAAAGAGCAGAAGGTTAATAGGTTCAGTTTGTCATTTTCTGCATGTCAAGAATGAAATTTAGTATTACCGCGCTGACGGGATTCTTCTCTTATCGGGAATCTTATAACTCGTGGGAGGGGTGGGGGGGAAATAGACATGCGAGTTTTGCTCTTATTTCAAGCAAGGTATTCCAACCTCTCTCTCGGCGAGATCTGTAACCACACAATCTGATAACAGGAATGAAGGCAGAGTTTCCATTCTCCCTTTGATGCTCTGAGCGCTCAAAGATTATTATTTTTTTTTAAATCACCTGTTGTAGAATCACAGCCTTCAAATGCCTGGGCATATCCATTCAACATAGGAGCCAGACGATGCTCTCAGAACCATGCATATGGAGAATGATGTATACATCATATACTAACAGAACCATAGCTCACAAATGACAGGGAAGAAGGATGCATGAATTTATTAACTCTGCTTCTTCCTATTTCTCATTCCTCCTGCCCCCCCCCCCCCAGCTTGAATGCAGGTCACTTTTCAATTTGAAATATATGACCAGACATAAGAGAGCATATGCCCCAAAAACCATAGCTCTGAGCAAGTTATAATATACAGCAGAGGTCTTCAAACATGGCAGCTTTAAGACTTGTGGACTTCAACTCCCAGAATTCTATGCTGGCTGGAGAATTCTGGGAGTTGAAGTCCACAAGTCTTAAAGCTGACAAGTTTGGGGACCCCTGATACACAGTGTACAGTTAGTCCTTGACTTACAATTGCAATTGAGCCCAACATTTCTGTTGCTAAGTGAGACGGTTGTTAAGTGTGCTTTCCCTTATTTTATGCTCTTTCTTGCTACAGTTGTTAAGTTATTGCTACCATTTATTAAATTAGTGACACAGAGTGGCACAGTGGTTAGAGTGCAGTACTGCAGGCTACTTCTGCTGACTGCAGGCTGCCTGCAATTTGGCAGTTCAAATCTCACCAGGCTCAAGGTTGACTCAGCCTTCCATCCTTCCGTGGTTGGTAAAATGAGGACCCAAATTGTTGGGGGCAATAGGCTGATTCTGTAAACCGCTTAGAGAAGGCTATAAAGCACTATAAAGTGGTATATAAGTCTAAGTGCTATTGCTATTAAGGGATCATGTGATTCCAGGACACTGTAACCGTCATAAATATGAGTCAGTTGCCAAGTTTCTGAATTTTGATTATGTGACCATGGGGATCCTGCAACGGTCATAAGCATAAGTCATAAGTCCCATTTTTCAGTGCCATTGTAATTTTGAACAGTTACTAAATGAATGGCCGTAAGTCAAGGACTACCTGTACAGAATATTATTGAATAAAATTTGGGCTTTTCTCCTATTGTGGAGCTTTAAAAAATTTTTGCTCTGTTTATTTTTTTTTTTTTTTTTTTTTTTTTTTTTGAAATGCATGCATTTTGAGATGTACTTTATTTTCAGAAAGTGGTTTTATTTGATTTGGTTGATGTGCTTGGCAACCATAAAATTGGATGGGACTCAAAACCCATTGAATCCAAGGTCTTACTGATTGAAACATCTGATAAAAAAAGAGACATTCAAACTTTTTTTTCAAAATCTGCTAGTTTTAAAAAAATAATAATACAGAACTTCTAAATGATTCCGTGGATCATCATTTGAAAAATCTTGTGCTAAAGCATTTCAAGAAGGTAATTTTTCACCCTCTGTTGAGGATATCCAGTGAAGGGGATACAGCCCATTGCACTGGTTGGTAGCTCTTACAATCAATAAAGGTGAAGGTAAAGGTTCCCCTCGCACATATGTGCTAGTCGTTCCCGACTCTAGGGGGCGATGCTCATCTCTATTTGAAAGCCAAAGAGCCAGCGCTGTCTGAAGATGTCTCCGTGGTCATGTGGCCAGCATGACTAAATACCAAAGGTGCACGGAACACTGTTACCTTCCCACAAAAGGTGGTCCCTATTTTTTTACTTGCTTTCGAACTGCTAGGTTGGCAGAAGCTGGGACAAGTAATGGGAGCTTACCCCATTATGTGGCAGTAGGGATTTGAACTGTTGAACTCCCAACCTTTCGATCAACAAGCTCAGTGTCTTAGCCACTGAGCCACTGCATCCTCTAATCTAATCTAACCTAATCTTAACCATGTTTTACCATTAATACATTCCTTCAAACATCTAGCCTGAATCTACTTCCCTGTAATTTCAGCCGATTGTTTCTATTCCTGACTTCTGCAGCAATGAAAAACAACAGCTACGATATGTTTTCTAGATCAGATATCAAACAATGGAGACTCCATCTTTCCTCCATCTTTTCTTCTGCTGGTAAATATATTCAGTTTCTTTAACTGTCCTTTGTGGATTAGTCTCCAGCCTCCTTACTCACTCCAAGAAGGGCCTGACTGAGGCAGAGTAAATTGGGGGAATGTGCAATTTTATGTCAACTACCGAACAGGACAAGGTCAGGAATAGCTAGATGAAATTATAACTGGCTGAATATTCATGTCTAGTTATCATCTAATCCTTATTTTACAATGAGAATATTATTATGAGAATATGACAGACTCTGGTGAGACTAAGATATATTATATCCATTACAGTTCCCCAATCTATGGATTCAAATGGACAAATGAGGACAATTCACATTAAAATCCCAAGCAAAGACATTTCTTTTCCATGTCAACTTGTAATGCAAGGACCCTCAAATTTTTTAAAGTCCCTCATCTGGATTCAAATTCCCAATATTTGTAAAAGGCAGCTAAGAAATATACTTGGTTATCTTCCCAATAATTCTCTGGGCATACATTTAATATGCTATCTTCCTTTTCTCATTCTTATTTTCTTAAATTTACCCTGAATAGCCCAGATTTCTGATAGGTATGACATTTTAAGCGAGATTTTGATCCTTAAATCTGAGAGTAACTAGATAGTGTATTAAGCTGTAGATGTGTTGATTATTTTCTGTGTTAATTTTAAGATGGGGGGTTATCGGGTTGTTTTTGTGGGAGGTTTCACTTTTAAGGCTCAGATCAGTGGTGGTTTCAAAAAATTTTACTACTGGTTCTGTGGGTGTGGCTTGGTGGGCATGGCATGGCTTGGTGGGCGTGGCTTGGTGGGCGTGGCAGGGGAAGGATACTGTAAAATCTCCATTTTCTCCCGATCAGCTGGGACTTGGGAGGCAGAGAATAAATGGGGGTGGGGCCAGTCAGAGGTGGTATTTACCGGTTCTCTGAACTACTCAAAATTTCCAGTATTGGTTCTCCAGAACTGATCAGAACCTGCTAAAACCCACCTCTGGCTCAGATTGTTTTTTTGTTTGTTTGTTTGTTTTGTTTTGTTCCGTCATATCCCATTCTAGTTATTATCATTTCTTGTAAAATCTAGATCTATTTTAAAAAAAAAAACACATTTGCCAAATATTGGAAATGCAACCAGATTCCAGGTTCGTACCACCACATGTGGTGGACTTGCCCAAAGGCAAAAAAAAAAAAAAAAAAAAAAAAAAAAAAAGGATGAAAATACATACAAATTATGACATTTAATATTACATGATTCGACAAAAGCAAAAGTTGTATTTGCACAACCCTGGAAAAATGAGGAAGTTCCTTCAGATGAAATAATAATAATAATAATAATAATAATAATAATAATAATAATAATAATAATAATAATAATAAATAGATTGTGAGGAAATGGATTGGTTAACGCTAAAGACAAAGGATAAATAAAACACAATATTTTTTTTAACTTGGGATTTGTTTTATCAATGGTTAGATAATAAAGGTAGAAAATAGAAGTTGGAAGAATACTATTATGTACAAGTAAAGAATATTATTATTATTACTACTATTATTATGTATGTGTAAAACGACCCAGATGATACACTGTCTATTAAATACTTATATATGTTAAAGAAAAATGTATAAAACTAGATCATTTTGTGTAATCTAGATTAGAGGCTTACTCAGAAGTTCACTCACAGAGAAATAAGGACATATTCTGACCTGCTCAGAATTTGAGTAAGCTAGTTCTGTTAACTTTCTCATCAACACAATCCATTTTTCTGTACAGACACATTTTTATTTCCTGTTTGTTTGTTTATTGATCAAATTTATTTGCCACCTATCTCATGGTTCAAGGTGACTTTTTCTGCAGTGGACTTGACCACAATTGCATTTCTTGATACAAACAGATATTAAATATTAGGCTCTAACTGCAATTTTGTGTTATTCTTATTTCACCTCTCCAGCATAACAGTGAGCACTTCAAGCAACAACAGCTGCAACAGAAATATGATTTAACACACCCATTGATATGCCTGTCATGGCTCCAGACTATCAATTTAAATTAATTTGATAAGAGAAGCTTGAGCAGAAAAGCAAGAAAATCACCAGGTCCCACCCACAGAAGAAATTGTATTGTTGTAAACAAAAGCTAATGTGAGGGTCAGAAGTACAATCTACAAATGGAAATCTACTTCTGATTGAATACAATCATTTATATATTGACCATCATCAACAAAAGCTGTGGCCAATTTATCACACAAAGTAGTAATAAAATATGCCAGAAAACCAGTTGGCCTTTGCCTGTGCAGAACAGAGAAAATATTCAATTGGAAAGCTAGGTGTCACGAAAAAGTTGACATCCTTTTCTCTGATAAACAGTTTTTCTCTCTTATGATTTGTTTGCTTTTATTCTTCCCACAGCATAAGATCTAAGCTACATGCCCTACACATCCTTAAAACTACTTCAGAAAATACAGAAATAGTTCCATAAAATATCACACATATGTCTCATTTGAAACTGAAACTCTTCCCACATACAAATGTAGACTTGGAAGGAGATCTCTTCGCGAAAACCTGCTAATAGCCAGCAGCAGAGAACATCTTCCACATGTTGTAGCTCTGGAGTAGGGTGGATGGGTAGTTCTAAATGACAGTACTCTTTAGTAGTTAGCCTGACTAGGTGGCTCAAGTGGCTAAGACACTGAGCTTGTCGATCAGAAAGGTGGTCAGTTCGGCTGTTCGAATCCCTAGTACAGGTCTCCTGCGTGAGCTGTAGACCTGTAGACCTGTAGACCTGAGAGTTGCACTAGATGACCTCCAAGGTCTCTTCCAACTCTGTTACTGTTCCAGTGAATCCTTACTTATTAAAATTCTTCCTTAAAGGAGTTCTACATTCCAGCTACATAAAATCATCAACATTTAGAAAGAGCAGGAAAAAACTCAAGATGGCATCAAAAAGCCAACACAGTTCTAGGCTGTATAAACAGAGGGATAGAATCAAGATCATGTGTAGTGTTAATACCACTTTATCATGCCTTGGTAACTTGGAATACTGCATCCAGTTTCCACACTTGGAATACTGCATCCAGTTTTGGTCACCACGATGTAAAAAAAAAAATGTTGAGATTCTAAAAAAAGTGCAGAGAAGAGCAACCAACATGATTAGGGGACTAGAGGCTAAATCATATGAAGAACTGGTTGCTGGAACTGGGTGTATCTAGTTTGATGAAAAGGAGGACTGGGGTGACATGATAGCAGTGTTTCAGGGGATGCCATAAGAAGAAGGAGTCAAGCTATTCTCCAAAGCACTTGAAGGCAGGACAAGAAGCAATGTGTGGGAACTAATCAAGGAGAGAAGCAACTTAGAACTAAGGAGAATTTTCCTGATAGTTAGAACAATTAATCAGTGGAACAACTTGCCTCCAGAAGTTGTGAATGCTCCAACACTGGAAGATTTTAAGAAGATGTTGGATAACCTTTTGCCTGAAGTGGTGTAGGGTTTCCTGCCGAAACATGGGGTTGGACTAGGAGACCTCCAAGGTCC
This sequence comes from Masticophis lateralis, assembly GCA_030761175.1. NCBI lineage: Eukaryota > Metazoa > Chordata > Lepidosauria > Squamata > Colubridae > Masticophis > Masticophis lateralis. The sequence continues at coordinate 119,607,412 of JAUDYJ010000004.1, read as the reverse complement.
TTTCCAACTCTATTATTCTATTCTATTCTATTCTATTCTATTCTATTCTATTCTATTCTATTCTATTCTATTCTATTCTATTCTATTCTATTCTATTCTATTCTTGATTTTTGTGACCTCCCAACATATGCAAGGTAGAACCAGTGTATTGGACATTTTTTGCTCCTGATGCAGTTTATTTATTAATTAATTTATTTATTAATGGTACTTGTATGCCGCCCTATCTCCAATGGACTCAGGGCGGCTCACAACAATTAAAACAAAGCAAACAAACCATTAAAACAGAAATCCAGATTAAAATTAACAAAAAAATCAATAAAACCCAGTTAAAATTCTATTAAAACCTCCATCAGTCCAGGGCGGCCAGGTGAAATAGTTATGTTTTCAGGCCACGGCGGAAGGAGTGAAGGTTGGGGGCCACCTGGAGCCCCAGAGGGAGTTGATTCCAAAGGGTGGGTGTGCCCACAGAGAAAGCTCTCTCTCTGGGGATAGACAGCCAACACTGTCTGGCTGACAGCACCCCAAGTAGGCCCTCCCTGTGGAAATGCACAGGGCGGTGGAAAGCTGTTGCTGGCCACAGATGGTACGCCAAATATCCCAGGCCTAAGCCATGTAGGGCTTTATAGGTAACCACCAGCACCTTGAATCTCACCCAGAGGGCAACCGGCAACCAATGCAAGTCACGCAGGAGAGATGTAATGTGGGAGTGTCGAGACACTCCCATCACTACCCGCACGGCCGCATTCTGCACCAGCTGAAGCCTCTGAGTTGTCTTCAAGGGCAATCCCATGTAGAGAGTGTTGCAGTAGTCAATATGGGAGGTGACAACCGCATGAGTGACTGTGCATAGGGCATCACAATCCAAGTAGGGGTGCAACTGGCGCACCAGGTGAACCTGGGCAAATGCCCCCCTATGTTTTTCATTCAAAAACATATGTGTTAAAATGGTTTACATTTATGAAAATTGTATGGTTTTTCTGTCAGCTATATTTTATCTATATTCAGTTAATGCTTTGAGCAACCTTGACTTCAGGTTAGCCATGATTAAATTAGATATCAATAATCCAATGATTCTATTGGCAGTAGTGTGCGTGGATGTGTGGGTGTTAAATTTTGCTGTGATTTTTCCAGAACTTTCTCCAATACCTGCAACAACACAAATGATGTATTTATTGGATCCAGCTCAACGGTAACTATTTGCTGATTTAAAACATGAGCAGTTATGAGGGGAAAAAAATAAGCAGTTATTAGGGACAAGAAGACTTAAGAAAACTCATTGTTGCCCAAGTTCAACACTGCTTACTCTGAGTTTTTATTCTGCAACTCTTGTTTTAAAGTTCCAAAGGGTGACACTGGATAATTTATACCTGTAATTTAATGTTATGTTATATATTAGGTAGAATATTCCTGTCGGCCACCCTCCTCCCCTCTAACAAACAGGCCCTTCAGTTTCCATCTTAATAAATAGCTGGTGTGCTCTTGCATATAAATAACGGTTAGAGAGTTTCTCAAGGGCACCAGAAACCTTGAAGCATACAACATCAGTAAATACAAAGAGGCAAAAAGGTAATCTTGGACACTCACTGATATATTCTTCAGGGCTGCAAGTGAACCAACATGCTCCTAACTGCTGAAGCTAACAAAACCTGGGCAACAAAAATGGAATTTGTGGCTGCTAGAAGGGACCACGTTTTGGTGTCCTTGCACGGAAAAGTGGCCACCACAGAGAAAACAATAAGATGGGTTCATGGGTTGATGGCTTGCCCCCCCACCCCCCACTCCATACCTATATTTCAGAATGTGTTTGTCTGCTTAAGCATTCACGAGGGCCGTCAATAATTTATTTGGCTCTGGTGCTTTAATTTTCCGAAGCTTCAGTTAGGCAAGTAACTCGGTGACACCGTCTCCCTGCTCGGTGTTCTTTCTGAAATATCTCTTGGTCCTCCTGGGAGAACAGATGCCAGAATCAGTAGGCTCTTTAGCAAAGATGGGATTTCCTGTAAGATCTAGACAAGTCTGAGAGCTGCCAAAACTTGTGCAAAAAACTCTCCCAGGGAACAGGTGGCATTTATTGATGAAGACAATTTACAATATTTCTTAATGCACAGATTAAATTCCTTGTAGGTCCAATCACACTTGGTTAATAAAGCTATTCTCTCCTCTCCTCTCCTCCCCCCCATCCCTCCCTTCCCCTCCCCTCCTCATTATCTATTCTATTCTATTCTATTCTATTCTATTCTATTCTATTCTATTCTATTCTATTCTATTCTATTCTATTCTATTCTATTCTATTCTATTCTACTCTATTCTACTCTACTCTACTCTACTCTACTCTACTCTACTCTACTCTACTCTACTCTACTCTACTCTACTCTACTCTACTCCTATTCCATTCCATTCTCCATTCTCCATTAATTTCAGGATAGTTCTCTCTTTTCCCTCTAGCTTTTACCTTTGAAATACAGTCACCAGAAAATGGAAACACTCAACTCAGGGTTATGGGTCTCTTGGCCTTAGTTACATTTTTGTTACAACTAGCTAAAATGACAACTGCAACAGTGGCATCCATTGGATGTCCCTGAGTTTGTAAGGCCATAACACTGCCTGACAAGAATTTTTTTAAAAAAAAAATGCAGGTAAATAAACAAATAAACCATCTCAACACAAATGTACACATCTTTGCTTTGTTATGCATAATTGCTGCCTTTACCCAACCTACTGAAGCTAAATATTGAAATTAATCTTTTCTGGGTTGACCATAATACAGTGAAATATAAACTAGCCGATTGCAGAAGAGTTTGCACAGTGCTCTAAACTTCCCCTTAAAATAATGATGGGTAAAATTAGTCATTGGTTAATGTGTTGTATGACAAACAAAGATTGGTTTTTAAACGATCCAGTGAAACTTTTTGAGCAAACTCTGCCAATGTGTTTCCTTAAGATAAGGCAGGCTGAGCTTCAATTTTTTTGGTATCAGAGAGTTTGAGACGAACATAGTATACATTGTTTTATGCAGTAGTAAGATAAGGGAATGTTAGCTATCTCGTGTCAGGTCAGGAAAAGAGAGGGCTATTTAAAAAAAAAACATCTTACTTTTAAGAGTTTGATGCAGGGAAAAAGAAATCTTATCAGATGCAGGAATTCTAAACTTCTGCTTTTCAATTATTTATTCATTATTACTGGCTTAACTGTATCATAATGCCACTTGTTTTAATTTATAAATAAGAATTAGAGTGAGCTATTGCTTTGAAGATTTCATTTGTTGAAAGCCTATATACTGTAGATAAGCCATGGAAAGGCTATACTTTTTAAAAAAAAAAAATGTAAATAAACAACATCTCTTCAGAGCTACTGCAATATACTTTGCATTGTACAGGAAGAACTGAGGTAAATAATACATAGAAAGTATTTTTATTATTTTATATTAGGCTGATGCAATCAATATCTACGGTATAATTTTTCCAGTGAAGGATGATGAAGTGTCAGTCTATACAGTCAGAATCAGGGGTGAAATCCAACAGTTTCTAACAGTTTCTGGAGAACCGGTAGTGGAAATTTTGAGTAGTTCGGAGAACCAATAGCAGAAATTTTGAGTAGTTCAGAGAACTGGCAAATACCATCTGGCTGGCCCCAGAGTGGGGTGGGAATAGAGATTTTGCAATATCCTTCCCCCAGGAGGGGAGTGAATGGAGATTTTGCAGTATCCTTCCCCTGGAGTGGGGTGGGAATGGAGATTTTACAATATCCTTTCCCTGTCACACCTACCAAGCCACACCCAAAGAACCAGTAGGGAAAAATTTTGGATTTCACCCCTAGTCAGAATGTTGTTTTTTTTCCCTTCTATTCCTTCTATTTCCTTTTATGTTAACGAAAAATAGAAAGGGTTAAGTCTTGTGAAAAAGGAAGAATTAAAAATAGTACTTTTTGATAGTACTTTGGAGAAGTAACAATAAAAGGGCTTTAGAGAAGTCAGAATTATTATTTTTTTTAAAAAAAATTAAAACACTTTTTACCTGTCTTGCTATCAATTCCCCAAAATTTTACATTCAAGAAACAGACTTATTTTGCTTTTCACTGAATTTGGATTTCCCTTCCAATTGCAGGCTCAAGTAGTCCCAGGAGATCTATGCAGATTGGCTGCAATTCGTCGAAGTAGTTCCACTACGTACAAGGTAAGGCAGAGACAGAGGTAGTCTGCTTTGACCATTGACACAGAGCATCCCATTTTACAGAATTCTTCTCTAAGAAACCCTGCTTCCCTTTGAAAAGCCACTGAAACAAAACAGAATGTCTTCTTCTTGAACAGGGGGTTGGACTAGAAGACCTCCGAGGTCCCTTCCACCTCTGTTATTCTGTTATGTCATCTAGTCATACCCTGTATCGTGTGTGACTACTCATTAAATATTGCAAACTCATTTGCACAAAAAGAAAAAAAAACCAAAAAAACCCCCCCACAGTCTACAGAATACCCTAACAGTTTCAGAAGTTGTTTTGTAAAGTAAGTTAATTTCTGTAGGTAAATTAATTAGGTGTGGAGAAGAATACACATCTATTCTTTTTACGAGGGTCAGTGAAGGATTCTACATTCCCATTTTGAAATGCTCAAAACTAGACCAAAGAATCTCAATCTCTCTCCTTCTCTTACTCCCTCCTTCCCTCTCTCTGTCTCTCTCTCTGTCTGTCTCTGTCTCTCTGTCTCTCCGCCTCCCCCTCTCTCTCCCTCTCTGTCTCTGTCTCTGTCTCTGTCTCTGTCTCTATCATCAATATCAGCAGTCCCCAGCCTCTGGTATTGTGGAAGACATTTTTTCCACCAGGGAGGAGGAGCAGTGCACAACCCAGATTGATTGATTGATTGATTGATTGATTGGTTCAATTTATATGCTGCCCTTTTCCGGAGACTCAGGGTGGCTTACAATGCATTAAGCAATAGCCTTCACACTTTTTGTATATACCTGCTTAGTAGGGCTTTTGCCCCCACTCCAAGCGGTGTTCTTTTTTATACAAAGTCAGCTTATTGCCCCCACAGACTGTGTCCTCATTTTATCTAGCTCAAAAGGATGGAAGGCTGAGTCAACCTTGAGCCTGGTGAGATTTGAACTTGCAGTAATTGCAGGCAGATCTCACACATGTTCGGTTTTATTTGTCCACTGCTCATCTCCAGCTCTGCAATTGGTTCCTAAGAAGCCATGGACCGGTACCAAACTGCAAGCCAACAGGTTGGGGATGCCTGATCTATATCACCTATAACTATCTGCATTTCTACTTCTATTTCTATTAAGCTAAATAGACACACTCCAAAACTGATGCGGCAGATTCAGAGACTTTCAAAACCACCAACCTGTGCAATACAGTCTTTTGTTCAGAAGATGAAAAGTTATGATTTCTTATCTGCTTAGACAGTTTATAAGGGCCCCGTACCTTTAAGCAAAGTTCCTTGCAAAATCTCTAGATTTCTGACAAAAGTTTTTGTTTTTTGCTTTTAAAGAAGGAACAATAATTAATGCACAAAGTGCATAATGGTTGGTTCCAGGGCTAACGTTGAAATAGCTGGAATGAATTCTGAAAAGAAGTGGTAAGAAGATTGAAAATTGTTGGTGGTATGGTCTCAATACAACCATTATTGTTGCCATTCCTGTTGTTTGTGTGGTATTTTTGAAGCCCAGCCTTTTCACTTCTGGCAATCTTCAGTATCATGAGGCAAATTAATATGATTAACCCCATATTGCACAAAAAACCCCTAGTTTTTTTTTTTTAAAAATGATTGGCCTAAAGCAGTGTTACAGCTGTGACAGAAATGGGAACACATCCTTTCCAGTTTAAAACAAAGACTCCAAGTGAATTTATGGTAATTCATATTGGATTTTTAAACGGGCTACTCCAGCTGAACCTACATTTAATTCTCTCATGCTTCCTTTTTCTACTCCTGAAAACCCTCTAGGCACGAAGTTCATTTTCCTATACATAATTCATTGAATAGTTACTTTAATGGAGGCCTCTAAGACTTGTTATAACACACAAACTGGCTACATGATTTTTATGAAAAGTATTGTAGCAATATGTCTGTGGAGATTCACAGTCATCCAGATCATGGTTGTCTCAAACGTGCTTTTTCAAAAGGCAACTGGACTACGTTTTTTTTCCCTCAGAGAAGAAGACATTTCACTTCTCATACAAGAAGCTTCATCAATTCATTATAACTGATGAAGCTTCATGGATGAGAAGTGGAATGTCTTCTTCCTCAAGGACAAAAAAACAAACAAACATAGTCCAGTTGTCTTTTGAAAAAAGTACCTTTGAGACTATTGTAGCAATAGAACAGGAAAGAAAACATGGAATTCTGTTTAGTGTTTCATTAAACAAGGAGAACACAGAAGAAATTCATTAAAATGGCTACTAGACCTGGGCTCAAAAACCCAGATGAATATAAAATGGCAGTGCAGAATGTTGTGGAAAGGCTGGAAGAATAATGGAATATTATTCCATTAGAATGGGATTATTCTACCAATACCAGTCCCCCCCCCCAAATAAGACCCTGTCTTATATTTTATTGAACCCTGAAATAACTACTTGGCCTTATTGCCATGCGTTCAAAAGCCGGATTGGGTTTATTATCAGGGGATGTCTTATTTTGGGGGAAACAGGATAGTAGCAAATATTTGTAGCTAAGGATTGAATTGTGGGGTTCCTGGTGCTCTTTGAGCTTGGTTGTTTTCTTGCAGACATTTTATTACCCAACTATTTATTATTATTTATTTTATTTATTAGTTTGCTTTATATGCCGCCCTTCTCTGGAGACTCAGGGCGGCTTACAATGCTTTTAAGCATGATGTTGTTAACCAGGTAACAACATCAAAATGCTAGGATACAAACAGTCAAGATTCTGTTGATAATTTACTTCATAAACAGCAACTCAATCGAAGTGCCTAGAAACCTGGGAAAAAGTAAATCTGTTTTAGATCTTTTTGGTAACAGCGTTCCATGAACCTAGGCATATAGTCATATCAGTCACATGACCGCAGAACTGTCTTTGGACAATTCTAATTCCCTTGGCTAAGAAACAGAGAAGAACACCAGTTCTACAGTCAGACATGACTCTGACAGGAAACCTTTACCCCATTTTTACTGTCTACTATAGGGTCTGGATTTCTGTAGCCCAGTTATGGTATCCTTACTCATTCGTTGCTTCAGGTGACGGTCAACAAAGCTGCCTTTCTTTCTTTTTCATTTTATGTTCAGAAAAGCGTTCAAGCCATAATAAGCATTTTCTTCCATCTCTCACTCTTCACATTTTCCACTTGTCTAGCAAGCATCATCAACTAACCATTTGCTCACATTAACTTGACACTTGCAGTCTGAAACACTTCCACTGCTACTATGAAGGAGTAAACCTTCTATGTGCAACTCAACCCCACTTAGTTGGAGATGTCATCTAGCATAATGCACTAAAGGAGTTTGTACTACTGCTGAAGCTTAAATACCAGGGGTGAAATACAGCAGGTTCTGGAGACCCGGTAGCGGACATTTTGACTAGTTTGGAGAACCAGCAAATATCACCTTTGGCTGGCCCCAGAGTGAGGTGGGAGTGGAGATTTTGCAGTATCCTTCCCCTGCCATGCCCACCAAGCCACACCCACCGAGCCACACCACGCCCACCAAGCCACGCCCACAAAACCAGTAGCAAAAAAAAAAAATGGATTTCACCACTGTTAAATACTGTCTCTATTCTTTCAAATTAAGAAAATTTGAAATAGGAAATCTTTTTGATTTGCCTTGGAATGAGGTTCTACATCTAAGGTTCTACAATGCTTGAAATTCCATAAATCGATTTTGTGAAATGCATTCTGCAAAAGTATAAAACACTCCTGTACTATTTTTATAAGTTGATAAGTTTATAACTTTATACCCAAAGAAGAAGCCACGATTCCACCTCTAATTGAGGGTAATTACCCCAGGCAAGGTAACAGGGCTGATTGCCGTTTTGACAATGAGAACAATTCTGCTTTAGATCTTTTAGCAGAACCTCTGTAGTCTAAAGAAGGCAAGACAAGGCTGTGTAGATGGGCCCATTCTTTCCAGCCAGTTAGAAATTTAGAATAACAGAGTTGGAAGGGACCTTGGAGGTCTTCTAGTCCAACCCCCTGCTTAGGCAGGAAACCCTACACCACTTCAGACAAATGGTTATCCAACATCGTCTTAAAAACTTCCAGTGTTGGAGCTGGAGGCAAGTTGTTCCACTGATTAATTGTTCTCACTGTCAGAAAATTTCTCCTTAGTTCTAAGTTGCTTCTCTCTTTGTTTAGTTTCCACCCATTGCTTCTTGTCCTACCCTCAGGTGCTTTGGAGAATAGCTTGACTGTCTCTTCTTTGTGGCAGCCCCTGATGCTCATATATATATATATATATATACTGTATATAGATATTTACACACACACACACAAACACATAGAAAGACACCTGAAGATGGCTGCATTGTGCCAGAGAAGGACCAAGCAGTTCCACTCCTCAATTCTGAAGAGATCGTGTGGTACGTTTTGCTCAAAGCATTTCATATATTTGATTTTCAGTAATAATCTTCAACATGTAGGTGTGTGTGTATGGGGGGAGTGCTACCCATTTAATAATTTGAGTCATGACTTCTGATACGTTATTAATCCGTTGGGGAAGCTAATAAAAAGAGGATAAGTCTTGACAATGCAAAAGTGAATGACTTAAATCTACTTTTGAGGCGCCAATAAACCTCTGACATGACCATGTGCATTTTGAAGAAAGCTCATTGCAGAATAAAGAAGAACAAAAAAGTCCTAATTTCTTCAGTAGGGTGATAAAGGAATGTGGTGTATTCCATGAATGAAGAGTAGCTCTCCATCCCGAACCCCCCAATTTAATAGAGAAATACTTAAAAAAAAGCATGCACTAGCTGGTCATGAGTCTTGAGCTAAGCTTCAAAAGAAATCCAGTTATTTATTAGGAGCTTCATGCTGGTATGTTCTCAAGAGAAGACAGCTCTGACCTTACATAATTTACACTCCAATTTTGACGCTGTTTCCCCCATCCCCCCCAGAGTATGTCATCAATCACATTCACCAACGGAGCAATTTCATGGGTTGGAGAGGTCACTCCCCTCAGCTGCTGTAGGTAACCCTGGGATACAGCCTTGGGAGAGATACACGTGGAATATTCATCTGTCTTTGGCTGCTGTGCCGGTTTCCCATCCCCCATGGCCTATGGCAACTCGAGAGCAGGACAGGGATGTTTTGCAAGTTGACAGGTAGCAGGTTTCAAGAGATACTTATAAATACTTTGTGATTAAACTTCCTCCTCCAGGTAACTATGAAACCCATAAAACATATTAATCTTCTGTACCTGTTCATTGGTGCAGAGAAGAGCAACAAAGAGAGCAAAGAAGAGCAGAAAAGATGATTAGGGAGTCCAATCATGGAGTCTAAAACATACAAAGAACGGCTGCAGGAACTGTCTGTCTAGTCTAGTGTAAAGAAGGACTAGGGGCTGACATGATAACAGTGTCCCGATATCTGAGAGGCTTCCACAAAGGCGGTCAACCTATTCTTCAAACCACCTGTAGGCAAGATAAGAAGCAATGCATGGAAAACTAAATAAGAAAAGAAGCAACCTAGAATTAAGGAGAAATGTCTAAACAGAGAGAATAATTAACCAGTGGAACAACTTGACTCCAAAAGTTCTGGGTGTCCATTATTGCAAGCATTTAAGAAGAGCCACTTGTCTGGAATGGTATCAGGTCTCCTGCTTGAGCAGGGAGTTAGATTCCAATGTTGCCTACAATTTTGTTATTCTATTATTACAAATGTTTCTCAGATGTTTTACTCAATCCATAGGTATCTACTAATCTTTAGTTCCATCAATTCAGGCTGTAGAGGGATTTACAAGTAGAAAAAAGCTGTTAGATGAAGTTTTCATTTGGTTATTTTTGGATTATTTTCCCTCTCTGAGATACAGCTAAAAAAATATTATTAATGAGAGAAAGAGATTTTTTTTAAAAAAATAATTTACTGGATTGAGACTTTTATTCATCTCTTCATCTTCTGCTTTATTCTTTACAGTAACTACAAATTTAGATTTCACCTTATGCTCTGCGATGTTTGTCTACTTACAGGATAAATGGCAGTGGTGAAATTCATTTTTTTTTTTACTACCGGTTCTGTGGGCGTGGCTTGGTGGGTGTGGCAGAGGAAGGATACTGCAAAATGCCCATTCCCTCCCCACTCCCGGGGGAAGGATATTGCAAAATCTCCATTCCCATCCCACTCTGGGACCAGCCAGAGGTGGTATTTGCCAGTTCTCTGAACTACTCAAAATTTCCGCTACCAGTTCTCCAGAACCTGTCAGAACCTGCTGGATTTCACCCCTGTTAATGGTCTTCGATGGCCATTTACGTTGTTAATCACACACACAAATATATCTGCCCAGTCCACCAGACCATACAAATTTACAAATCAATTTAGTAAGAAAAGTCTAGCCAAAGAAAGAAAGCCCACAATGTGTACACACATTTTGATTCTTCCCATCAAACTTCAAGGGATAGCCAAAGATAAGAGACTACTCAACATACTGATCTGCCATTCATTCCCTCTGCTTATGAGAAGTGTTCAACTTGCAAATGAACAGAGTCAATTTTGCATCGATCCAATTTCATTAAGGATTAGACAGAGAAAACTTTGCTTTCTTTCTTTTTTCTTTTTTTTTTTAATGTTTGTTTTCGGTGCCTCCTAAAAGTGAAAATAAAGTAAGGCAACCAATATTGATCGAGTCATATACAATCTTCAGGAACGTTATTATCTCCGTCGCCAATAAACCCAATTAAACCTGTACTATGAAGCACAAATGGAAGAATGTTTTAAAACTTGCGAACTTGCTATTACACTCTAAGAATATGGGTTTCCCAATAATTTAAAGACTGCAAATGTGCATTATATATGGAAGGAGAGACAAATCTCCTTTTAAAAGAAGTAGATATTATTGGCAAACAGAGATACCAATAAAATTTACTGAGGATTAGAGAGGAATAGAGACAGATTATGAATGGGCCTATAACAGTAAAGGGAAGTTTCTGAAGCCATAAAAAAGATTAAACCAGGAAAGGCGCCTGGACCAGATGGATTATCAGGTTCTTATTATAAATGATTTGAGGATGAACTTTTACAACCTTTACAAAACCTGATGAATTTTATCTTACGAGGAGGAAAGTTGCCAGAGAATTGGAAAGAGGCCAATATAGCATTAATACCTAAAGAGGGACAAGATCTGATTTTAACAAGGAACTATAACACCAGTATTACTGTGGAATAATGTCTGTTGCTTGTCCAGAATTTCTAGAATAATAGCATTGGAAGGGACCTTGGAGGTCTTCTAGTCTAACCCCCTGCTTAGGCAGGAAACCCTACAACACTTCAGACAGATGGTTATCCAATCTCTCCTTAAAAGCCTCCAGTGTTGGGGCAAACACATCTTCTGAAGACAAGTTGTTTCACTGGTTGATTGTTCTTATTGTCAGAATTCTAATTCTAAGTTGCTATTCTCTTTGTTTATTGCTTCTTGTCTTGCCTTCTGATGCTTTGGAAAATAGGTTGACCCCTCCCCTTCTTTGTGACAGCCCCTCAAATATTGGAACATTGCTATCATATCACCCCTAATTCTTCTTTTCACTAGATAGGCATACCCAATTGCTGCAACCGTTCTTCATATATTTTAGCCTCCAGTCTCCTGATCATCTTTCTCACTCGTCTCTTCACTTTTTCCAGTCTCAACATCTGTTTTATACTGCAGGGACCAAAACCGGATGCAGCATCATAACAATTCTAGACGATGGCTTGAAACTAATTCTGTAAGAATTTATTATGAGGATCAATGTGGGTTTTTACCTAAAAGACAATTAGGGGACAATGTTAGAAATATGTTGGAGATTTGGGAACATAATTGTTAATGGGGATCTTAAAAGTATACATATACATATACATATACATTAAGAATTATCCTAAAAATGCGAGTCCCAGGTATAGTTATAAAAGAAGCAACAGACATCACGATCTCCGGAACGTTTAAAAAAGTTTATACTCTGATGAAGTCGGTAGGGGCCGACGAAAGCTTAGCATAAGTTTTAAATAAATTTTTAAACTTTTTAAATGTTCCAGAGATTGTGATGTCTATCGCTTCATATATATATATATATAGGTCTTCGGTTATTCGGGTCTTCTCCCGCGTAAAATTGGAGGTATCTTGGCTCGTAAAATTGGAAGTATCTTGGTGGGAGAAGACGCGGGAGAAGACCCGAATAACCAAAGACCTACATACAAACACCCGCGAAAACCTCAGAAAACATATATATATATATATATATATATATATATATATATATATATGTATATGTATATGTATATGTATATGTATATGTATATGTATATGTATATGTATATGTATATGTACATGTACATGTAATGTACATGTACATGTACATGCATATGTATATGTAGGTCTTTGGTTATTCGGGTCTTCTCCTGCGTAAAATTGGAAGTATCTTGGCGACATTTCGACGAAGTCTCATTCGTTATCTTCAGGCTGGTGTTCTCGGCTTCGTGCTTCCAGGAGCAATTTGCTCCTGGAAGCACAGTCAAAATATATATATATTGACCGTGTAAGAAACAAAAAGAAACAAGACAGGCTTGCCCAATGGCTCCACTCTTGTATATTTTAATTCTTGAAATACTGAATAGAGTTATAAGGAAAATGTGAAGATTGAGGTGGTGCAGTGGTTAGAGTGCAGTACTGCAGGCTACTTCAGCGGACTGCTAGCTGCAGTTCGGCAGTTCAAATCTCACTGGCTCAAGGTTGACTCAGCCTTCCATCCTTCCAAGGTGGGTAAAATGAGGACCCAGATTGTTGGGGGCAATATACTGACTCTATAAAACCGCTTAGAGAAGACTGTAAAGCACTATGAAGCGGTATATAAGTCTAAGTGCTATTGTGAGAGCAAGGATTTATTTTTTTTTTAAAAAGAGACTTGTAAGTTAAGGGCTTTAGGAGATGACTTGAAGTTGGTTCTGGAAGTTCCTTTAAAGGGGATTGAAATATTAATGAGCAAATTAGAAGAATTTGGTGCATCAGCAGGTTTCCAGATTGATACACGGAAGATGAAGTTGTTAACAAAAATGAGAAAATAGAAGATCAAACAGAATTGATGAACAAAGTTTAAGCGGAAGGTAAAATATCTGACGATCACTATGACAAATATGAACTGGCATGTTATTTCAAAATAACGATGTTAAGACATGGGAGGAAGCTTAAAAAGACATGTTAAGATGGGACGAAGCTACCATTGCAATTGCTGGGGAGAATTCCTGTGATAAAAAATGAACGTCTTGACTAGAATGATTTTTTTTCTTCTTCAGACAATAACCATTTAAACAGTGACGGAAGGATATATCTAAACTTGTGTGGCAGGGGAAAAATCCACGAGTTAAGTATAAGGTTTTATAAGCTGCAAAAGGGAAGAGGAGGATTGATTCTACGTGATATGAAATTGCATTTTGCAGCTTGCTATTTGTTTGGATGGAAGTGGCATGAGGAATTAGAAGGAAGGGATCTGAGATTTGGATGGCATGGATATTTGTGGCATGACAAAGTCCAGATTAATGTCCCAAAGGTGGGTTTTTTTTCCAGGAGGCAAATGGACTTCTTGTTTTGTTTCTTGTTGTTTTTTTTTTTTTCTTTCAAGATGTTTTACTTCTCATCCAAGAAGCTTCTTTAGCTCTGACTGGATAGTGGGGAATGGAAGGATTTATATTCCTTGCAGACAGCTGGTCATCTGCATCCTTTTAGAGTAGGGGTGTCAAAGTGGCCCATGAGCTGGAGGCGCTATGTGCAGGCCACGCCCACCCCAGCTCTGCAAAGGGGAAAAATGATGAGAGGCATCACGTGACACCAACATGACCCCACGAGTTTGCCACCCATGTTTTAGAGGGTCGCTTTATCTGTGTCCTCAGATTCACCTGAGTAGTGCTCCTGGTTTCTGTAGTAAACCTCCAAGTGCTTCAACGACCCTCTAAAAGGATGCAAACCAGACTGGTTTTTTTTTTCAGTCAAGTTTTTTTTTTTTAATTTATATATAAATATTTTGAATACAGTATATTGCCCGGGCATATCATTTTACGAAAGACAAGAAAGAAAAAAATAACACATATACTGATAGTAGTAGTAGTAGTAGTAGTAGTAGTAGTAGTAGTAATAGTAATAATAATAATAATAATAATAATAATAATAATAATAATAATAATAATAATAATAATAATAATAGTTTTAGAGAATGAGAAACTCAAGATCTTGTGGGACTTTAGGATTCAGACTGACAGGCACTTGGTCCACAACACACCTGACATAACAATAGTTGAAAAGAAAAAAGTATGGTTCATTTACATTGCAATACCTGGTGATGCACGGATTGAAAATAAGCAGCACGAAAAAATCACAAAGTACTGGGACTTGTAAATTGAAGTTGAGCGACTGTGGAAAAAGAAATTGTGTGTTGTCCCGATTGTAGTTGGGGCCCTTGAAGCAATACCCAAAGGGCTACCCTGCTACTTAGAAATTCTAAATTTACCGGACTTGAACATTTTGACTACAAAAAACCACCTTACTCAGAACAGCTTACATCCTCCGACGATACCTTAACAGTTCCTAGGTCCTTGGTTAGGACTCGAGCTGCTGAGCTATTAACCAGCCTGAAAGGCTGTGAATCTCACTACAGATTAAATAATGATAATAATAATAATAATAATAATAATAATAATAATAATAATAATACAGAATAATTCTAACCATATTTATAATTAGATTCACTTATTTATGTTCCTATTAATTACATTAGCACACTTATAATTATAGACAATATTCATATATTACTTAATCATAGCAATGCTCTTTCTTCATCTAATTTCTACCTCTTATCTCTGGCCATTGATAAAACCTATTCCACATTAAATAGTATTCTGTGTATCTCCTTTATCTTTTATTTTCAACATCAATCTATCCACCTCTGCACAATCCAATATTTTCTGGATTATATTTTCATCTGGTGGGGTGTTCTCATTTTTCCAATATTGTGCAAATATGATTTATTGTTGAGCATATCTACAAGAAAGCTGTGTCTTTCCTATCTTAGTTCCAGAGGTGGTATTCAGCAGGTTTGGACTGGTTCAGGCAAACCAGTAGCAGAAAATGTGGTGCCTCGGCTCTATGCCATCCTATTTTGGCACATTTTTGAGGCTAAGCGCATGCACATAGGCAGGCACGTGAGCAGAGCTCATGCATGGAAGGCCAAGGCAGATGTGTGCACAAACTGGACACACACAAACGAAGTGAACACGTGCACCCAGTGCAAATCGGTAGTAACAAAATGTGAAACCCACCGCTGCTTAGTTCCCCCTATCACAGTGATTGATCTAAGTGCCCGAGCCCATTGTAACAACAGTGCCAAAGAGGCATTAGGGAGTTGTTAACCTAATCTTGCATAGCTTCTTTTCTGGTAATGTTGTATTACTAACTAGAACATACAAAACATTTGTTAGACCGATTCTTGAATACAACTCATCTGTCTGGAACCTGCACTGCATATCGGACATAAATACAATCGAGAGAGTCCAGAGACATTGCACGAAAGGAGTCCTCCATTCCTCTAACCGCAATAAAATACCTTATGCCACCAGACTTCAAATTTTGGACTTAGACAACTTAGAACTAAGTTGACTTCAGTCTGACCTAAGCATAGTACATAAAATTGTCTGCCATAATGTCCTTCCTGTCAATGACTACTTCAGCTTCAACCACAACAATACACGAGCAAGTAATAGATACAAACTCAAGGTAAACCGTTCCAAACTGGATTGCAGAAAATATGACTTCAGTAACAGAGTGGTCAATGCCTGGAACGCACCACCTGACTCTGTGGTTTCTTCCCCAAACCCCCAAAACTTTAATCTTAAACTGTCTACTGTTGACCTTACCCCATTCCTAAGAGGTCTGTAATGGGCATGCATAAGTGCACCAGCATGCCTACCATTCCTCCCCTAATATTCCTTTTTACTTACTCTTTTCATGTATTCAAATTATGTTTATACTTTTACCCGTTCTCTTATATATGCTTGACAAATAAATAAACTTATAACTTATATTTCAGTGTGAGATGAAATATCAGTTGGGTATAAATATAGGTTGTATCTCATGTGTGAAATTCATGCTAGGAGAAGGCCTAAAGTGTCTCCATTGGCAGTCTTTTTTCCTTCCAGGAAAAATTTGAATCATTTCTGCCAATCTGGGTTGTGCCAAAGGCTCAGATTCTTGTTTCCCTGCAATTTATGCAAAAGGTTAATTGATGTAGGCAGCTTTGGTTTTTATGTTAAGAGTGGGAAACCCAAATCCCCGAGAGATCTATCAAGACATTACTGTAATCACAGCCTCCCTCTTCTAGCCTGTTCCTCTGAATCCTCTTTAAGCTCCTGCCAACCGTTGGTCCCACTTCTTCCAAAATCAGCAAGGACACCCCAGGAGAACCAACCAATCTTTAAGTGCTCCTCTCTTCTTAATTCTTCATCTAAATTGCTCCCAGGGAACAAGGCTTTAATCATATATTAGCAGCCCACTGATCTGGCTATAAGTGCTGACTTAACTGGGGAAACGGGAAAAGAATCCCATGTTAGGTGTAAACTAACAATAGCCGTTCCTTGGTGCTTATCTTTCCGCGCACTTCATCCTTTGCCTTTCTAGCGTGTGCCTCATAGCTTGAAGTGCTTTATGTCTCTATTTATTACCTTAAGGATTCCCCTTAGCACACTAGGAAGGATGAATTAACTAACAAAACTTCTAAAGGCTTCTACAAAACTGCTTGGGAAGAAAAAAAAAACCTTCAGGCATTAAAAAAAGGTTAATGAAACCCATACATCAGAGAAGCAAATCCCTTCTGTGTCTCGCCATCAGAAATGTGTGCATTCACTCATCAACTTATGAACAACCCACACCTATAACAGATTTTCAAATAATTTTGCTTCTGTCTTCTGTAGAGATTGCTACCAGTTCCAAAGAAGATTTCAGAACCTTGTCTATCTGGAAAATCTAAAGCAGAGTCCGTTATTAGTTTGATGGAGTATCAGTAGGAAGAAGGGGGGGGGGAGGGAGGGAGGGAGGGAGGGAGAGGGAGAGGGAGAGAGACAAAGACAGAGACAGAGATGATATAAGGAACCTTGGTGATGCAGCAGATTAAAGTGCTGTTAAGTAGCACATAGCTGCCAGCTGCCTGCAATTATTGTGAGTTCAAATCTCATCAGGCTCAAGGTTGACTCAGCCTTCCATCCTTCCGAGGTAGGTAAAATGAGGACCCGGATTGTGGGGGGCAATAAGCTGACTTTGTATAAAAAAGAACACTGATGGGGGGGGGCAAAAGCCCTACTAAGCAGGTATATACAAAAGTATGAAGGCTATTGCTTAACGCATTGTAAGCCGCCCTGAGTCTCCAGAGAAGGGCGGCATACAAATCGAACCAATAAATAAATAAATAAATAAATTTATCAACACAGAATAACAGAGTTGGAACTGATCTTGTAGGACTTCTAGCCCAACCCCCCACTCCAATGGCTGTCCAGTTTCTTCTTAAAAACCTCCCAAGATGAAACACCTACAACTTCTGAAGGCAAGCCGTTCCACTAGTTAATTGTTCTTACTGTTAAGAAATGTATTCTTAGTTATAGGTTGCTTCTCTCCTTGATTAGTTTCCATCCACTGCTTCCAGTGCTTTGGAAAAATAGGTTGACCCCCCTCTTCTTTGTGTCAGCTCCTCAAATATTGGAACACTGCTATCATGTATATCTATCTCTCATATAATAGATGATAGATAGATAGATAGATAGATAGATAGATAGATAGATAGATAGATAGATAGATAGGTAGGTAGGTAGGTAGGTAGGTAGGTAGGTAGGTAGGTAGGTAGGTAGGTAGATAGATAGAGAGAGAGAGATAGATGATAGATAGATAGATAGATAGATAGATAGATAGATAGATAGATAGATAGATAGATGATAGATAGATAGATGATAGATAGAAAGATAGAGATAGATGATAGATGATAGAAAGATAGAGATAGATAGATAGATGATAGATAGATGAAAGAAAGAAAGATAGATAGATAGAGATAGATAGATAGGTTGGTAGGTAGGAAGGTAGATGGATGGATGGATGATAGGTAGGTAGATAGGTAGGTAGGTAGGTAGATAGACAGACAGACAGTTAGTTAGTTAGTTCAGGGTCCGACCCATGAGGGGGGACACACACTCGACCTGGCATTTTTTTCAGAGCAGTAGAGATATGATCTGGAATTAAGGGGTATAGAGATCTCTCCCTTGTTGTGGTCAGATCATTTCCCGCTGAGGTTGGACTTTAAGATGCCGTTCCTCCATCACAGGGAGGTGGAGCCAATTAAGTGGTTCCGCCCCAGACACCTAATGGACCCTATAGGGTTTCAGAAGGTACTTGGGGAGATACCTGACTCCCTTGTCCACAGTCCGGCTGAGACCCTAGTGGCTGCCTGACATAAGATGGCATCAGGGGCATTGGACCGGATTGCGCCTTTGCGACCTCTCAATGACAGTGGAGCCAGGAAAGCTCCGGGAGATGAAGGGCCAGAAGAGACATCTAAAGCGACGATAGATAGATAGATAGATAGATAGATAGATAGATAGATAGATAGATAGATAGATAGATAGATAGATAGGCAGGCAGGCAGACAAACAGACAGACATTACAATATTGCCACAAAAATCACAGGAAGGTAGACAGGTATTCAGCAGGATCTGAGTTACATGAGAGAGATTCTATTCTCAGTCAACCTATTTTTCCTCATACAAAGTGATGCTAAAGCTAACTTATTTATTTCTCATATACCCAATTTATCTACCACCTTCATCCTAATGGAATCTAGATGGATTACAGATAATAAAAGAAAGAGTGGATTACAACCAATAATTAAACCATTACAACTAATGTATTGATCCCTATCACTGAAATGTGAGTGAATGTCCCTAAAATGTATCACATCCTTATCTCTCTTTGATCCGGAGCTCTTCATGGTTCAGATTCATGCATTTCATTGTAACACATGATGGATGGACTCAGTCAAGAAGGCTTAGTTTTCAGAATAGTCTGGATTAATTCATGTGCAGCCAAGTGACCAAAGAGACTACTAGTCTTAGAGAGACCCTGCTCTTCAAATGTTTCTCCAACTTTACATCTTCCACAATAGCACAAAACCTTTCACGCAGTTTTCCACAGCTCACCTACTCTGCAAAGGACACAAAGCGGCAAAGAAAATGCTTCTCTGTACTAGAGCAGGAAGTATAAATATGATTGACTTGGCTCAACAGGACACCCTATAATCAGATGCACTGGAAGAAATAAGTGGCATATTTTCCATCCCATCCTTGACAGGAGAACTAATCTTCCCCCCCTTGAAAATTAGCTATTATCACTCACTAACAACTTCAGAGCCTTCTCCGATTTCAACTACTCTCTATAAAATAGGTGAGCATCTCTGCAATGTACCCACAAGCTGTTCTTATGGTTTACTAATGGGTTGTGGGTTTGATAAAGACTAAACACTGGCTAATGGAACCAGCAACTTCATTTAATCTGACCAAGAGTTCCTGCTGTCTCTATTAGATAGAGTAAGACATTTCCTAACAGTGAGGACAATTAACCGGTGGAACAACTTGCCTTCAGAAGTTGTGCTCCATCACTGGAGGCTTTTAAGAAGAATTTGGGCAGCCACTTGTCCGCAATGCTACAGGGTCTCCTGCTTGAACAACTCCAACTCTGTTTTCTGCTATTCCAATTTGTAGAATTCTCTTCTCCTTGTCATGGCCACACTTTGTGCAGCCTCTTGTTAACATTTCATAAAAGAATTAAAATATCTATAACTCAATTTTAGCTAAAATCACAACCCATTTGTCCTCTTTCTCTCACTAGCCTGGTAATGAGGCATTCGGAAACCAACCCACAAGCTTGGAGAAGTAACCTTCACCTTCACCAAGCTAGATATATTTGCCACTTATTGCATCGTGACTAATTAAATAAATAAATAAAACAGATTGAGTTCTAATGGACTGGCATAATTACCAACCTGTTTTTGGGTGTGTGTGTGTCAGGAGTGGGTTCTAATTTTTTTTACTACCGGATCTGTGGGCGTGGCTTGTTTTGTGGGCGTGGCTTGGTGAGGGTAATGTGACTGGGTGGGCGTGGCCAACTTTCTTTCTTTCTTTTTTTTACTTTTAAAAGCAATTTTTCTACAACCTTAAGAGATTGCAGAAAAAAATGCTTTTAGAAGCCTCTGACGATCAGGCAACTCAGCTGGGATCACCAGAGGCTTTTAAAGGCATTTTTTTCCCCTACAGCCTCTTCGGCCAAAGAGGTTGCAGGAAAAAAAATGTTTTTAGAGGCTTCTGAAAATCCCAGCTGAGTCGCGTGATCATCAGAGGCTTTTTTTTAAAAAAAGCATTTTTTTTGGCTGAAGAGGTTGTAGAAAAAAATGCTTTCAAAAGTAAAAAAAAAAAAAAAAAGCCTCTGATGAGGTGGGTGGGGTAAGCGAGCAGCAACCGGGCCAGGGACCGGTTCGGGGGCCTGGCCAGCCAATGTTATTACCGGTTCTCCGAACTACTAGAAATTTTTACTACTGGTTCTTGTGAACCGATGTGTGTGTGTGTGTGTGTGTGTGTGTGTGTGGGAGGGAGGAGTTATTTCCTTTCATTCCAAACCAGACAAAGACATCAACTGAGGTTTAAATTAAGAAGAGCTACCCTGATGGATGGCAGGCCAAGAGACAGATGAAAGCAATCTGGGTCTCTCAGAACAAGCGGACAAGAAAGCAGCTGTGGTGATGATGGTTGGGGGAACTGAACCCTGCTTGAGAACCCAGAGTTGTAAGATTCAATCATTTTGTTCCAGGTCTGCTTCAGACACACAGCTGCAGGCTACTTTATAAATTTTCTTGATATGGGAACAATAGCCACAGCAGCCAGGACAGAATGACTGCTCTAATAGAAAAAGTCTTTGATTAACTGGTCATCAGATGGTTCTTCGGGGAACTGTGCGCTAAACTACTTCAATGCCAATCTCGGGCACACTGAGTTTCGAGCTGTTCTTTTGCAGTCTCCTAGTGTGACAGGCAGAATGTGCCTTACTTCCTAATCACCAAAAAGTGTTAGGAAGGTGCCTTCGGCTCGCTCAGAAATATGTTTCAAGGGCCATTAGCTATTTAGACAACAATAATCTTTCCTTGAGGCAAAACAACATGTTTTGTTTTACAGTCTAATGATCTGAACAAGTGTTTGTAGGTCTCTCTTTCTCTCTCTCTCTCTCCCTCTTTCTCTCTCTTCCTCCCTCCCTCCCTCTCCCTCTTTCCCTCCCTCCCTCTCTCTTTCTCTCTCCCTCTCTCTTTCTCTCCCTCTCCCTCTTTCCCTCCCTCTTTCCCTCTCTCTCTCTCTCTCTTCCTTCCTCCCTCCCTCTCCCTCTCCCTCCCTCCCTCTCTCTTTCTCTCTCCCTCTCTTTCTCTCCCTCTCTCTTCTCTCTTCCTCCCTCCCTCCCTCTCTCTTTCTCTCTCCCTCTCTTTCTTTCCCTCTCTCTTCTCTCTTCCTCCCTCCCTCCCTCCCTCCCTTTCTCTTGCTCTCCCCCTCTCTTTCTCCCCCTCTCTTTCTCCCTCTCTCTCTCCCTCTCTTCCCCTCTCTTCCTCCCTCCCACTCACTCTTTCTCTCTCCCACTCTCTTTCTCCCTCCCTTTCTCTCTCCCTACCTCCTTCATTTTCTCTTTCTCTCCCCCTCTCTCCCGCCTTCTCTTTCTCTCTCTCTCTAACCAGATTCCAAATTCATTACAAAGAAGTACTACAGGGTTACCTAAAATCCTCCCACAAAACCCCGTCTACATCTTTTCTTGCCTAGTCTTCAGCAATGGGAGGCTGGATGGCTAAGATCTATGGATACTGAATTTCCTCAAGGCTATAAAAGAAAGCAAAATGATTTCGACTGCAAACATCACTGCCAAACAACTCCTGCAGCAACTGCAAAAGAAGAAGAAGGGAAAGGAAAGGAAAAAAAAAAAGCTGAAGGGACTTCACTGTATCTGGAGAACTCGCCACTGTTTGCCCTGACAAATTTTATACACTGTGATATAAGGAGACACTTTAATTATCTGCATGCAGAAGTACAGGTCCAATCTGTTTCCCTTCTGCACTGTTACATCATCTGTTTCAAATTACCAGAGTGTGATTTTTTTTTAATATAGAGGTGAGGGGAGCTCCCAGTTACCAAACATGTCTAATAAAACCTACATTATTGTTATTATTATTATTATTATTCTTTTAGTGAATGAGCCTCAGCCTCTCAGCTCTTCCTCAAATAGCTAAAAGTAAACTGCAATATCAATTCTTTCTGCTCTAAATGATGGAAAGTTTACAAGGCAGAAAGAAGGAACATTATCGTCATCACCACCCAACTGTCGGACAATAAAACAAGGCTGAAAGGACCACAATTTTAAAAATCCGGGACTGTAATTATTGCCAATAGATGGGAGATTGTTTAAGACTAGCAGCAATGGAGCTGAGGATACCGAGGGTGACAGAATCTGCAGGTGCAACCGTGCTATTGATACAAATTGAATCTGAAAATAGCAATTTATTCCCCAAATCAAACCAATTGCTGCCCCACGGCTCTTCTTTTTCACCTCTCATTTGCCAGCTCATCATTCTTAACCATTCCTCTTTTTCTTAGCTTTTACCAGTCCAGCTGTTTTGGCCGCCACGTCTATTGAGAGAAAGATGGGAAAGTTGGACATAAGATGGAAACACGCTGGATAATAAAGGAATAAAGACTCTCACTCAGAATGTTTCAGTTAAATGTGTGGCCATGTAAAGAACATTCACATTTGCACCAACCCAAAGTAATCTAAAATTGGGCATTTGATGAGAAAAGCTGAGAATTTTATTGGATGAGAATGGAATGGAATGGAATGGAATGGAACAGATCTGATCGGATCAGATCGCAACAGAACAGAACAGAACAGAACAGAACAGAACAGAACAGAACAGAACAGAACAGAACAGAACAGAACAACAGAGTTGGAAGGGGTGTTGGAGGTCTTCTAGTCCATATAATAGAACAGAACAGAACAGAACAGAACAGAACAGAACAACAGAGTTGGAAGGGATGTTGGAGGTCTTCTAGTCCGTATATTAGAATAGAACAGAATGGAACAGAATAGAACAGAACAGAACGGAACAACAGAGTTGGAAGGGACGTTTGAGGTCTTCTAGTCCGTAGAACAGAACAGAACAGAACAGAACAGAACAGAACAGAACAGAACAGAACAGAACAGAACAGAACAGAACAGAACAGAATAACAGAGTTGGAAGGGATGTTGGAGGTCTTCTAGTCAATAGAATAGAATAGAATAGAATAGAATAGAATAGAATAGAATAGAATAGAATAGAATAGAATAGAATAGAATAGAATAGAATAGAATAGAATAGAATAGAGAGGGACCTTGGAGGTCTTCTAATCCAGCCCCCTGCTCAAGCAGGAGAACCTATACCATTTAAGATAAGTGATTTTCTAGTCTCTTCTTAAAAACCTCCAATGATGGAGCACCCATGATTTCTGAAGGCAAGCTATTCCACTGGTTAATTGTCCTCACTGTTAGGAAGTGTCTCCTTAATTCCATATCCTTAATTCTTCTCTCTTTGGTTATTTTGCAACCATTGTTTCTTTTCCTGCCCTCTGGTGCTTTGGAGAATAATTTGACCCCCTCTTCTTTATGGCATCCCTTCAAATACTGGAATATTGCTATAATGTCGCCCTTTATTCTTCTTTACTTTAGACTAGCCAAACTCAAATCCTGTAGCCATTCTTCGTATGTTCTAGTCTCCAGGCCTTTCATCATGTTAGTTGCTCTTCTCTGAACCTTTTTCCCAAAGTCTCAACATCTTTTTCTGTAGTATGGTGACCACAAATGGTTGCAGTATTCCAGGTGTGGCCTTATTAGGGTTTTATAAAGAGGCACTAATATTTCACATGATCTTGATTCTATGCCTCTGTTGAAACAACCCAGGATCGTATTAGCATTTTTGGCTGCTGGCTGATGTTCAGCAGGACTCCAAGGTCCCTCTCTAGTTCTATTTTTGATGGTCTTCAAGACCATCAAGAAATTCCTATTAAGCTTCTGAGTCTCCTTGTGAGACTTTGCCAATAGCAGTTATGTAGAAAATGAGGCCTGACTGTCGTAACAAAGACTTTATAGAACATTTTTCCAGTATATAGATATAACCATAGATACAATACAAGTGAAGCAGTCACAAGAGAGCCAGAAGTGTAAAATAAGAAATTGGGGGCTTCTTTGCATTGCAATTCTCTAGGTGTAAAACACATCTTATTAGAGGCACAGAAGAATTTGTTTTACATAAAAGCATCGGAGACACATTAGAGTACTAATTAAAAAATAACCTGGATGTGTAATTAGATAAAAATCCGTGCCTTTCAAAAAAAATTAGTAAATGGAGAAATATATTAAAATCCCTTCCCCCTCCTTCGAAACAAATTTAAGATGGAGAGAAAAAAGAAAGACAGAAAAGCTAAGAATCTGAGAGACAGTGAAATGACTAGAGCAGTCTATTCATGCTTAATGGCATTTTACCTATATAATGAGAATATATAATTTCAATGTTTCCGTAGGGTTTGTCGCGCCATATTTTATATGCGGCTTAAAGATGGTTAAAGCTCAGAGAATAATGGCTTGCTGAATGGCAAGCCTTGCAAAAACACGCTTGAAAGTCTGGGGCCCCTCCTTCTCCGCCAGCTCCATCTTCATGCATTATAGAAATGTCTGTAGAACTGTAACAAAGTATTTCCCAAAATAACTGCAGCCAAATTGAGAATTGGGCTGCATGACAAAAGTACATAGAAGAAAAAAAAAAGTGAAATGAGCACAGACACACAAAACACACATATCTAATCTGCTTCTACATCTGTCTGTCTGTTTGTCTATCTAACTTTCTATTATCTATCATCTATCATCTATCTATCATCTATCTATCTACAGTATCTATTTACAGTATCTATCTATCATCTATCTATCTATCTATCTATCTATCTATCTATCTATCTATCTATCTATCTATCTATCTTTTTTCATCTATCATCTCTCTCTCTCTCTCTCTATCATCTAGCTCTATCTATCTATCTTACTTTCTATCATCTATCTATCTATCTATCTATCTATCTATCTATCTATCTATCTATATCTATCTATCTATCTATCTATCTATCTATCTATCTATCTATCTATCTTCCTTCCTTCCTTCCTTCCTTCCTTCCTTCCTTCCTTCCTTCCTTCCTTCCTTCCTTCCTTCCTTCCTTCCTTCCTACCTTCTCTTTCTTTTCTATCATCTATCTATCTATCTATCTATCTATCTATCTATCTATCTATCTATCTATCTTCCTTCTTTCCTTCGTTTCTTCCTTAGTTTTCTTTCTTTTCTATCACCTTCCTTCCTTCCTTCCTTCCTTCCTTCCTTCCTTCCTTCCTTCCTTCCTTCCTTCCTTCCTTCCTTCCTTCCTTTTCTTTCTTTTCTATCATCTATCTATCTATCTATCTATCTATCTATCTATCTATCTATCTATCTATCATCTATCTATCTATCTATCTTCTATCTATCATCTGTCTGGCTGGCTGTCTATCTCCCATTTTTCAAGAAAGGCATCAGGCTGCCAATCAACAAGAACAAATTCGAGAATATACACTGGGGGAATAATTGAATTCAAATAATTGATTCAAAGATGAAAATGTACCTGGACATTCTGGGTTGTTGCTACCTGAGTTTGTTGCTACGGTTACTTTGGCATAGTGTCAGCCAGTTTTCTAGAAAATGAAGTGGAATAGAATAGAGAGCAGGAAATATAGATAGTTGAAGAGGTTCAAAGAAGCTACCCAGCAGCCCACATATACCAAGATCTGTTCGATCTCATGCATATTGACAACAAGCCAAGGCTAGTCTTATTAGAAGTATGATAAGCATGTGCATCCATTTTCCAATTGAAAATAAGTTGATTTTCTGTCTAATACCTTAGCATCTCAGGGACTAAAGGACTTCAGCTAGGCAGTCAAGTTCTACAAAAAAGAATAAAACAACACACAAATGTAGACCACTGAGAAATCGCCTCACACCTGACTTACGTTGGGGAAAACCTGGAGAAACAAGCTCCATTCTTTGACTTTAATAGAAAACCCCAAAAGGCTAATTCATATAGGGAGAGTCAGAAGGATGAGAAGCAGTTTCCCACCCTCCCCTCCCCCACATGGATGGGTGGGCTCTTGACATTTTGAATTAAGCACAGGATAACTCAGAAATGAGTCCTGTTGATTCCAGGAAGCTTGTTTTCAAGTAGGAAGCCTCAAGGTTGAATGGGGCAATTCAGAACAATGGCTTTAAGTTCCTTAACTTAAAAGAACTCCACTCCCCAGGTTAGTATCAGGAATGGGCTTCAAAATTCTTAGCAAGGGGTTCTCTGCCCGGTTGCTGGGTGGGCATGGCATTGGTGGGCGTGGCCTAGTCATCCTTCTGCACCACAGTGGGGGGGGGAGGCATTTTCGTCCTCCCCGGGCTCCAGAGGCTTTTCTTGAGCCTCCGGGAGGGCGAAAACAGCCTCCCCAGGTTCTGGAGATCCTCTGGAGGCTGGAAAAGTCTGGAAACGGGCCTTCCCAAACTTCCAGTAGGCCCATTTTTCACTCTCTCTGAACCTCCACACATGCCCTGCACTTACTTGCATCCAAAATAGGCCACGTGGGGACTCCTGGGAGTGGCAGGTTGGGGTGGATGGGGCCAGCCAGGAGTGGGATTTGGGGTTTCTCCAAACTGCACAGAGTCTTAGCTAGAGGTTCTCCCGAACCCCTGAGAACCCCCAGCAGCCCACCCCTGGTTAGTATGTTTAAAACAGCATGCAATGTTCTTAAACCTATATATATTGTAATGTCATCACTTCTATATGTTTTGGGGTGTTTTTTGCATATAAGAGTTTGAGCTGTTCGTATGCACATCTGGTATATAACAAAGATTCAATGTTTCTAGCAGAACAGTAGAACAATTGGCCAGTGACAAAGACACAGGTAAAGGTAAAGTCTCCATTCGGCCAAATTAACTTCTTGTGACTTGATAGATAGATCCTTTTAGTTTTCTGGCCAATAGTGCAACCAACCTTTTCCCCAATTTTCCAGCCTAGCCTACAGTACTGAGATTCCTTGGAAATTTCCTATCCAAATACCAAGCATTGTTGAACTTCCCAGTCCCAGCTTTGCTAGCCAGATGCTTCTTCCTACTGAACCCGTGACTGAGCCATTCCAGAGAAACACACAAGCTGAAAATCTCACCTCCAAACTCTGCCTACTTTCTCCTATTCCTAAAATGCCCACATACCTGGATCTTAAAATCACAAAACTGCAACTCATTTATTTTGGCTATGTCATGCAGGGGAATTTCCTGGAGAAAGCAATTATGTTTTTGAAGAGTTAGCAGTAAAAAGGAAACCAGGCCACTGAAGAAGACGGTGGCTGGATGCAATCAAGTTTGACCCCAGCCACAGTATAGAACAACTCAAAGAAGGAGTGTAAGATTGGAAGATGTGGAGAGACCTGGCCCATAGAATCTCCATGAGTCGGACACAACTGAATGGGTAACATCATCACCACTTGGATATTAGTAATAATAATGTCATGGTTTCTGCTACATGGTCAATAACGGTGGATCCTACCATGTGATGGGATTCATTTGGATATTCTGAGTGGAACAATTTAAAAAAGATAAAGATGTCAACTGTGCAACAGTACATATAGAATTTTTTTTTCCCCCTAGGAAGTATTGGAATGCATTTGATGTTTCTGCAGAATTTGTCCTAGGACAACACCCAAGTCACACTTCATTTAGTATAAATCATTTATCATTTTCCCTAGAGCCACTAAAAACAATTAACAAATTAATAAATCTCTAGACCAACACACACACACAAGCACATGCACTTCTTCATTGTTAATTGTCCAGAACTTGGGGGGAAAAATATATCTACTTCCATCTTTTTACCCTAACTATTTAGCAGGTTCTGACAGGTTCTAGAGAACCAGTAGCGGAAATTTTGAGTAGTTCAGAGAACTGGCAAATATCACCTCTGGCTGGCCCCAGAGTGGGGTGGGAATGGAGATTTTGCAATATCCTTCCCCTGGAGTGGGGTGGGAATGGGGATTTTGCAGTAACCTTCCCCTGCCATGCCCACCAAGCCACGCCCACAGAACTGGTAGTAAAAAAAAAATGGATTTCACCACTGCAGCCCGACTACATGTGGTTTGATGTATTTGTTTTCAAGAGAGCATACTGGATATGTCCTCATATGTTACGGTATCCATTCCATGTGACCAGCAAGGTAAAGGTTTTATGTGGCAGTGTTTCTCAAAGATAGCAGAAGGCTGTATATGAGAAGGATGGTGATTTTGGTTGTTTACTTACTCTGCTATCAGAACGGGAAGCTCTGAAGTGAACGAGTCTCTCTCTCTCATTCCATGAATCAATGTGTGTTCTACCTCATCTTATCTCAGTTCTACATCCTATTTCCCCCCCCTTAACACACTCTTGCTAGAGCACTGGCAGGGAGAGATAAAACGAAGAAGTGAGACCGATCTTTAAAAAATAATAATAATAATAATCCAAGAATGCAGAACTGTACTTGTTACTCTAGAGTGCAGCACACATTTTGGGGGGGGGGGGGGACAGACAGGTGTTTACTTCATTGATTCACTGCAAGAGAGACCCCATAGCAACACGAAGAGCTGAAAATAGCAGAAGATCAAGTTTGGTGCTTAGCAATTGTCCAGGGATTTCTCCACCACCCTTCCTACCTGATCCTGTTTAAGTGATCTATATGTATTATCTCTAACACAGCAAATGGAGCCTGCATATCCTCAGCAAAAAAAAAAAAAAAAAAAAAAAGAGGGAAAGGATTTAGATAATATTGTCATATGAAGCTCCAGATCAGGGGTGTCAAACTCAAGGCCTGCGCACCAGATTCAGTCTGCAGGGGGCTTAGATCTGGCCCGCCAGCCAGATGCTGGCCTGGAAACAGCGAATGACCAGCTCATGATGCTTCTGCCAGTGAAAACAGAATTTGGGAGGGCCGAGTACGGCCATCACAAGTTCCATTTTCACTGGCAGAGGATTGCAGGAGGCCGTCCCAGTCGAAAATGGAGCTTGCAAGGTCCACATGCAGCTCCCAAGTTCTGTTTTCACTGGCAGAGGGTTGCAGGAACCAGTCCCAGCCAAAAACGGAGCTTGGGAACCTGTTTTCACTGGCAGAGAATTCAGGCTATCACAGGCAATCTTGACGAATGATGTCAAGCTAGTCACGTCCCCCCTGGCCACGCCCCCCCCGAGGTCAAACACAACCCTCATGTGGCCCTCAATGAAATCGAGTTTGACACCTCGGCTCTAGATGTTCAAATAGACATTTAATCTCACGCATTTGCAGTGTTCAAGTTTTTTGTGAGGCTAATTCATAATTCAAGGTGGCGGTCACCTCCTTTAGAGTGCTCCATGGCTTAGGACCAGGGTACTTATGAGACCACCTTCTGCCACCAGTAGCCTCTCACCGACCAGTATATTCCCATAGAGAGGGGTTCCTCAGGGTGCCATTGGCCAAACAGTGTCGACTGGTGGCCCCCAGGGGGAGAGCCTTCTCTGTGGGGGCACCTGCCATCTGGAATGAGCTCCCCCTGGAGATACGGAGGATCTCAGATTTACGCACTTTCTGCCGTGCCCTCAAAACATTTTTATTCCAGCAGGCTGGTCTGGCTTGACTCTCCCTTTTAATCTGTTTTTAAGTTTTATACAAATTGGATGTTTTTAAATTCATCTTGGTCCAAATGGCTTTTAAATGGTTTTAACTTTTGTATGATGAATTTTTATCTTGTGGCTGTTCACCGCCCTGAGTCTTTCGGGAGTAGGGCGGTATATAAATTTTAAAATAAAATAAAATAAAATAAAATAAAATAAAATAAAATAAAATAAAATAAAATAAAATAAAATAAAATAAAATAAAATAAAATAAAATAAAATAAAATAAATAATAAAATAAAATAAAATAAAATAAAATAAAATAAAATAAAATAATAAAATAAAATAAAATAAAATAAAATAAAATAAAATAAATAAAATAAAATAAAATAAAATAAAATAAAATAAAATAAAATAAAATAATAAAATAAAATAAAATAAAATAAAATAAAATAAAATAAAATAAAATAGTGAACATGCTCACTGATCTGCAAGTTCTTCTTCCCCCACCCAATAATGAGAGATATAGGGAGTCCAGTCCTGTTTTTCACTTGGTCAACATCCTCTACAAATTCCTCAAATGTTTTTCTCCATTGTCTTTATTATAACTGCATTAAAATGGGCAATATTTGGGGTGTGGGGTAGGGAGAGAACAGGAATGATTTGGGGGTGGGTGACAAAACCCATGCGATTTTCTTGAGTTTGGCATCCTTCAAGAAAATAGTGGATAGGTATGCTTCAATTATTTGGCATATGAATGGTTATTATCAAGATATTCCTAGAAAATGATACCAGGGAATTTGCATTTGTGGAAAAAGATCAGCACTTGGAGAGGAATGCATGAAATTCCTTTCTCTGTCTCTTGGTTATAGAGCTTTGACCAGTTGGGTCAACATTAATCCAGATTTTCCAAGACTCTTTTGGACTTAAATAGTATTTTTCCTCTACGAACAGCAGATTACAGATTAACAGAGTTGGAAGGGACCTTGTAGGCCATCTAGTCCAACTCCCTGCCAAAGTGGGAGACCCTATACCATTTCTGACAAGTGGCAGTCCAGTCTCTTCTTGAAAGTCTCAAGTGATGAAGCTCCCACAACTTCCAAAGGCAACTTCTGTTCCATGAGTTGATTGCTCTCACTGTCAGAAAAAAAAAATCTCCTTATTTCTAGGCTGAATCTCTCCTTGAACTGTTTCCATCCTGTCTGGGGTCAAGCTATTTCAGGTGCCCTGGAAAATAGCTTGACCCCTTCCTCTCTGTGGCAGCCCCTCAAATATTGGAAGACTGCTATCAAGTCTCCCCTGGTTCTTCTCTTCACTAGACTAGCCATGCCCAGTTCCTGAAACTGTTCTTTGTATCATCTTTGTTCTTCACCTCCACCGAAAACTTCATCTGTTGTTTTTAACTCTGTTTAGTATTAGCAAACATTCAGTGAGGAACAGGGCAACTAGGACTAAAAACTAAAGAGAAATTTCCTAACAGTGAGAACAATTAAGCAGTGGAACGGCTTGCCCTCAGAAGTATAAATAAAGATAGAAAAAGGAAGTGGATAGGAAAAAGTCAAATAGGAGAAAAGACAATAAAAAGAATAGAAACTCAGATGATGCCTAGGTAAGTGGAAAAAGGGGGAAGGGGGAAAAAGAGAAAAAGTGTTACTATAAAAGTGAATGATAAGACAGGATAGCTGTTTTATCATTCAGGATAGGAGCCTGGTTAGCTCAACAGACTAAATAGCCTGTTATTAACATTCAGCTGTCTGCAATTATTGCAAGTTCGAATCTCCCCAGGCTCAAGGTTGACTCAGCCTCCCATCCTTTCTAAGGTAGGTAAATTGAGGACCCAGTTTGTGGGGGCAATAAACTGACTTTGTATAAAATATACAAAAGTATGAAGGCTATTGCTTAATGCATTGTAAGCCGCCCTGAGTCTCCGGAGAAGGGCGGCATATAAATCTAATTTAAAAAAACAGATGTAATTATTAAACAATTTTTTTTGAAATGAAGATATATGTAAATAGAAAATTGGGACTGCTCAAATATCATTCTAGATTAAATTGAAAATGGATACAACAAAGGAGTGAGAAAGGAGAGAGGAGTAGAGAGAGGGAAGGAGGGGAGAAGAGAGGAAAGGAGAGAGAGGGATGGAAGAGAGTGAAAAAGAGAGTAAGAAAAGGGAGGGGAAAGAAGAGTAGGAGAGAGGGTTAGAAAGGGAAGAAGTAGAGAGGAGTGGGGGAAGAGGAGGGGAAGTGGAAAAGGGGAAGAGAGGGGGAGTGAAGAAAGTAGAAAGGGACAGAAGAAAGAAGAGGAGGGAAGAAGAAGAGGACAGGTTGTGGTGAAACAAAGAAGAGGAAATGGTAAAAGAGCAGCTCCGAACAAATAAAAATGAAAGTTAAAGGATAAGATGAATGATCAATGATTAATGATGGATAAGAAACTGTACACTTAAATATGTTTGAGAAATAAAAATAAAAATATGCAAAAAAAGAAGAAGAAGAAAAGAAGGGGTACTCCATCACTTGGAGGCTTTTAAGAAGAGTCTGGACAGACACTTGTCTTGACTAATCTAAGGTCTCCTGTGCTTGAGTTAAGGAATTGGACTAGAGGGTCCCTTCCAAGTCGGTTATTCTCTTACTGTTCTGGTTGAGAACTCAAAAAAAAAAAAACAAAAACCCCTGATTGACATGTTTAATCTTTCTTCTATTATTCATTTTGCTCTGAAATACATCTGTGAGTTTAACTTTGTTTGGCTTCTTGGCGTCTCCTGGGGTTTCTGTCAGCATGATGTCACTCACTTCAAGTGATTAAAATGGTTACTTAAGTTATTATGGACTTCGGGACAAACTGCTGGAGGAAAAGCAATTCTATTTAGAATTTGCATCGTTGGCCCATCACCCCGTTTAAAGGGCAATGGGATTCATGATTTCATCTATCAAAAAGAGGCAGAAATTCCTTGGCTGAAGTCAGCAGGTTTTTCTAACGCCTGAGCAGAGCAAGGGCTTACCAAAGGACCTTACATTTGGGCACCCAGAAAGCTCTCCTAATTAGCTAGCAGAACCGTAATAGCCAAGCCATTAAAACTGAAGTGAGAACATCTGAGATGAAACGTATTGGCAAACTTCAAAGCTGTTAATTTGAGGGGCAAATGTTAGGTCTCTAGAAGCGAAAGTAAATCATTTTGGCACCATAATTACATACATGCACTCCGATGGCTTTGACTTTACCGTTCGAAAGGTTGATGGACTATAATTATTTATATTTTGGAATGACTTAGATGCGAAGGGGTGTAAACAGTGCCAAAACCTACATGTGCATCCAGCATGTTATCCTGAGATGCCTACATACCGGGGGTGAAATTCAGCAGGTTCTGACAGGTTCAGGAGAACTGGTAGCGGAAATTTTGAGTAGTTCAGAAAACTGGCAAATATCACCCAGTGGTGAAATCCATTTTTTTTTTTTTACTACTGGTTTTGTGAGTGTGGCTTGGTGTGTGTGGTGTGGCTTTGTGGGCATGGCAGCGGAAGCATACTGCAAAATCTCCATTCCCTCCCCACTCCTGGGGGAAGGATATTGCAAAATCTCCATTCCCACTCCACTCTGGGGCCAGCTAGAGGTAGTATTTGCTGGTCCTCCAAACTACTCAAAATTTCTGCTACCGGTTCTCCACTCCTGAGGGGAAGGATATTGCAAAATCTCCATTCCCACCCCACTCTGGGGCCAGCCAGAGGTGGTATCAGGGATGCTGATACCACCTCTGGCTGGCCCCAGAGTGGGGTGGGAATGGAGATTTTGCAATATCCTTCCCCTCAGGAGTCGGGAGGGAATGAGGATTTTGCAATATCCTTCCCCTGGGGTGGGAATGGAGATTTTGCAGTATCCTTCCCCTGCCACGCCCAGCAAGCCACACTATGCCCACCAAGCCACGCCCACAGAACCGGTAGTAAAAAAAATTTGGATTTCACCACTGCTACATACATATAAGCATGTACACACACACACACACACAAGAATATTTGTAGCTCACGGTTGAAATGCAGAGTCCTTGGTGTTCTCTGAGCTTTCTTGTTTTCTTACAGATGTTTCATTACCCTAATAGATAACTTCATCAGTGCTAGTAAGGAGTGCTGTTCGCTGTCAGTTTATAATCTGGTGTCTTGCCTATAGCAGATTCAAAAATATTCTTTCTTTCTTTCTTTCTCTCTAACTGTTTTCTGCTCCTCCTATAGTATACTCTTTCATGGCTTCACTGAACCTCTTGAAAACTATTCATCCTTGGAGTCGAGATCCTCTCTTAAACTCGTCATATTTAGAAAAATAGTTTAAGCTTGATTTTCCAGCAAAATTTTGAACTCGGTCTGGCAATTGACTCTGTGAGTGTCTGAAACTTAATTCTGACCTTACGTTTTATTCTGAAGAGGTGCATTTGGTGACTGTTCATGTCTTCTTTAATTATTACAGTTGTAAATTGCATAAGAAGGCTTTTTAAAAAAAATATAGATATTGGAAGTTAATAAAATAAACATCGATAACACAAACCTCTTTTCTCCCTGTTTGGTCTTCTTGGGTGTGTCTTCTGGTCAATTGTCTACTTTTTTTCTTTGACATACTTTGTAGGTACATATCAGTGGTGGATTTCTACCGGTTCGGCCCAGTTCGAGCGAGCCGGTAGCAGCGATGGTGAGCTGAGAGTGAGCCGGTTCTCTCTGACGGTTAGCTTAGCTCTCCCACCTGCCCCTGTGTTATACGTACCTTATATTCGATTATTTTTAGCCCAGCTGAAAGGCGCAGCAGAGCGGATTGCTGCATCTCAGCTGTTCCGCAATTCACTGCGCTTTCGTGGAGTGAAGCATGCGTGAAGCACATGCATGAAGCAAATCGGTGGTAACACCGGTTGGAACCCACCACTGGTATGTATGAATATATGTAAGATCCTTGGTGCTCTCTGATCTTGGCTGTTTTCTTGGAGATATTTCATGACCCAAAGAAGGTAACATCATCAATGCTCTGATGATATTGCTTAGTATGGGTCATTAAACATCTTCAAGAAAACAACCAAGCTCAACCCTTCATTTCAACCCTGAGTTATGAATATTCTCCTTTATTGCTATAAAAATGTGTATTTATTTAAAACGTATGAACTGTCCAGGGTTACTATGGTCTTGGGCAGCCTTGAAACATAAATAACAAGTAAGCAAATATATAAATTCAGATTTGACTGTATATACTTAAATCACATTTCCCAGGAACAATTGTTGTTGTTGTTGTTGTTGTTGTATTATTATTATTATTATTATTATTATTATTAATAATTATTATTTAATCTTTAGTAAGATTCACAGACTTTGAGGCTGGTTAATAGCTCAGCAGCTCAAGTCCTAACCAAGGACCTAGGAACTGTTAAGGTATCGTCGGAGGATGTAAGCTGTTCCAAGTAAGGTGGTTTTTTGTAGAGTCAAAATGTTCAAGTCTGGTAAATTTAGAATTTCTAAATAGCAGGGTAGCCCTTTGGGTATTGGTCTAAGGGCTCCAATTACAATTGGGACAACACACAATTTCTTTTTCCACAGTCGCTCAACTTCAATTTGCAAGTCCTGGTACTTGTGATTTTTTCTTGCTGCTTATCTTCAATCCGTGCATCACCAGGTATTGCAATGTCAATGAACCATACTTTTTTCTCTTCAACTACTGTTATGTCAGGTGTGTTGTGGACCAAATGTCTGTCAGTCTGAATCCTGAAGTCCCACAAGATCTTGATGATGATGATGATGATGATGATGATGATGATGATGATTTATTAAATTTATATACAGCCCTTCTCCCGAAGGACTCAGGGCGGTGCACAGCCAAAATTAAAATACATACAATATAAAATTTAAAATAATTAAAACCAGATTAAATTAATTTGGCTACCTCAATTTAAAACCCCTACCTATAAAATTTACCCATTACAAAATTCTTCAAGCCAGCCCAGCTTGCCGAAATAAAAAAGTCTTCAGGGCTTTGAGGAAAGTACGGAGATCTGGGATCAGTCGTATCTCTGGGGGTAGCTCATTCCAGAGGGCAGGCGCCCCCACAGAGAAGGCTCTCCCCATGGGGACCGCCAGTCGACACTGCTTGGCCGATGGCACCCTGAGGGTGTAAATGATCCCTAAAATACTAAATTGTGGAGGACATTTGCAGGGTGTAGCAAGAAGAGAAAACATTACAGAAAGCTCATTGTGAAGGGGATCCTGACAGTGTTTAAGCCTAGAGAAATATTTTCAGCTTCTCAGTTAGACTTTTGTTTCAGATCTCCAAGAACCGGTAACCTAGGCAGTTGCGCGAATCTCCTCTTCATTAACTCAAGCCCATGGCTAATCTAAATGTGTGCAAAGGGTGGAAGAAATTGAATTAAACGCAGGGGAAACCAAGGGCCCATTACTAAGCCCCTAAGTACGCACTTCAATGATGGAGATGAGGTAGATTTCTAAGTATATTTACTCTAGGCCTGGCAAAAGCCATTAATTGTGTAATTAATTTACATCTTTGGAAGCATGAACAGTTCTCTTACAGGGTATTTTAGACCCTATATATATATATATATATATATATATATATATATATATATATATATATATAAACAATGTAGAAATGTCACAGTCAGCTACAGCTAAATGAATTTCCATTTGTTTTCTAGCCAGCCAAAGCCATGCATCTTATGAACCTGCTAATCGGATATTCTGACCCTTGGTAAGTCAACTTCATAATCAATAGCTGGCTGCCTCCCCCCCTCTCCTTTCCTTCCCCATTTTTACTTCAACTCTTAGTGACACCTCCTGATTAATATCTGCCTTCCAGGAGAAGGATATGAAAATGATATAATGCAAAAAATAGCTTGAACTACCGCCGCTAATACAGGATGGTGAACTACTTGCAGGCTTGAGGGAGCAAATGCTGAAATCAACAAGAGTAGATAAATATCAGTGCTTGCAGTTTGTGTTTGTGTGTGTGTGTGTGTGTGTGACAGAGAGAGGGGAGGAGAGGGAGGGATAGAAGGAGGAAGGGAGGGACAGGTAGAGGAAGAGAAAGGGATGGAGAGAGAGGCAGAGGGAGAGGAAGGGAAGAGGAGAGAAAGAGAGGCAGAGGGTGGAAGGGAAGGAGAGAGAGACAGAGGGAGGGAGAGAAGGAGGGAAAGAGAGATGCAGAGGGAGTGAAAGAGAGATGGAGAGTGTGGGGGAAGAGAGAGGGAGGGAAGGGGAAAAGAAAGGCAGAGGGATGGAGAAAGAGGCAGAGGCAGAGGGAGAGTGGGAGAGGGAGGGAGTGAGAGGGAGGCAGAAGGAGAGAGGGAGAAAGAGGGAGAGAGAAAAAGAGAGAGCGGGAGATGGAGGGAGAGAGAGTTTGAGGGAGAGAAGGAGGGAGGGGAGAGAGGCAGAGGAGGGAGAGGGAGAGAGAGGGAGGCAGAAGGAGAGAGGGAGAGGGAAAGAGAGAGGAGGAGGGAGAGGGAGAGGGGGGAGACAGAGAGAGAGAAGAGGAAGGTTTCAGCCCTACTTTTAAATTATAAGGGAATCTAATTTTGATTCCTTTTCTGGCTCTCAGCCTGCTAGGTCTCTTTTGCCCCTCCTGCCTCTCAGAATATGCTGATAAAATAAATATGTGAGCCCTTTCTGCAGACATCAAGGCTTACACAATAAAAATTTAATGACTGCTGAGCTGTGTATCAATGGAAGGCACCAGAATATTTTCAAAAATGTTCCCTTCTCTAGAAAGGAGTTGGGCGCCGAGTGGTAGTCCTGTAACAGAATCCTACAAATTCTAGGAGGAAAGTTAAGTGAGATAGGCAGTTCCAGTGAAAAAATCCCCTTCATGTTCTGCTGGAGAAGTATTATAGGTTTTAAATTAGAAACAGGAGCTTAGCTCCTTCCGAACTATGATTTGGAAAGGTTTGCTATCAAATTCACCTGTGTTGTAGTCAACCAACAGCCTGCGGAGCTGGCAATGGAATCGGACAGTGATGAGGCTGAGGAAGAACATGGGCCAGTCCTGGAGGCTGGGGAAGGCCAGGATGAGGGCTCTGCATCAGAGGCAGAGATGGGGCCAGGGCCATCGGGGAGTGAGGTGTGGACTCCAGAGCCTCCAGAGACTGATAGGAGTGAGGCAGAGGAACAGGAGGAGTTTGTTCCTAATGCACGTATGAGAAGAGCTGCCAGAAGGCAGGAGCAGCTAAAGCAAAGAGGACAACTTGGGAGTAGGGCCAAGAGATGATTGGCCCTCCCATAAGGCTTAAAAGACCAGCAACGGCTCTTGGGTTTTTTGTCGGAAAACAACGTTGATAAACTTGATTCTTATCTTCCTCAGTGTCCTCTGCTTCCCAAGAGAAGCCTTTGGCAGTTTGTCTAATTATACCAAGGTTGGTGATAAGACTTTATGAAGACTTTGTCTGATTTAGTTTGGACTACGCTGAGAATGAGTTAATTCTCAGCTGTTCTAATAAAGCCTGTTTGCTTTTGAACTGTCTGTGTCGATTACTACCTACTTGGGCCTGTTTCACAACAACCTGTTCGGTTTCAAAACAACCTGGAGCGTAAAGCCCTTTTCAACCACTTCCAACCATAATAATTTGCGCACTGTCCCAAATTTATTAAAAAAAATAAAATAAAAAGAATACAGTGCAAAAGCTGTTAAGGTTACAACCAAAGAAATATCTAGTTCTGCAATTAGCGTTAGCAAGTAAAAGATAAAACTACGCTAAACCAACATTGCTGGCATTAGTTAAAACCTTTAACTAACCCATTTTTCAGGCTGATTTCAGGCCATTTTGGGGGGGGGCATTTTCAGGCTGTTTATGGGCCATTTTCAGGCCATTTTCTGGGCCTTTTTTGGGCTGAAAAATGGCCCAAAATGGTCAAAAAATGGCCTGGAAAATAAGCCAAAAAATGAGCGGGGGTGGGGCCAGCCAATGGTGGGATTTGCCAGTTTGCCGAACTGCACAGAATCTTAACTACTGCTTTGCCTGAACTGGTGTGAACTGGCAGCAGCCCACCTCTGGTTAAAGGGCCCTATCACTCCTGCTAATAAATAATATTTTAAATATTCTAAGAGTATAAGCATACCTGTTTAAAAGCAGGCTTCCTGTGGTAAATGACCATAGTGGGCATTTGATATAACCCACAAAGACACACTTGGTTCTGTTTACCTAACAATGTCACCATTTTTAAAGATGACATCAAAAATCACCTTTCATTGACACAATAATCTTCTTACACTTTGGGAGCCCAGAAAACACACCTTGATCCTTGAGAAGTATTCCAGAATGACATCATGTTTAAGTGTCAGATTGGAACAAGCTAGACCAGCTGTGGAAGCTCAGACTGTGGTCAGTTTTGGGCCAATCCTTCTCTCCTGTGACCATTCCACCCCATTCCACCAAACGATGGAAAATATTGCAGGTCAGAGTGCCACCCCAAAGGTGCTTTCTCCAAAAGACAACTGGACTTTCTTCTTTTTTTCCCCTTGAAAACATTTTGCTCCTCATCGGAGAAGCTTCTTCAGTTCTTCAGAGAAGAAAAACTGAAATACAGGGAACTGAAGAAGAGAACTTCAGAGAACTGAAGGAGCTTCTTGGATGAGAAACAAAATGTTTCCAAGCAAAAAAGCATAATCAACAACAAGGAAGTTCAGGTGCCTTTTGGAAAAAGCACCTTTAGGACAAACTTGAGCTCAATGATTGAGAATCTCCATAGACACTGGAGTGCTATAAAACCTTTTTCAAACTATTGAACTAAAGTCCTCAAGGTGCGTTTTCAAGAGACAACTGGACTTCCTTTGTTTTTCTTGAAGATGTTTTGCTTCTCATCCAAGAAGTTGGCTGAGAATCTCCATAGACTTTTTGAAATAAAGGAAATAAATAAATCTTCCAAATAGGAAGCACCTTTTGGACAACCTTGAGCTCAAGGTCATAGACACCGGAGTGCTATAAACTATTGAACTATTGAAATAAAGTCCTCAAGATGCTTTTTCCAAAAGGCAACTGGACTTCCTTTCTTTTTCTTTTCCTTGAAAACGTTCTTGTTATCCAAAAAGCTTTTTCAGTTCTTCAGAGAAGAAGAGAACTTCAGAAAACTGAAGAAGCTTCTTAGATGAGAAGCAAAATGTTTTCAAGCAAACAAACAACATCAAGGAAGCCCAGTTGCCTTTTTGGAAAAAGCACCATTGGGCAGGGGTGAAATGCTCCCGGTTTGGACCAGTTCGGGCGAGTAGGTAGCGATGGCAGCGGGCAGTTCGGAGAACCGGTAGCAAAAATCCCTGCCTCCATCCTCCATGCCCAGCTGAGCCGCGTGATCATCAGAATCTTTTTTTTCTTTTAAATGGCTCTGACGAGCCAAGCTCTGATGATCCAAGCTCTGACGACCCCAGCTGAGTTGCCTGCTAATCAGGCAACTCAGCTTGGATCGCCAGAGCCATTTAAAAGAAAAAAAAACTTTTTTTTCCTTTTAAATGGCTCTGACGATCCAAGCTCTGACAATCCCATCAGGCCAATTGTTTTTTTTTTTTTTACTTTTAAAACCATTTTTTACATGTAACCGCCTTCTGCCGCCAATTGCCTCCCACAGGCCGGTTCGCTCCCACAGAGTGGGCCTCCTCAGGATGCCGTCAGCCAGACAATGCCGGCTGGCGACCCCCAGGGGGAGAGCCTTCTCTGTGGCAGCACCCACCCTCTGGAATGATCTGCCTCCAGAGTTAAGAACAATCTCTGACCTCCCGACCTTCCGGCGGGCTTTAAAAACCCATCTTTTTCAGCTCGCCGGCTTAGCCTGATTCCTATAGTATTTTATCATTTTAGGGTTTTTAATATGAAGTTAGTTTTAATTCTGTGGCCATTTGTATTATTATTTTATGAAATCTTAACTTTTGTATGTGTGTTTTTTAATTGGCTGTGCACCGCCCTGAGTCCGTAAGGAGAAGGGCGGTATATAAATCCAAATAAAGATAAAGATAAAGATAAAGATGTAAAAAAAATGCTGTGAAAAGGCTCTGCCGATCAGGCAACTCAGCTGGGATCGTCAGAGCCTTTTGACAGCATTTTTTTTTACATGGTTTTACATGTAAAAAATGGTTTTAAAAGTAAAAAAAAAAAAACAATTGGCCACGCCCACCCAGTCACATTACCCCACCACCACTAAGCCACGCCCACAGAACTGGTAGTAACTAATTTTCGATTTCACCCCTGCCTTTGGGACAAACTCGAGCTCAGTGATTGAGAATCTCCATAGACACTGGAGTGCTATAAAACTTTTTTCAAACTATTGAACTAAAGTCCTCTAGGTGCGTTTTCAAGAGACAACTGGACTTCCTTTGTTTTTCTGAGAAGATGTTTTGCTTCTCATCCAAGAAGTTGACTGAGAATCTCCATAGACCTTTTGAAATAAAGGAAAGAAATAAGTCTTCCAAATAAATAAGAAAACACTCCCTCAAAGGAAAAGCAGGAAAATCAAAGCATATAACTTCATAACTGTTTCTTGGATAATAAGCTGATTGTTTATATAATGTTGCTAATTCCTGTTTAGCTGTTTATTCCTTTTCTTGCTGGAAATAGTACTATATATTTCATTTAGTTCATCCTTAACGTGATAATTATATAGATCAGTTGTGTGTGGCTACTGTGAATAACTATTTACTGTCCTACAAACTATTTAAATGTGATACCAGCTGTTGCTCCATTTTCACAGGTATTTCTTATTAAACACCACAACATAAAAGGAAGGTGACATACCTCTCATCATCCAACATATAATCTGTCTTTCGATCAAAACAACCAAAGAACTAAAAACGACCATTAAGAAACTATGACATTATACAATAAGGAAGAATATCCATAAATTTCAGTATCACCATTATTTTTCTTCCAATGATTTGCTTTTGTTAAACTAACTTCTAAATTTTATTTTTATAGCCATAAGTGACACCTGGTCCTTCTGAGCTCCTTTACGATAAAGCGTAAAGATTCTTTTTTTAATCAATTTTGTGTCCTTTTAACTGCATAATAAAGATGAAGATGAAGTTTTAATAGCAATTTGGGTTATGAGCCCAAAAGATGGGGAGTAAGCTGATCTTTACAAATCAGCAGTTAAATTCTGAATGGCAACAGCTCCCTGATACTTAAACAACTTTTATCTCCGAGTATCTGATTTTTTTTTAAAAAAAAAATAAATGATGCTGTGCTTCAATGGTTAGATGGTATGGACATTGGTATTTGAAGACAGATTTTTTTTTAACATTTTTACTTTATTGGCTTTAAAGTCTGTAGAGATTTTCAGTCATCCCAGTCACGGCTGTCCCAAGATGCTTTTTCCAGGAGGCAACTGGACTTTCTTGTTCTTTTTCTTGTAAGATGTTTTGCTTCTCATTCAAGAAGCTTCTTCAACTTTGACAGGATAGTAGGGAATGGAAAGATTTATGGTCAGCTGGTCATTTGCATCCTTTTAGAGGGTCCGTGAAATACTAGGAGGTTTATCTGGGTCCTCAGGGTCACCAGGAACCAGTACTACTCAGATGACCCTGAGGATACAGATAAACCTCCTTCAATGACCCTCTAAAAGGATGCAAATGGCCAGCTGTCTGCAAGGAATATAAATCCCTCCATTCCCCACTATCCTGTCAGAGCTGAAGAAGCTTGATCTGTCTGTCTATCTGTCTGTCTGTCTGTCTATCTATCTATCTATCTATCTATCTATCTATCTATCTATCTATCTATCTATCTATCTATCTATCTATCTATCATCTAGCTTGTGAATCTCCCAGCTTTGTGTCATCTTCATTTTAAAGTTTTAATAATGAATACTTAATTTACAGGATCTCTTTCCCCCCCCCCCCCATTGTTCAAAAAGGGAACATCAGCTTTTAACAGCTTACGTGATTACTATTTCTGAAACGAGTAGAAACACAAGCTAAACAATTTAGCTCCATCATCATCAGAACATTCAAAGCATTCCTTTGCCTAAGGAGAACTGGATGGGTTCCATGAGAACCATTTTGCAGCTCATGTGTAAATTGGCTTTGAAAAAAAAAAAAAAAACAACAACATTTAACTCGGTATGAATAGCTTACCAGTAGGTTGTAGAAGGCTTAAGCTCCTGAGCATTAAGCCCAAAGACATGCCATGGGCCTGAGCTGAGCCTAGTATTTTCACAGAAGCATCTGAAGAGGTGGATGTTACTGCAGAAAACAATTTAGCGCTTGGGAAATTTTGCAGTTTGGTAATAATTAAGTGAGACAAATGCTTGTTGAAATGAAAAAGGTGGCAACTTCTGAAGTGTGTCATTTCAACAAGTTTCTGGAAATACTGCAAGGTTTGATGTACAAATTACATGAAAAATAAGGAAACACATATAACAGAGAGACACAAAATGTTCCTGTTTAATATTTTCAGGTGGGGACAACTCCCTCCCTCTCCCTCTCCCTCTCTCTTTCTCTCTCTCTTTCTCCCTCCCTCTCCCTCCCTCTCCCTCTTTATCCCTCTCTCTCTCTCTCCCTTCCTCTTTTTCTCTCTCTCCCTCCCTCTCTTCTCCCCTCTCTCTCTTTCTCTCCCTCCCTCCCTCTCTTTCTGTCTGTCTATGTCTCTCTCTAACTTTCTTCCAATTTCTTTTTTAAAAAACTTTTTTTTTGTTCCCAAATAATTGGGCACGATGAAACCGACTCTGACCACAAATAAGTTTGGTTAATATTTACTTTTGGTCTTTTTTCTCTCCTAATTAGCAACCACGCTGAAAAAGTGGCAAATAGCTTCTGAACTCAAAGCCTGATTCATCTGCTGAGCTTCGATATTAAATTAAAATACCACAAACTTTTAAGCAAAAAAATAATAATGTTCAGTTCTTATTTGGGCAAGTTATTCCTTGTATGGAGGAATACAACGAGGAAATCACCAGAAAGTAGAAAATTGTAAAACGTAAATTGTTTGGTTTCATCTCACCCTCTCTGTCTCTTTCTCATATCTTCTCCCTCCCAAACTTTGATATGGTTATTCGGAGCTAATTTTACCCCCAACAAGCTTCAGATGAGCATCTCTTTAAAATGCTGAATACATTTATGTAAACATTCTAGTGGCTGTATAGCAATTGCTTCTGTGCATATGTTACCCTTAATATGCATATACCGTGTTTCCCCGAAAATAAGACCCTGTCTTATATTTTT
This sequence comes from Masticophis lateralis, assembly GCA_030761175.1. Lineage (NCBI taxonomy): Eukaryota > Metazoa > Chordata > Lepidosauria > Squamata > Colubridae > Masticophis > Masticophis lateralis. Next base: position 119,563,326 of record JAUDYJ010000004.1, on the reverse strand, counting down.
TTGAACTCTGAAATAAGTGCTTGGCCTTATTGCCATGCCCTCAAAAACCAATTGAGCTTATTATCAGGGGATGTCTTATTTTGGGAAAACAGGATAGTCAGCAGTGGGTTTCATATTATGTTACTACCGGTTCACCCCGCGTGGGCATGCTCACTTCATGTGCACCCTTGGTTCATGCACGCCTGCCTTCTGCACATGTGCCCGCCTTTCCGTGCATGTGCTTTGCTTGTGCGCACACCTTCCACACATGTGCCCAGCCTCAAAAATGTGCCTAAATAGGATGGCATAGAACCAGGGCAGGTGGGTGAGCCCACCAGCAATTTCCGCTACCAGTTCGGGTAAATCAGTCCAAACCGGCTGAATACCACCTCTGCATATAGTCCAGGTGTGCTTCTTATATTCTTCCACATGGCGGTTTTATTTGTCAATTCAATCATTCAAATTAGAAGGAGAAAAAAAAAACCCTCCACATTAATAACATTATCTACTAACATTTCAGTTCACATACACATCTTGGAAATATTAACATTCAGTCCATGAGCACATTTAGGAAGTATTAGCTTCATTGTGAAGTCATTGGCAAATAAATGACTCTCACATCATTGCTAAACAACTTTTTTTGCGTACTGTATTTAGACACTTAAAAGTTCCCTGCAGCTTAATTGTGCACTTCCCTGTGATCCTCACAAAAACTTCAGCGCAAACAGCTGTTGATTTTCAAGTTCTTTGAAAGAATTTGTTCCCCACCAATTTTGTCTATCAGGAGAACCCTACATATATATAGAAAGATAGAACATAGAAGGGACCTTGGAGGTCTTCTAGTCCAACCACCTGCTTGAGCAGGAGACCCTATACAACTTCAGACAAATAGTTGTCCATTCTGTTTTTGAAAGCCTCCAGTGATGGAGCATCCGCAACTTCTGAAGGCAAGTTGTTCCATTGGTTGTTCTCACTATTAGGAAATTTCTCCTTAGTTCTAGGTTGTTTCTCTCCTTGGTTAGTTTCCATACACTGTTTCTTGTCTTGACTTTGGGTGTTTTAGAAAATAGTTTGACCCTCTTGTCTTTGTAGGAGCCCCGCAAATATTGGAATATTGCTATCATGTCTCCTCTAGTCCTTCTTTTCATTAAACTTGACATACCCAATTCCTGCAACTGTTCTTCATATGTTTAGATCTATAATCTGGTATAGATGCTCTGATATGTTTAGATCTATAATCTGGTATATTCTTGCAAAAACTTGAGGACCTGTAAACTTCCAAGTCTAAAGATACTTCTGTATCTCAAAAATTGGATAGAATCTGGTGCAGGTACTCAGAAATGCTTCAGATCTTTCTTCCTTCAAAACAAAAATCTCCCTGCTTTTGACTTATAAAAATATTACAAATGCTACGAGTTAAATTACATAGGAGTGGTAGTGATACAGTGGTTGAATGAACTTTTGCCAGCTAACTCTGCCCACGGCCAGGAGTTTGATCCTCACCAGCTCAAGCTTGATTCCGCCTTCCATCCATTGCTTCAAGTCTTTCTTCCTTCAAACCAAAAATCACCCTACTTTTGACTTATTAAAAAAAAAATTCAAATGCTAAAAGTTAAATTACATAGGAGCCATGGTGATACATTGGTTAGAATGCAGTATTGCAGGCTAACTAAACCCACAGCCAGGTGTTCAATCCTCACCAACTCAAGGTTGATTCAGCCTTTCATTCATTGAGGACCCAGATGGTTGGGCGCATTATGGTGACTCAGTAAACCACTTTAGACAGGGCTATAAAGCACTATGAAGCAGTATTTAAGTCTAAGTGCTATCGCTATTTTACCATTCCATTTTTTATTTTTATTTTTTTCGGGGTTTTTTGTTTGTTTGTTTATCAGATTGCTTATATGGGAGTGCTTCATGCAGCAATTCTGTACGTCTGAGTATGCTCGACAATAATAACTGAATAAGTGTCACTCTTTCTTTTGATCATAGGAAAACTTCAAAAGGTATTCAGCTCTCCATCTATCTATAAGAATGTCTATTTTTTCTTTGTATTTATTTATTTTTCTTGTCGCTAGCATGCCTAATGGTTACCAGAGAAGGGAAAGCTAAGTTGTGGCTATTCTCTTATGTCTATTTAGAGCTATCCGGTCTTCGGTAAAACTCCCTAGGAATTAGCTGAATGGGATGACAAATTGTTCTGAGAGTACTCGCCACGGCCTAAAAGCATTTCAAAAACATTTGTTGTTCATTTGATAAAGTGTGAGTGTTATTCTTTTTAGGGTCAGTCTAAATGGGAAAAAATATTGATGACAGGACAATAGAGGAGAGGGAAACCTCTGACTTACAGCTTTTTGAAACAATAGCAAAAGCAAGCAAAGATTAAGATTCTTTCAAGGCATTTAATAAAAGGCATTCTTGCGGGTTCTGTAGAGCTGCCACATCTGGCTGGTCAAAATCCAGAGAGTGGTAAAGAAATCCATAATACTTTTCTTGTACCATCTAGTAAACATCTGGAGCTTTTGCAAATGAAATATGCTAGTCTTGGGGGAAAGAAAAACAGCACATCTGAAGTTTTCCTACGTTCTCATTTTATAGCTGTAGATTAGTTCTCTGTCAGACCGCAGATTCCGAAGGAAAAGCCATATCAAAGTACCCTCCATTTTATTTATTTATTTATTTATTTATTTATTTATTTATTTATTTATTTATTTATTTATTTATTTATTTATTTATTTATTTATTTCTATATGCTTCCTAGAAATAGGTAGCTTGTCATTCATTCCCCCCCCCCCCAGAACACATGCACATTATATGCAGTGTTGAAAATCATGTTATAACGTTTTGAAAAGGGAACATTTGGGCCCACAAATCTGCATTGATCTGTCAAGGATAAATTTGATAAATCCATTCAAAAATGTTCACTAAAGTCATTTTTTTCTTTCTTTCTTGCGTACTTACTCATTTCCTCCTTTGTTATAAATATGCACCCATATAACTATTATATAGCTCAGAATAAAGGCTTTTTCGCAGGTGGTTATTTTAATTCATTGTAACTAAGGACGAATAAATGTTTTAATCCTTTTTATGTGCCTTGATCTCTTTCTGCCATTTCTGTATCAATTATAATTTTATTTTATGAGGGCATGACATGAAAGAGAAACTCTTTTCAAGTGCAGGTGCCTTCACGGATATATTCCTGTAGTTTTTTTTTTTGGTAGCAACATGGAAGTGATATATCACTATCTTCTTCTATCTAAGATGTTCCCTTCAAATTTCCAGGTTGAAAACCAAGATTCATTCATTCATTCATTCATTCATTCACTTACTTATTTTGAAATTTATTTGCCACCTGACTCATGCCAAATGACAAATATTTTCCAAAGATCTATGTGATTACAACTAGTTCCTGATGCAACTTAGCCTAAGTTACATTGCTAGGAGTTGCCTTTTGTTAACTCCACATGCTACTGGTGAAGTTGCGCACAGCCGAGCCTGCCTTTTCTGCATTGCAGGAGAAGAGCACATCTTCCTTCCCCTGTCCTTACCACTTTCTCTAGAGGGACGAGCAAGAGCATCCTGTCATATTGCATTACTGTCTGGTTGGGAAGCATTACTGCTTTGGATAGGAAGGCACAGAAGCAGTGCTTGCACAGGGTGGTGTATTTATGTGTGTGTGTGTTTATGTGTGTGTGTGTGTGTGTGTGTGTTGCGTATATATATGTATATATGTATGTATGTTATGTATATATGTTTGTGTGTATATATATAAGTATGTGTGTGCATGTGTGTATATATGTGTGTGTACATACATACACACACACACACACATATATATACACGCATGCACGCACACACATACATATATATACATACACACATACATACATACATACATATATCTGGGTTTCCTATTGAAGCAACCTGATTTACCCAAATATGGGAAGGAGCATACTGCTTCCTTTTGCCTTTCAGCCTCAATCCAGGAGCCCTCAGGCAGTCGTTTGCACGACAAACTATTTTGTGTTAAATTTATATTTGCTGACAAAAAAATAAAGGGAGACTAGTATAGATCTATTTCAAGCTATTTAGCTCTCATCAGCTAGCCATACCCTTCTGGGATGTGTGTGTGTGTGTGTGTGTGTGTGTGTGTGTGTGTGTGTGTGTGTGTGTTTCCTTTAAGCCAGTTTTTTTCTACGTAGCCAAGATTTTTTTGGTTCCAGAAAAATCTTGGCTACATAGGAAAAACCTGGCTTAAAGGAAAAACACACATTAAACCTACGAAAAGTAAGAAAATATATATGTATATGTATATGTATATGTATATGTATATGTATATGTATATGTATATGTATATGTATATATGTATATATATATGTGTGTGTGTGTGTGTGTATATATATATATATGTCTATACATATATATATGTATATATATGTGTGTGTGTGTGTGTGTGTGTATATACATACATACATACATACATACATACATACATATATATATATATATATATATATATATATATATATATATATATGTATATGTATATATATATATATATCTCCACACACACAAACATATATACATACATCAGTGGTGGGTGCCCCCGGTTCAGACCGGTTCTCAAGAACCGGTAGTAAAACCGGCGGGAGGCCCGAACCACCATCCCGGATGTCGTTATCAGTGATCTGAGCATGTGCAGAAGTAAGGCACGCACACACGATCCCGTTGTGAACCTGTAGTAAAGGTAAGTAGAACCCACCCCTGACAGACTGACAGACAGACAGACAGACAGACAGACAGACAGACAGTGGTGGGTTTCCAATATTCTTACCACCGATTGACCATGCACGCACATGCTTGCTTCATGCATGAGCGTGCCTTCTGTGCATGCTCCCGGGCTTCTGTGCACGTGCTTTGCTCGAAAAATGTGCCTAAATAGGATGTCATAGAGCCGGGGCAGGTGTGTACACACACCCACACATATCCACACACAGATATAGGTATAGATGTAGATGTAGATGTAGATGTAGATGTAGATACACACACACATACACACACACATATAAGCGAAAAAAGTATTTGATCCCCTGCTGATTTTGTACATTTGCCCACTGACAAAGAAATGATCAGTCTGTAATTGTAATGGTAGGGTATTTTAACTGTGGGAGACACAGAATAACAACCCACCCAAAATAGCAGAATTTCAAAGAAGTTATAAATTGATTTGCATTTTAATAAGTGAAATAAGTATTTGATCCCCTGTCAATCAGCAAGATTTCTGATTCCCAGGTCTCTTTTATACAGGTAACGAGCTGAGATTAGCTCCTAACCTCAGCTTCTTACCTGTATAAAAGACACCTGTCCATAGAAGCAAGCAAGCAATCAGATTCCAAACTCTCCACCATAGCCAAGACCAAAGAGTTGCCCAAGGATGTTAGGGACAAGATTGTAGACTACACAAGGCTGGAACAGGCTACAAGCAGTTTGGTGAGAAGGTGACAACACTTGGTGCAATTATTCGCAACTGGAAGAAACACAAAATAACTGTCAATCTTCCTCGGACTCAGTCACATGTTATATATAGCATGTGGAAATGTGGAAATATATACTTTCTTTTGAGAACAGGTAACAGAATTTCATTTTTAGTGTGGACCAATTTTCTCACAGTAAAAAAAAAAATGACAATAAAGGTTTATCCTTATCTGCTCTTTAGGAAAAGCAAAGCTAATACAACATTTTTTCAAACTGCATTTTTAGTCTCTTTCAATTTAGGCATTTGTGATGTCTTGTCTTTCAAGACTGACTCCATGATTTCTTTAGCCGGCAACTGCGTAAGGAGAGTTGTTAAGAACAAAGTTTGATGGCAACAGTGTACCAATCTATGCTTTGTTGTGATCTATACGACCAACTCAGACCAGAGTTCATAGAGACAGGATGATTCCGTATGACAGGGGGGAAAAAAAATAAATACAGCAACTCATATTTTTCATCTTTGGCACTTAATCTATGATGACTCAATTGCGCCAAGTCCTTCTCATGCTACTGTCAAAGAGGACAACAAAAACTGAATTTGCGAGCAAGCACTGAAGTCAATTAAACATAATAATAAAAAAGCATTTTATGTCCACACACAAGCACAGGAAAGTTACTGAGGGATCTGTTTGCCTTCCGTTGAGAGCCCTGGTGATAATATAGGTACTTCTCAAATTACAACCATTCATTTAGTGACCATTCAAAGTTGCAACAGCACTGAAAAAAAGTGACCGTTTTTGTCACAAAAGTGAAATAACATTAAGCCTTCCATAAATTCTCCAGGTATCAATTGCTTGCTCCAAGGAAATATTCCCCAGTCCTAATTGTTATATGGAATACACAGACACAAAACAGAAGCTTCTAATTATTAAGCCCCAAAAGACTCATTTTTCCCACCAGGAACATTGTCAGAGGTTAGAACATGAGATTGGGAGGATTCTTGCGATCTCTTTAACAGGAATGCAGCTATAGGTCACAAGTAAGTTTGGAATAGGTTGCCGGAGATTCGGGAAAGGAAGATGAAAGGGGGCGATAGCAAAATGTACATCTCTCTAGCCTATTGGAACTGGCGGAGCAGAAGCGATCAAAATGGCAGCTTCGCCGGAGAAAACGCAAGGATGCAGGCAAACAAAACAGTTTCCTTCCTTCCTAGCCACCCATGTGCCAGATATGTAATCCAAATGAGTGTGCATGTGTGTATGCGAAGACACCAACCTCGGAAGTTGGTGTTTGGGGGTTTGTTTTGTTTTGTTTTGTTTTTACTCACTTTAAACTGTTGTTTTTGCACTTTATGACCCTTGTAGTATCCCCTTAGTCACATGATCAAAATTCACACGCTTGAATTTTCAATGCCCATTGAAAATCCAATGGAAAGAAAACACAGAATATTATCAAACATGGAAACTTGTTTTACCAGTGGTTGGAAAAGAGGGGTGGAGAGTAATAGTGGAATGTGTATTACTATGCAAATTAAATACCGGGACAACACAATGTTTATTAAGCACTAAGAAATGTAATTAATAGAGAATTAATTTTAAAAAAATTGTATACATATAAAGGTACAGGTTCCCTTGGCACACATGTGCTAGTCATTCCCAACTCTAGGGGGCAGTGCTCTTCTCCGTTTCAAAGCCGAAGACCCAGTGCTGTCCGAAGATGTCTCCGTGGTCATGTGGCCGGCATGACTAAATGCCAAAGGTGCACAGAACACTTGCACCTTTGCAAGTGGGAAGTGTTCTGTGTGTTCTGTTTTTCTACTTGCATTTTTTACGTGTTTTCGGACTGCTAGGTTGGCAGAAACTGGGACAAGTAACGGGAGCTCACCCCATTACACGGCACTAGGGATTTGAACCACTGAACTGACGACCTTTTGAATGACAAGCTCAGTGTCTTATCCACTGAGCCACCACATCCCTACTCTCATTTTATATATATGTGTGTGTGTGTGTGTGTGTGTGTGTGTGTGTGTGTATGTAATTTATATTTCGCTGATAAAGAAATAAAGGGAGACTAGTATAGATCTATTTCAAGCTATTTAGGTCTCATCAGCTAGCCATACCCTTACTTGGATTCGAACTTGGGCTGTCGGTATGTTAGGCAGTTGTTAATCTCTGAGTCACAAGTTCTCCTCCCTTCATCAGCTTGTGTGTGTGTGTGTGTGTGTGTGTGTGTGTGTGTGTGTGTGTGTGTATGTCTATTTTCTTACTTTTCGTAGATTTAATGTGTGTTTTTCCTTTAAGCCAGGTTTTTCCTACGTAGCCAAGATTTTTCTGGAACCACAATTGAGCGAAATCACATTCACTACTTTCTGGGTCCTTTCTTCATCTTTTCTTTCTTTCTTTCTTTCTTTCTTTCTTTCTTTCAAATATTGTGCTGCCTTGTGGCTAATGAGCCAGGAATAGCTATATAGGTCTCCCACAATGCAGCACAAAATTTGCAAAGATGGAGAAAGAACCCAGAAAGTAGTGAATGTGATTTCACTCAATTGTGGTTCCAGAAAAATCTTGGCTACGTAGGAAAAACCTGGCTTAAAGGAAACACACACACACACATACATACACATACACACACAAACAAACAAACAAAATTCACATGCTTGGCAATTGACCCATATTTATGACAGTTGAAGTAGCCTGAGGTCATGTGATAACATCTGGGACCTTCTGATAAACAAGGTCAATGGGAAAGCCAGATCAGATTCATTTAACAACCGTGTTACCAACTGAACAATTGCAGTGATTCATTGAGAACAGCTGTGGCAAGAAGGGGCAAAACTCACTTAGCCGTCTCACCTACCAACAGAAATGTGGGGCTCAATTGTGGTTGTAAGTCAAGGACTACCAAACTGAAGGTAGCAAAGATGATAATGCACGTTTTAGTATGGGAGATACTGAATTCAAAGGCTCCAAAGACCTCACTTTTGCAACCTGCTTGTGAAAAACATCAGGCCACCTGGCTAGCGGAGCGGATCCAGCAAGACAATTCTTGCATTTAAAAAAAAAATTATGTAGCAGACAAAGCACACTTTCAACCACATCCACCACATTACATATGAATAAGCAAATTCTGAAATGGCCATTCCCCTGAGGCTGGCAATTGGCAGTGGTGATCTCCATCTCTTTGCTGCATTTTATTTTTAAAAAAACCGACAACAATGATTGAAGCTTCAGTCTGGGGACCAAACTACACTGTGATTATTTCCCCAGGGCTCATTGCAGAAGCAAACGAAGAGCAGGTTTAGCACCTCGGAGCAAAAGAATGGAAGGCTGAAAGGAATTGCTTAACTTTTCCCAGTTGGTTTTGCTTCAGCTGGAAAAAAAATGAAAAACAAAACAAAACGACAGAGTTACAGACTTTTAAAGAACAAAAACTGCTTGAGGGGAGAATTGCCAGAAGGAAAAGGCTTAAAGAGTCTCTACCGACAAGCACTTTTTCCCCTAAAAAACAGCAAACCCTTGCAGGTGCTTCTCTCTGAAACCCCCCCAAATCCAAACAAACCCCCCACTTCCTGAAGCCACTTGAATCATCATCATCTTTTGACTTTCTCAAGGAACGTCTCTGTAGGCCATGGAACTAAAAGGAGCTGTTGTTAAGACCATGGCTAATCATGATTGGCCCTTAAATTACATCCGTTCGGATTAAACTCCACAGAGCAATTCAGAGAGGGCCATTGAGCTGGGGAATTGGGAGCAATTTGAAGCTTTGTTCCAGATCTGGACATCCACAAACTCCAGAACTGTCTGATAATGTGCCAACTTTCATAGACAAGCTATTTTCTTCTGTACGTAGAAAAGATCAGCACACAGCACAGTCTGTTCCGATGACTAACAGGTAGCTTTTCATTTCAGAGAGCACCCAACTGACTAGGATGTACTTTTTATTTATTAAGATGTCCTTTTTGTTATTCTCAAGTAATGGATTCTGTTCCTTGAGCAAGTCCTTCCCTTCAGAAGTCTCTGCTTCATTCAGGGCTGGTGCCACCGATGGGCTCCGCGTTGCTGAATAACTTTTTCCTTATTCCCTTAATACCCTGTAATACTTTTGGCCCTCCTCACTTGGAAGGTGATTTATGCTGCTTTCTTCTAGCTCACCAGCTGCCTTTTGCATGGCAGCAGAATTCCTTCCAAATAAATTATTTGAGTGTCTTGAAACTTCTGTGCATATGGTTTTTATGAGTAGCGTTGCACATCCATCAGCGCCACGGAATTCAGTAAGGAGCATCATTATTCTTCCCAACCCTCTCCGCTCCCCATTTCCATTACACAACAGCATCACAAAACTGAGATGGAATTCCTCCTTCGCTACCAGTTTCATCTCAGTCTGCCTCAAACAAATCCAGGTTTTTCTCATGAGATATGAAATATGATATGATATGATATGATCAGTGGTGAAATCCAATTTTTTTTACTACCGGTTCTTTGGGCTTGGCTTGGTGGGCGTTGTGTGGTTCAGTGGGCGTGGCTTGGTGGGCATGGCAGGGGAAGGAGACTGCAAAATCCCCATTCCCTCGTCACTCCTGGAGGAAGGATATTGCAAAATCTCCATTCCCACCTCACTCTGGGGCCAGCCAGAGGTGGTATTTCACAGTTCTCTGAACTACTCAAAATTTCTGCTACTGGTTTTCCAGAACCTGTAAGAACCTGCTGGATTTCACCCCTGGATATGATGTGATGTGGTGTGGTGTGGTGTGGTACGATATGATACAGCAATAGCACTTAGACTTATATACCACTTTACAGTGCTTTACAAGCCAGAACTCAAAGCCAGATGTCAGAATTGCCATCATGGGCTTCAGCTTTGCTTTGCTAGATGCCAGCCTGCCCTAGCATTAGAATTAGCACTTAGACTTATATACTGCTTCCCAGTGCTTTACAGCCCACTCTAAGCAGTATACAGAGTCAGCATATCGCCCCTCAACAATCTGGGTCCTCATTTTACCCACCCCAGAAGGATGGAAGGTTAAGTCAACCTTGAGCCTGGTGAGATTTGAACTGCCAAATTGCAGAAGTAGCCTGCAGTACTGCACTCTAACCACTGTGCCACTGTAGCTCGTAATAATGATACGATACAATACGATACAAAACGATATATGATACGATACGATACGATACGATGTGATACGATACGACATGATATGACACGACACGACACGACACGGCATGGCATGACATGGGGTCAACCTATTCTCCGAAGCAACTGAAGGCAGGACAAGAAACAACGGATGGAAACTCATCAAGGAGAGAACCAACCTAGCAATAAGGAGAATTTTCCTGACAATTAGAACAATCAGTCAGTGGAACAGCTTGTCTCCAGAAGTTGTGGGTGCTCCAACAACTGGAGGTTTTTTAAAAAGAAATTGGACAACCATTTGTCTGAAATGGTATTGGGTCTTCTGTTTGAGCAGAGACGGTTGAACTAGAGGACCTCCAAGGTTCCTCCCAACTTTATTATTCTGTTGTTGTTGTTTTTTTCTTATTTCCATAGCTAAGCGTATTTTCTTTCATAATAAACCTATCTTCTTTTTTTTTTCATGCTAATAAGCATGGAAATATGAGATAGTATCTGGGTGTCATCTTGTTGGACCTTGTGCCTGAATTTTACTTCTGGCTTCTTTTTGAATGATGTCCTCAGAATGACTTCCCATGAACACCACTGGAATGCAGATGTCAAGAGGCATCAGAGCTAGAGCTGATGCAAAGTGAGATCACTGTTAAATATCATCGAGGGTTTGACAGCAACGGAGAGAGGGAGGTTAGAGAATATTTTCAGAATGAGAAAGCCAGCAGCAATGAAAGGAGGCCACTGAACCATTCCTGATCAAAAGGCTCTGGTGTCCTTCTCTTATTTGGAGGTGTTGAAAAAGTACATCTCTCCACCTGTCAACATCTCCCTCGTATCCTCCTCAGGTGATCTCTGGTGGAAGCAAGGGATAGAATCCCCAGTGTCTGCACATGAGTAGAAAGAATGGGACGCACAACGGCTGGCAGGATCAAAGACACGCATTGTAGAAAGCCACAATTTCATTTTGCTCTTGACCCAGGGACACTGGCAAGATAAATGTTGCCACAGAGTCGGGGGAAAAAAATGTGACCGTTTCGGTGACAGCTTAAGGAGGATGGTAATAACAAACCCGAAAAGACAATCAGCAATAGTTTCATTCAAGCCAGCCTTTGCCAGATAAGCTCTCGAGTGGCTGGGGGTTTATTGTATTCCTGATGAACATGAGAATGTTCCAATTTAAAGAGATACTGCCAAGGACAGAGGACAAGATGGGGTGGGGAGATAGACAGGGGATCAAAATTATTATTTTTTTTAAAAAAATAGCTATTCCCCCCCCTTTTTTCCCCCTTTCCTCTTTTTTCTAATATGATGGCCTGATTAAAAATTAGAAATAGAGGTAGAAATAAGAATATACACCTTTATGTGAAGGACTGTGTCTTAACATAAATATGTGTTTTAAAGTAAGGATTATTAAGAATGACCTGACTAGAAGCCAGAATAGAGGTAAAAATAAGAATTAGGGAGAATATTAGTAGTTATAATTTCTATAGAAATTGAAAATAACTAATAATTAGATGGAAAGTTGAGAGTTTGAAAGATGGTATTACTATGTATGTTCAAGATCACTGACATTAGAACACTGAAATATTGAATAACTACTTTAATCGAGTACATTAATATTAGGGTTATATACAGTAAATTTGATTAATGTAATAATTGACTAATATAATAATTGACTGTTGTTATTTGTATTAATATGAACTCTACCCAGAGGCCACACTGTTCATATATTGATGCTGATTTATGTTTAAAAATAAAAACCCAATAAACCTTGTGGGGGGGGGGATATTTTTTAAAGCACATTGTTGGGCTAAAAATTAGGTTCAGATCTTGAAAATGTTTTGGATTCTCCATATCCAAACAAACATATCTTGGTGGCTCAGTGGACTAAGTGCTGTTAAAGTAGCACTTAGTTGCCAGCTGCCTGCAATTACTGCAAGTTCAAATCTCATCAGGCTCAAGGTTGACTCAGCCTTCCATCCTTTCAAGGTAGGTAAAATGAAGACCCGGATTATGGGGGCAATAAACTGACTTTGTATAAAAAGAACATCACTTAGGGGAAGCCAAAAGCCCTACTAAGCATGTATATACAAAAGTATGAAGGCTATTGCTTAACGCATTGTAAGCCGCCCTGAGTCTTCGGAGAAGGGCGGCATATAAATCAATCAAACAAACAAACAAACAAATAAATATCAAATTGGAACATTGACTTTATGTCTATGGAGATTCTCAGTCATCCAGGTCAGGGATGAAATCTAAAATTTGTTACTACCAGTTCTGTGGGCGTGGCTTGGTGGTGGGGGTAATGTGACTGGCTGGATGTGGCCAACTTTTTTTTTTAACTTTTAAAAGCATTTTTTCTACAACCTTAAGAGGTTGCAGAAAAAAATGTTTTTAGAATCCTCTGACGATCAGGCAACTCAGCTGGGATCGCCAGAGGCTTTTAAAAGCATTTTTTTCAGCCGAAGAGGTTGTAGAAAAAAATGCTTTTAAAAGTTTAAAAAAAAACAGCCTCTGATGATCACGCGGCTCAGCTGGGCATGGGAGGGGGGCAGGGATTTTTGCTACTGGTTCTCCGAACCACCCACAGCCATCACTACCAGTTCGGGCGATCCAGTCCAAACCAGGAGCATTTCAACCCTGATCCAGGTCATGGAGAGGGAGGGATATGACATCATCTACTTCCAATCTACAACATAGTCCTTTCAACAGTTTCATAAAGGCTCCACACCCATTTGCACCACTCAGGTGACCCTGATGACAGAGATAAACCTCCAGGTGACCTTAACGACTCGCTAAAAGAATGCAAATAACCAGCTGTCTGCAAGGAGTATCAATCTTTCCATTCCCCACCATCCAGTCAGAGCTGAAGAAGTTTCTTTGATGAGAAGTCTTCAAAGAAAAACCAAAAAGTCCAGTTGCCTCTTGAAAAAACACCTTTGGGACAGCATTGATTTTAGTGTTTCTGTAGAATGCTACATGCATGCAATGAATTCATTGATTAGTTCTTTTTTTTTAAATTTAATTTATATGCTGCCCTTTTCCGGAGACTCAAGGCGGCTTATAATGCGTTAAGCAATAGCCTTCATACTTTTGTATATACCTGCTTAGTAGGGCTTTTGGTCCCCCCTAAGTGGTTTTTTTATATATATATACAAGGTCAGCTTATTGCCCCCACAATCTGGGTCCTCATTTTACCTACCTTGAAAGGATGGAAGGCTGAGTCAACCTTGAGCCTGGTGAGATTCGAACTTGCAGTAATTGCAGGCAGCTGGTGTCACTTTAGCACCATTTAAGCTGCTGCGCCACCAAGGCTCTTGACAAAACTCTTCCCTACCATTTACAAAAAAGAAAAAAAGAAAAAGAAAAAGACAAGAATAAAAGAATAAAATGTCTTGGGTATTCTGAAGTCATGCAGGTTGAAAGGAGATCAACAGTAATCAACAACTGTTAAAGACTGAACTAACAATAAGGAATCACTTTATAAGAAATGATAGTATGTCAGAGATGAAAAGCCTACAAGAGTGTGTGATGGCTTTTGAAAAAAAAGGGGTCCCAACTCTTTTACTTACTGGCAAGTCCTTCAAAAAGAGGTTTGTCTCATCTCTCCATACAAGAATATTTCCCTTCCCAAGGGCGATAAACAAAAGCTTCACCATCACTAGCAAGATTATTGGCATATATGCAGTCACTTCCTAATGAACATTGCTAGATATTTCTCTTTCTTTCTCTGCTTGTAAGCCTTCAGAGTGTTTTCCCAACAGTTCTTTCTTTCTTTCTTTCTTTCTTTCTTTCTTTCTTTCTTTCTTTCTTTTTTGGAGGGTGGGGAGAAGAGGCAACATTGAATGGCAATTCTTGGAATCGATTCCTTAAATGTGAAATGGGTCTTGGAATCCAGCCCATAAATCTAACAATATGGAAATGTTTCTGTGAAATAGATTTCTGATATGGTGTCCTTAAAAACAGGAAAATGAATCATAATGGTTCAGGAATAGTGTTTATTTCAGAATCTTTGTGTGAGCAAAGTTTACCCCTGCATTTATGAGATCTATATATTTATTTTTACATATTTGGAAACAACTTTCTTCATCAGTTACTATACAAGGAGGAATGATTACAAATATATTACAGGAACATTTTTTTTTTTGGATGTAGTGGCTAGAGGAGGAAACATAGAATGAAATATTTCCTTTAGCTGTGATTACTTTCTTTGTATATAGTAGTTTTCTACATGAATGAGAAGATCAGAAAATTAGGACCCTCAGTTGATAGAATTTGTACACACATAGTTGTATGTGTAAAGTAAATATGAACACATATGTCCATTTATATGTATCAGATGCACATCTTTGGAGTGGGAATCATCTATTCCAGATGAGGACATAAGGAATTATAATTCTTCTCACTAATCTTCCTTTCTTAAGGGGGCTGTCATCATTTGGATAAATATGGCAAGGTTTTTTGGATGCAAAATCCAAAATCAATTCCAACTTGCAGTGCTTCTGTCTAATTCATGGGACATGTCAATCACATTGATTGAATGTTTCTCCCTAATAGAATAACCTGCCTATTTTGAAACTCAGGAAAAGACTTTGATGATTTTATAATTAGGAGAGAACATCTGCGTAATCCATGAATTACTTGTGAAATTTTAGATGTCGTTGTGATTTAATTACAATTAGATCTGGGAGGTTTGGAAGAAAAATAAATCATATTTCCCCCCACTAAAGGAATGTGTTTGTAGCTCAGGGTTGAAATGAGGGATTCTTGGTGCTCTCTGAGCTTGGTGGTTTTCTTGTAGATGCTTTATTCCCCAAACTAAGTAATATTAACAGTCCTAATAGAGAGAGGGGTTTGCTCTCAATTTATATTCTAGTGATTTGCCCTGTTAGTGTTGGTGGGGGAATGGTCTTGGAGATACTTTGGTTGAACTGTTTATTGTTGGCTAGTTGGCAGTTCTTTGATTAGGGAATTGTTTATTACTTGATTGTTGGTCATGTAGGAAGTTAGCACCCACCCCTTTCCTAGAGGAATGAAATATTTTGGGAAATATTAAAAAGGCAGAATATTATGTTTCCCTGGATGAGAAGTGGAGAAGCATGTTTTAAAGGCGAAGCAGCTCCCATCTTCCTACCTCCCCTCCCCCCCACTTTTGTCAATGGGCCAGAGGCAGAAACTCAATCTTGGACCATCATCTGCTACACAATAGGACCCATCTAGCAACAGAAACTCATCACATGGCACCTGGGAAGATTACATCAGCCAGCAAGGCTAGCTAAGACCCCCCACCTCCTGGGAGTCTGACAACCAATCAGGATACTCTTCCTGGGCCCCAGGAAATTCAAAACCCAGAGAGGGCATAAAAACCTAGGTACTCGCAGCATCTCGGCCTTTTTTTTTTCTGTTCAGGAACTCAAACCATGTGATCCTGTCCACCATTAAACCATCTTTCCAAGCACTCTCCATGTTTTCAGTGTCTTTTTCCCCACTTGGAGCTGAACCCAGAAGGATATTTCTTCCTACACTAGGAAATATTAAAAAGGCAGAATATTATGTTTCCCTGGATGAGAAATGGAGAAACATGTTTTTAGGCAGGAAACAGACTCACTCTTGATAGCACCCACCCTCCTCAATAGCCCACAGCAGATGTCAGCACTTAAGAGGTAAAGAGATAGTCAGGTCTATTCATAAGCAAATGTCCTCACCCAAGATCCAACAAAGGTAGGATTAGCCCTCTACCCGTCTCACCATATGGCACATGGGAAGATTACATCACCCAGCAAGGGGACTCGAAAACACAACCTACAAAGTCACCCCTGCATGGCCCCATGGGAGTCTGACAACCAACCAGAATACAAGCTCAAATTCAAAGCCCAACAGAGGGTATAAAACTCAGGCACTCTCAGCATCGCTTCCCTTTTTTTCTTCACCCAAGATCTTCAAGGCATCTGATCCTGTCCACCATTAAAAGCAATGTTCCAAACAGTCTCCATGTTTTCAGTGTCTTTTTCCCCACTTGGAACTGAACCCAAAAGGATATTTCACTGCCCTGAGTTCTGTCACCTGAGTCCTGATGGAGAACGGCGGTATACAAATCGAATAAATACTAATACTAATACTATTTCTTTCAACAGTCTGATGTTAACCCTGGTTTTCATCGTCAATACCAACACCAGACCAACAGCTAAGAAGTGAGCAATACCAATGGTGAAATCCAATTTTTTTTTTTACTACCAGTTCTGTGGACATGGCTTGGTGGGCATAGTGTGGCTTGGTGGACGTGGCTTGGTGGGCGTGGCAGGGGAAGGATAGTGCAAAATCTCCATTCCCACCCCACTCCAGGGATAGGATACTGCAAAATCCCCATTCCCTCCCCACTTTGGGACCAGCTAGAGGTGGTATTTGCCAGTTCTCCAAACTACTCAAAATTTCCACTATCGGTTCTCCAGAATCTGCTGGATTTCACCCCTGAGCAATACCCCAATCAAAAAACTGCCAACCAAATCAATAGTAAACAGTTCAGAAAAAAAAAAAACACCTCACCAACAGCAACACTGAAAGGCAAGCCACTAGAATATAAATTGAGAAACAAACCTTTTCCCTACTAGCACTGATGAAGTTACCTAGTTTGGGTAGTGAAAAAACTACAAGCTCAGAGAGCACCAAGGATAATCCCATATTTTTTCCCGTTCCGTATAAAGTTTACGCTGGGAGTGGATTTATTTTATTTATTTATTTATTTATTTTATTTTATCAAATTTATATACCGCCCTACTCCCTGAAGGGACTCAGGGCGGTGAACAGCCAGATAAAATACAGAACATACAAAAGTTAAAAATAGTTAAGATAAATTAAATGATTAGGCTGAAAAATTTTAAATCCAATCATATAAAACCAATCATATAAAACATTTAAAAACCCATTCTAAAGGGGAGGTTTAAGCCAGACCAGCCTGATGAAATAGGAATGTTTTTAAAGCATGGCGAAAGGTACGTAGGTCCTGTATCATCCTTATCTCAGGGGGGAGCTCATTCCAGATAGCCGGTGCCCCCACAGAGAAGGCTCTCCCCCTGGGGGCTGCCAGTCAACACTGTTTGGCTAATGGCACCCTGAGGAGCCTCTCTCTGTGGGAACGGACTGGTCAGTGAGAGGCTATTGGTGGCAAAAGACGGTCCCGAAGATACCCTGGTCCTAAGCCATGGAGCACTTTGAAGATAGTAACCAAAACCTTGAAGCGCACCCGGAAGACCACCGGAAGCCAGTGCAGCTCGCGCAGGAGTGGAGTCACATGGGAGCGCCATGTCGCTCCCATTACCACCCGCGCGGCCACATTCTGGATCAGTTGGAGCTTCCGGGTGCTCCTCAAGGGGAGCCCCATGTAGAGAGCATTATAGTAGTCCAGGCGTTTAGTCCTAATTGGCCAAAATAAGAAGATATGCTTCAAAGGACATCGTTCAAAGACATTCCCAGATTTCACAATCTCAAAACATTGTTTACCACCATAAAAGGTAGATAATTTAATTCAGATTTAGGAAAATAGTTCAAGGTTCCAGGTCGGGTAGACATAACTACTCATTAGAGATATGCAAGCAATTTCTTAACTGTTCTGTTTTAATTTGCCTATTTTTCTCTGGAATAAATCCTAGGTCAGTGGAGAAAAAAGTCCTCTGCCCTGCATAACATTCGGTGCCTTTATTTATTTTTATTTTACAGGTGAAAACATTCACACCATCTTCTCTTGGTCTGAAAATTTAAGCTTGTTTTTAAGGCTGGTAAAATGTATTTTTTTTTCCAAAAGAAAAACTAAAATGTGGAGTTACAAACAGTGCATGAAAGACTTTTGAGTGAAGATGTTGAATTTGCTACAAGTAAGGGAAGTAGTCACGTGTCATCATGTTGAAGATGTTTTCTTAGAAGGTGTGACAGTTAATAAACACTCAGAATGGACAAAGAATTGAATAACTTTACACGGCGACATAGATAAGGTGTTTTCTCTGATGACACTTTAGAAAGTTGGCTCTAAAACTCAGGATCTATGACAGGATCTATGACAAGAAAGAAGATGCACTTTTCACAGGAACTGTGGCAGAAAAAAAAATATCAGTGTTGTATATCTCTTTCTCTCCCCAATTCTGTGCTCTTTACATAACCTGTAAAACATTTACATTTAACCTATAAAAATGAAGTGTTTTAATATTGTGTGTGACCAGCCATATGCTAAATAAATAAATAAATACATACATACATACATACATACATACATACATACATACATAACCAAGATAAATGAGAATAAAAAACAGAAAGTATTTCTGTATTTATAACTATTACTGGGATGAAAATGTTGATCATTTCTTTTTCAACCATTAATTGCAGAGGGGTGGAAATTATTTGTCCTCATAAAATTATCTGAGAATTTGGGAGCAGAGGTCCCTTTGTCCTATTTTTCACCTTAAAAAAAAAAAAACAATTACTACCAACCTGCCTTTCATTGAGGACCTGTATATTGCACGAGTCAAAGAGGGCTGTGAAAATATTTACAGACCCCTCACATCCTGGACATAAACAGTTTCAACTCCTACCCTCAAAACGACACTATATAGCATTACACACCAGAACAACTAGACACAAGAACAGTTTTTTCCCAAACACCGTCACTCTGCTAAACAAATAATTCCCTCAAAACTGTCAAGCTATTCACTAAGTCTACACTACTATTAATCTTCTCATCATTCCTATTACCCATCTCCTCCCACTTATGACTGTGTCTGTAACTTTGTTGCTTGTATCCTTATGATTTATATTGATATTGATTGTTTCCTAGTATGATTTAATTGCCTATTTGTACCCTATGACTATCATTAAGTGTTGTACCTTATGATTATTGACGAATGTATCTTTTCTTTTATGTATACTGGGAGTGTATGCACCAAGACAAATTCCTTGTATGTTCAATCACACTTGGCCAATAAAAAATTCTATTCTATTCTATTCTATTCTATTCTATTCTATTCTATTCTATTCTATTCTATTCTATTCTATTCTATTCTATTCTATTCTATTCTATTCATTTATTTAGTCATATTTCTATGCCGCCCACTCTCCGAGGACTCTGGGCGACTTACACCAAAGACAGTAAACTAAATAGCATATTGCCCCCAACAATCCAGGTCCTCATTTTACCCACCTCGGAAAGATGGAAGGCTGAGTCAACCTTGAGCCGGTGGGATTTGATTCGCTGATCTGCTGAACTAGCAGTCAGCTGAAGTAGCTTCAGTACAGCACTCTAACCACTGCACCACCTCGGCTATTCTATTCTATTCTATTCTATTCTATTCTATTCTATTCTATTCTATTCTATTCTATTCTATTCTATTCTATTCTATTCTATTCTATTAAAAAATAAATACTGTACATACATAAATAATGAAGATGTGCTACTCTGAACAATAGAGCACTACTTAGAACAATTCAGGAAAACAATCTTGAATCTACATGAATGGAGAGTGGAACATAGTTTCGAATATTTATTGAAGAGGGTAAGAAAATAAAATCTATTATTTTGTGATCTACTTGTTGGTAGCAGCAAACACTCAACTAACTAAACTGAATTACTTTGAAACCATTAAATTTTATCCTTAGTTAAGCAGCTTTGGTATATCAAGGCTGTGGGGACATTATACTTCTTTTATTACATCTTCTAAACCAAATTTCTTGAGATATTGCAAGATTTGCTGTGTGATTAATCAAAGATACCCTGGGTAAAGGACCATCTGGGCTGCTGTACTCAGCTATAAAATGATATGTGTTGCCTATAAAAAAAAGTTTAGAATTGATAGTGAGAGCAATATTGATGATAATAAGTGAGATTTTACTGTTATGTTCTGAGAAATTACTGGAGGCTTTCAAAAAAAGATTGGACAATCATTTGTTTGAAATGGTATAGCAAGGATTGGCCTAGAAGACTCCAAGATCCCATCCAACTCTTTCATTATATGTTCTATGTTTATGCATATTCTGAAATCATGTTATGTGACTGTGTTTATTAAATTATCACATTTCTAAAAAGGCATTCAGTATGGTTTAAGATAAAGGTAAAGGTTCCCCTTGCACGTATGTGCTAGCCGTTCCCGACCCTAGGGGGCAGTGCTCATCTCCATTTCTAAGCCGAAGAGCCAGCACTGTCCGAAGACATCTCCATGGTCATGTGGCCGGCATGACTCAATGCCAAAGGCACATGGAATGCTGTTACCTTCCCACCAAAGGTGGTCCCTATTTTTCTACTTGCATTTTTTACGTGCTTTCGAACTGCTAGGTCGGCAGACGCTGGGACAGGTAATGGGAGCTCACCCCATTAAGCGGCACTAGGGATTTGAACCGTTGAACTGCCGACCTTTCGATCGACAAGCTCAGCATCTTAGCCTCTGAGCCGCCATGTCGCTTCTGTAAGGTTTACTTTGGGATTAAGCTGCCTAGAGAAGAACGGAAAGGTTTATCGGTAGATATTTATTCATACATATTAGAAACAATGAAGTAATTAGGTATAAAATGTTGTTTCATCTCCCTGCTTTCTTCCTTTCCTCACTCATATTGCAGAAAAACACCTCCAGTGGTTCACTTGTGTGTGTGTGTGTGTGTGTGTGTGTTACCTGTACAAACATACATACCCGTGAAAACTTATATATATATATATATATATATATATTCTTACTTTTCGTAGGTTTCATGTGTGTTTTTCCTTTAAGCTATTTAAGTCTCTCACAATGCAGCACAGAGGTTTGCTGGCTGCCAGAATGAAAAGATAGAGAAGGGAACTCAGAAAGTAGTGAATGTGATTTCACTAAATTATGGTTCCAGAAAAATCTTGGTTACGTAGGAAAAACCTGGCTTAAAGGAAACACACACACACACACACACACACACACACACATTCAGAAATATTTGCTGTAGCCTGAAAAGATGATTTTGCAAATAGCATTTTGTAGGAAGTTAACACCCACCCCTCTCCTAGGAAAATGAGATGTTTTAGGAAATATTAAAAGGACAGAATATTTTCCCCCAGTAGGGAGGCAGAAACTCAGCCCCCCAACTTTGTCAATGGGCCATTAAGGCCTGAGCCAGTCCATTCTACATAACAAAGATAGGATTAGCCCTCTAACCATCTAGCAACATGTCACCTGGGGAGATTGCATCATTCAGCAAGGCTCAACCAAGCTTGGGACTCAGGACAGCCTACAAAGTTGCCCCTTCATGACCCCTCAGAATACAAGCTCAAATGCAAAGCCCAACAGGGCATAAAACCAAGGCATTCTCAGCATCTCTGCCCTTTTCTGCTCAGGAACTCAAGCCAGGTGATCCTGTTCATCAATAAACCTTCTTTCCAAGCAACTTCCATGAATCCAGCATCTTTTCCCCCACTTGCAACTGAACCCAGAAGGATATTTCTTCCATCAATTTCACAAGAGCTTTGTACACACACACACACACACACACACACATACACACCAAACACACAGAGAGAATGAAAATCAACAGAGTCCCAATTAAGGCATGGTTATGAATTTAAGGCAAAACGAACGCTTAAACCTTTGAGCAAAGATTCACTGGGAAATGAAATTTCTTTTGACAAAAGCTAGCCCGGAAAATGTAATATGTGGTTTATACATTACAGTGCTTCACGGTTCAGAAGGATTCACCCCGGTGGTATGTCAAATAACCTTCTATATAATAGAATTACAGGAGAACCTTACGAGGTTTACTATTGAGTTCTGTAGGATCTATATGTGCATGGAGGATTTATGTGAAGGTTTGGTGGCTTGGGGAGAATGAAGTGAGACAAAAGCAGATCTGTGATTTTTATCTGTATGGTAAATTATTTATTTCCCAGGGAAGCCAAGGTTCTCCAGAACTTGTAGGAACCTGCTGGATTTCACCCCTGCTTCAGAAATCTTCTCAAATGTAAGATAGAGGTTCCACCTGTCAAAAAAAGACGTCCTGATCCTATAACAAACTGAACATGAAAAAAAAAATGCAGCTGTGGATAACAATAAATAGCACTATCTTCCCTCATTAGCTGTTTGTAAGTGTGCATGTGTGTGTCCCATTTCTTGTCCATTCCCATCCTTCATCATAACAAGCAGCCAGAGTCAGCTGAAAATAGGACACCTGTAAGTTAATGATCAGTGTAACATTTTCCCCTCTTATTTCCATGAGACAAAGCAATTGCTCAGATTCTTTTGCCGAAGAACAGTTGCATATGTCTGAGTAAAGGTGAGAAAAGAAGCATATGAAATGTTCCTGAAAAGAAACTGGTTTGCAACAAGGGAAAAGTTATTATCCTTGGCCATTTTCTCTCTTCATACTTTCATTTTTTTTAAAAAAAATATATTTTTCATTCGCCTTTGTTATTTTTTATAAGTAATTCAAGGTGGTGAGTGTAGCTAATATTCCCTCCGCTTATTTCTCCCCCCATAACGACAGCCCTGTGAGGCTGAGAATGACTGGCCTGAAATCACCCAGCCAGCTTTCATGCCAAGGCAGGACTAGAACTCACTGTCTCCTAGTGATTGTTCCAACGTCACCCAGTCAACTTCTGTGTCTAAGGCAGGAATAGAACTCATTGTATTGTCAAACTCAAGGGGTGCTGAGATCAGGCCCATGGACTGCTCTGAAAGCAGAGAAGGATTGGCCCACATTGCCTCTGCCAGTGAAAATGGACCTCAGGAGAGCCGCAGCAAAGGGTTGCAGAAGGCCATCACAGCCAAAATCAGAGCTCCCGAGGGCCACGGGCTGCCTTCCTGAGCTCTGTTTTCCTTTTTTAAAAATGTTTTAATTATACATTTTCCTTTATAATACATCACATTTTCAGTTTACAATGACAGTCCATCTCTTTCTGTCTCTTTCCTTCTACTTGCCTCCCTTCCCTTCTCCCCTCTGCTTCCCTCTCCTTCCCTCTCTCCTTCTCTTCCCTCTCTCCTTCCCTCTCCTTCCCTCTCCTCCTTTTTCCTCTTCTCCTTCCCTCTCTCCTCTTCTCCACTTCCCTCTCCTCTCCTTTCCTTTCTCCTACTCCTCTCCTCCCATCCACTTCCCTCTCTCCTTTCCCCTCTCTACTTCCCTCTTCTTCTGTCTCCTTCCTTCTCCTCTTCCCTCGGTCTTTCTTCTCTCCTCTCCTCTCCTCTCCTCTCCTCTCCTCTCCTCTCCTCTCCTCTCCTCTCCTCTCCTCTCCTCTCCTCTCCTCCACCCCACCCCACTCCACTTCCCTCTCTCCCTTCATCTCTCCACTTCTTTTTCCTTCCATCTTTTTGTTTTCCTTGTTGTATGTAAATTTCCATTTCCCTACAAAGTGCAATGTATTTTCCAGGTACCGTCTCTTTCAAATTTAACTATACATTTTCTTGAAATTACACTAGAAGAAAACAAACTTAATATCTACATGAACAGTGTTGAGAACACTGAACGTGAACGAGCTCCGTTTTCACTGGCAGAGGGTTGCTGGAGGCTGTTGCAGCAATGCAGCTGGGGAGCCCATTTTCACTGGCAGAGCACTCGGGCCACCCCAGGCGCTCCCGACATGAGTGATGTTGAGCTGGCCATGCCCACCATGGCCATGCCCCTCTCCCCCACCCAAAGTCAAACACAACCCTGATGCAACCCTCAATGAAATCGAATTTGACACCCTTGGCCTTCACCATTAGCCTGGCTTTTCAACACCTGCTTAAATCTTGCAGGCTCGCAAGGCTCACAATCTTGGCGCCCTCCTTGATTCACGGCTGTCTTTGGTAGATCATCTAACAGCCGAGACAGGGGGGGCTTTTGCACAGGTCTGCCTAGTGCACCAGTTGCGGCCTTTTCTAGACAGGGATGCCCTTCGTACAGTCACTCAAGCTCTCATTGTCTCTTGATTGGATTACTGCAATGCCCTCTACATGGGGCTGATCTTGGGATGCACCTGGAGGCTCCAGCGGGTCCAAAATGCAGCCATGCAGATTGTTACGGGAGCCTCCCATTACTCCCAGGCAACACGTCTCCTGCGCGAGCTGCACTGGCTGCTGGTGGCCTTCCGGATCCACTTCAAGGTGCTGGTACTCACCTATAAAGCCCTACATGGCATGGGCCCGAGGTACTTGCAGGACCACCTCCTACCAGCCTCCCACCATCCTGTGCGTTCTCATAGAGCTGCCCTCCTCCAGGTGCCGTCAGCTAGACAATGTCAGCTGGCAGCCCCCAGGATGAGGGTGTTCTCTGTGGCCACACCGACCCTCTGGAATGGGTTACCCACTGAGCTCCGGACGGCTCCCAATCTCCACACATTCCGCACCAGCCTTAAGACATGGCTTTTCCATCAAATTCCCTGACCAATTATGAGATTTTTAATTGGGGATTTTAATTTTTGGATTAGATTTTAATATTGCATTGTCATCATCATTGTTCTTGTTTTTATTGTGTGAGCCACCCTGAGTCCTATGGGACAAGGGCAGCTTATAAATTTTAATAATAATAAAATAATAAAATAAAATAAAATAAATAAAATAAAATAAAATAAAATAAAATAAAATAAAATAAAAAAATAAAATAAAATAAAATAAAATAAAATAAAATAAAATAAAATAAAATAAAATAAAATAAAATAAAATAAATAATAAAACAAAACAAAACAAAACAAAACAAAACAAAACAAAACAAAACAAAACAAAACACTTTCATTGAAGAAAAAGAACATTTTCCCCAAAACAGTGTACCCGGCCGCTCAATAGAATTCCCCATTAGGAACTCAATGACTTTTTTTAGACAATATCTGCATTTCCAATAATTTCTGCACGCTGATTCTAGTCCTGCCTTCTGTAACTATCAGCCGTTGCACGATCCGCCTTGAATATTGAGCTAATGTCTCCTCTCTTTTTTCTCATTTCCATACTAAACATGCCCAGGACTTAGTTTCCAAGCCTCCTTACTTTCTTAATGACACAATCTATTTTTCAATGTCCTGTTTAAAATGCATTCCTCAGTGCTGAACACTTTGCATCAAATATGTGCAGACAAATAGAGAGCAGCATGGTACAAATGTTTAATGTTGTCTCATCTCTATGCTATGCTTAGTGCATGCTAAAATGACAATTCTTTTGTTAGAAGCTGTTGTACTGCTGTTCACATTCCGCTCATGATGTATTAAAACACAGAGGATCTTTCATTAGCTGGAGGCACCTCACCTTAACAATAATTGATAGTTTATCTATCTACCCATCCATCTATCTATTATCTATCCGTCCGTCCGTCCATCCATCTCTTTTTCTGGCATTCTCCATTTAAATTCGACTTGTTACTTTCCAGGTCTTTTAGAATCCCAATTCTGTCTTATATGCTGTTGAATATTGAACTCGCCATCAATAATGAATAAAGCAATTTCTTTGCCTACTTATATTTCTCTAATTAAAAAAAAAAAGAAAAAGCAGAAACAAAGCAGATAATGATTAGGTTGATGTAGAGCAGGAGTGTCAAACTTAGATCTGGCCTGCAGGACCGCCCTGGAAGCAGTGAAGGACTGGCCCGCAGTGCCTCTGCCAGATAAAACAGAGCTCAGGAGGGCCACATGTGGCCCTCCCAGGCTCCATTTTCAGTTGTGATGGCCCCCTGAGCTCCGTTTTCACTGGCAGAGGGCAGCAGGAGGCCATCACAGATGAAAATGGAGCCTGGGAGGCAGGGGTGGGTGCTACTTACCTTTACTACCAGTCTGCAATGGGGCCATGCGCGCATGTGCAGAAGCATTTTAATGACGTCAGGGTCAGTGGGAGGAGCCTCCTGCCGGTTTTACTACTGGTTCTATAGAACCGGAGCAAACTGAGAGCAACCCATCACTGCTGGGAGGGCCACAGCCCCCCCCCCCTCCCCAGCTCCATTTTCACTGGCAAAGAGTGGCAGGAGTCCATCATGGCCGAAAACAGAGCTCGGGAGCCCGTTTTTGCTGGCAGAATGCTCAGGCCACCACAGATACCCTTGACATAAGTGATGTCAAGCTGGTCATGCCCACCTTGGCCACGGTCACCCCGGCCCCCAAGGTTAAATACAACCCTGATGTGGCTCTCAATGAAATAGACTCTACTTATGATGTAAGTAGAGTCTATATGTAAGTAAACCCTAACACAATTGGTCAACTAGCCACAGTCTCCTAGTTTATAAAGTGGCTGTATAAAGTGTCTAGTGGTTCTCTATAATATTAAAGATTAGTGACTTTTTATATCCTGCACCTATAAGTAAGTGCAGTATAAGCTTGGAATACAAATAGTAAGAATATTATAACATGCAACCATCAGTAGTGAATATAAATCAGGAAGCCAAAACCACCCTCCATCTGGAATGTTTTCAATTAAAAAGGTATCGAACAATGTGATTGATAACCAAATATACTGGATTTTTGTATAGAAGACAGACTTTATCCATGAATAAAGAAACATAGA
Organism: Masticophis lateralis; assembly: GCA_030761175.1. Taxonomy (NCBI): domain Eukaryota; kingdom Metazoa; phylum Chordata; class Lepidosauria; order Squamata; family Colubridae; genus Masticophis; species Masticophis lateralis. The sequence goes on along the minus strand of JAUDYJ010000004.1, from coordinate 119,536,300 downwards.
GTTGGCCTTCCTTTGCTAGACTTAGACGGGGATAATGTTTTAGAGGTTGAAATACATATCCATAATAGACTTCCAACATGTTCTAGGAGGACAAGCACACAACTGTGAGAAGAGGAGATGCTGATTCTTCCCAGTCCTTGGGAGACAGAGTCATGCAGTGGCTCAGCAGTTAGGTTGCTGGGCTTGTCAGCTGGAAAGCCAGCAGTGCAGGTTCGAGACCCAAGAGCTATGTGATGGGGTGAGCTCCTATCCTTGCCAGTTCAAAAGCGTGCAAATGAGAGTAGATAGTAGTCGGTCTGATGGGTCAATAATTTTAAATGGGTTTTTAAATGTTTTTTAGTTGGAGTTTTAATTGCAGCCAGATATTGAATCATTTTAATGGTTTTTAATTTTTGTCCTGTTATTGTTTTAGTATGGCTGTGCACCGCCCTGAGTCTTTCGGGAGAAGGGCGGTATAAAATACAATAAAACAAACAAATAAACAAATAAGATAAATAGGTACCACTTCAGTGGGAACGTAACAGCACTCTGCTGCTGGCCACATGACCACAGAAATGTCTTTGGACAGTACCAGCCCAATGGCCTTGAAACAGAGATGAATAAATGCTCCCTATAGTCAGACACAAGGGGAGGAGTAAACTCCACAGAGAAACTTTTTAGTCACAAGATGAACACTCTTTTTGGCAGCATCTCCTATGACTATATATGTGCAAAAAACCAAAGCCAGCATCCTTTCTGTCAGAAGTTGATTGCCACTTGTCAAAATTGAAATCCAGCAACAGTCAAAGAAGAAGCACAGTTTCTTATCTAACTCCTTCTTTTAGCTAGTTAATTCACCAAGAACGGTGAAAAAGATGCAAATTGTAGCCGGCATGGATGCCAGGGCAATGCATTATTGTATCAGTCTCAATTCTCCTTCATGCTCCTGAAGCCCTAGATCCTATGCAGCCAGTCACAAAACACTGTCTGATTTATGACCGTCTGAGTACACCGGATGCTAAAGCATTGTTAAGCCTCTGTAGGTCTTGAAGTTTAGTTAATGCATGGATGGAACTGTGCCAGCAGAATCCATGTAAGCCATTCTGAGTTTCCCAAAGGAAGAGCCGGATAAGAGGCATAAAGCACTGATGTAATCCCTGTTGTGTAATTCAAGACCCCTCCACATGTGCTCTAGATGTGGTTGTCACAGAAAACCACTTCCATACAGAGAGGAAATCTTTTGCCTCCATTCACGTCGCCCTGTTTTGCTTCTAAATCCCAAACTGAGTGAAACGGTTTCCTTTGGTTTTACCGAGCACAGCGTGTGCATCGTAGAGAATCAATTTTCAGCTCTCTTCTACAGATCACAGGTGTCTCTATCCCACAAAGCTTTGGAGAAAGAACTGTGAAATTGTACAACAGAAAGTGTAGGAACAGACAGAACCTCAAGTGTCTTTCGGTGCCTGTTATTGAGTTCATAAGTCACACATGAGAAGTAACTTAACTTGGTGAGCCACCTCCGCTTTTCAAGTTTCATCATCTACCTCATAAGCTTGTTCCAAAGTTGTAAAACTCTACTGAAGAAGCAGTTCACCTAGCTAAATAAATGAAATTATTAACATCCTTTTGCACTGCATGAATGACCTAACCCTACACTTCTATACTGCCAGCAGGTGATTCTGATGACTCAAAGAGTCATCCATCAGCCACTTTTATGGTTGCTTCTTGACATTTATTCCCCCTCCTGAGGACAACAGAATAACAACAATGATGGAGAGATTGGTCTTTGTGCCCCGCTAGGGAGATTCATACAGTATATCCTTTATTTCTTTTAACCTCAAGAATAAAAATAAGTTATGGAGATTGTTATGGCCCACCGGTGGCCAGCAGAGCTTAGGAGGTTGGGTAGGAACTTGGGCCAGTCCTGGGGAAAGCTTGGACAAGGGCTCTACATCAGAGGCAGAGAGGGAGTTAGACGGCAGCATGGCAGAGGAACAGCTGGAGCCTGTTCCCAGTGTGCGCATGCACAGAGTTCCAGAAGATAAGAACAATTAAGAAAGCAGGGTAGACATGGGAGTAAGGCCAACACCTTGGAGATGATAGGACGTAAAAGAGGAGTGAACGGGATGTGGGCTTCTGCAGGAAGCAATTAGTTGATCTCATTTCAAGATTGTAAAGTTCTTTTCGTGACTCTAATAGACTCAGTGCCAAGTTTGGCCTTGCTCTGCATTTGGAAATTGGTTCTTTGGCAGCGTTCCAAGTGAGATAAGGTGGGGGTTGATACACATTGCTCTGAAAGACTGTTTTGTCAAAGCCTTGTTGACTGTGAATGAACGGAATTCCACAGTCATATTAATAAAAGAGGTTTTTTTTTTTTTTTTTAATTTGATTTATATGCCACCCTTCTCCGGAGACTCAGGGCAGCTTACAATGCGTTAAGCAATAGCCTTCATACTTTTGTATATTTATACAAAGTCACTTTATTGCCCCCAACAAACTGGATCCTCAATTTACCCACCTTAGAAAGGATGGAAAGCTGAGTCGACCTTGAGCCTGGGGAGTTTTGAACTGGTGTAATTGCAGGCAGCTGGATGTTATGCTGCCTTAGTAGGAGGCATTAGTCTCCTACGCCCCTCAGGCTCTCTAGGTTTTACTAGGATTCATGCTTTCTAAGGAAACCTAGGTCAGAACAGAGATTGCAAAGGTGTTTTTTCAAAAGGCAATTGACTTTCTGGTTTTTGATGAGACGTTTCGCTTCTCATCTAAGAAGCTTCTTCAGTTTCCATCCAGTCAGAGCTGAAGAAGCTTCTTGGATGAGAAGTGAAACATCTTCCAAGAAAAAGAAATGAAACAGAAAGCCAGTTGCCTCTTGAAAAAGCACCTTTGGGACAACCATGACCTGGATGACTGAGAATCTCCAGAGACAAGTCATAGATATTGTATTTGGGTAGAGTTCTCTAAGACATGGTGTCTTCCATGGATCTGGAAGAGACAATATCCTAGATAATCCTATCCCATAGAAACGGGACTACAATAAGTGAACTACAATGACAGGTAGTTCACACAATGGGGAAAAGAAGCTGGTTCACCATTAGTATTAGATTAGCCCTTGATAGATGAAGTCAACGTCAGGCTATATTTAACTCCTGTGGGTTAATTGATTGGATCAATTAATTAAGTTTTAGTGTTTGTAGGACAGGCTTATTTCTCCAGACTTGACCAAATTAACAGGTTAACAGTAACAGAGTTGGAAAGGACCTTGGAGGTCATCTAGTCTAACCCCCTGCTCACATAGGAGATATGTACTAGGGATACGAACCACCAAACTCTTATCCTTTCCATGTATTCAAAATCATGTTTCAACTTTTATCTCTTATCTTATATATGCTTGACAAATAAATAAAATAAAATAAAATAATTAAGTGTGTCGTACAAACCCTGTTTTCCTGCTAAGACTGAGAGGATATTTTGGCATGTGCTTTATGAACCAAGAGACAAATATATAATTTTAATATATTTAGAAGTCTGAAATGTGAGAAGGAGGTCAGATTTGCTTAAAAAGCCAAATGGAATTCTTATTCATTATTAACTTGCACCCACATGCCTGTTCACACAACAACTGGGCACTTATGTATTATTGGCTGATGAATGTTTTATTGCTTTCTAGTATTTTAAGGCCAATTCTGAGCAGCAAGAATCAGCAAGCACTTTTTTTCCCTTTGAATTTTTTTAAGCAGTTCCTACTGCCTATAATGCAGCATTTTGATCACACATCTCATAATAACTGGGATTCTTGTGTTCCATTACTGACACGTGTCAATAATGTCCTCATGTAGAATGAAATTCAGTCATTCTGTTATTTCTTTCGGGGTATTGGTTGTGTTTTCCTTTATGCTTCCTACCAGTTGTAAAAAGGAGTTGGGCAGCACTATAAAATCAATCAAATAATTAATCTATACCACACAAACAACAAAACTATCTACCCCTCAGTTTGAAGTATATCTTACTGGAAAGAGTTTGCTTGTATCGCCTAATAATGATAGAAGTATTACATTCATAATACTTCTATCATTGAGGTAGTCAAAGACCAAATGATAGCATGGGCTAAAAATATTGGACACAGCATAAACTTAAACGAATGGGAAACAATCTGGAACAGTAATCTTAAACTGACAAGGGCAGTAGCATATAAGGAAAATCAATACAAGATGCTATACAGCTGGCATTTAGCCCCCACCAAGATGGCAAAAATTTACTCCAATATGAACCCACACTGTTGGAAATGTGGTTGCCATCAAGGCACCTTCTACCATAGCTGGTGGATGTGTCCTGAGGCGATGAAATTTTAGAAAACAATTTGGAGATGGATTTCAGAAATGATAGAAAAAAACATTGATTTAGAACCAGAAACTTTTCTCCTGGGAGTTCTGAAAAGGCCATACATGAAAAAAAAAAAAAAAAAAAGAGGTATCTAATTATACATGTTACAACAGCAGCCAGAATAACCTACGCCCAGTACTGGAAAGAGAGAAAGCTACCACCGGAGGAACATGTAATCAAAAAAATATTAGAATGTGCCGAGATGAGCAAATTAACACATGAGATAAATGAAAGAGAAAGTTCGGAATATTACACAGTCTGGGAGATGTGGTATAAGTGGATGGAATTAAGAAGCAAAAGGCAAATAAGATGGAGTGTAGTGATTAATGACAATAATCAATGACAATTAAATATTATTATTTACCTAACAATAACTAAGTAAATACGGAACACCATGTAATTAAGTTGTATATATTGACGAACACCGCTAAACCAAAAAATGTTGAATTGTACTATTGTATACTTTAATAAAAGTTTTTTTTAAAAGAAGTATTACATTCATTTGTTCATTAATTAATTAATTAATTCATTCATTCATTCATTCATTCAATCAATCAATCATTCATTTGCCCTTGAAGTGCAGAGTTCCAGAAACAAATGATTACTAAAATTTGATAAAAGCAATTTAAAATGGAATTGGAATAAAATAGGATTTAAAATGAAATTGGAATAAAATACATTCTAAAATGAAATTGAAATAAAATACAATAATTTAAGATATAGATAAAATACGATAAAATTGTATTTTGGTGTTACCCCTACAATCTATCCCAATCAGTCCTACATATGCAGATCTCAACCAAACTATTTTGTTTAAGTACTGTGCTGTGTTAAATGTTATTTTCAGATTCTGGCCGCACATAAGTTGTTTTGATATGGGGATCCCAATGGGCCATTCGTCTGGTATATAGACCAAGGGATAGAAGTATTACAAATCCAAGCCAGTCCCAGAGCAATACAAATATTGCCTATACAGACTCTGTAAAAGTCATCCTGATGGCCTCTCACTATGTTTTTTAGAGAGTATGAATTCATAAGAATGCTACAAAGATCAGATCTGGGGAAGGCTGGGAAACAGAAAAAAAAATACTTTGTGAGGCTTAGCTTTCATTTTAGAGACAGAGCACTTCAACATCATACTTGAAACTACCTTCTGCAAATTATCCCAAGGCACTTTTTCAAGAGGCAACTGGACTTTCTGGTTTTTTCTTTGAAGATGTTTTCATTCTCATGCAAGAAGCTTCTTCAGCTCTGACGAACGAGAAACGAAACATCATCAAAGAAAGTCCAGTTGCCTCTTGAAAAAGCACCTTTGGGACAACCATGACCTGGTTGACTGAGAATCTACATAGACATTCATCTTCTGCAGAATTTTAATTTCCCATCCCTCCAGCCCTCCATCCTACCTACCATCCTACCTACCTACCTACCTACTTATCTACCTACCTATCATATCTATCTATCTATCTATCTATCTATCTATCTATCTATCTATCTATCTATCTATCTATCTATCTATCGTATCTATCTACACACACATACATACATGCATACCGTATTTTTTAGAGTATAAGATGCACCTTTTTCCCCCTAAAAGAGGGTGAAAATTTGGGAGTGTCTTTTACACCAGAGGTAGCCCCGCCCGGAGATTTCAGAGGCTGAAAAAAGCCTCTTAAAGGGAGGTTTCAGAGGCTGAAGAAAGGCCTGTTAAAGGGAGGTTTCAGAGGCTGAAAAAAAAAAAAAAAAAAAAAAAAGCAAGGCACAGAGCTCACAACCAACAAACCTCTTGCTAAAGTTCACTTCTGGGAACAGCTGGTTGGCAGCATTCCAGGAGGCCATCCACCTGCCAATCAGCATTTTTCTTATTTTCCTCCCTAAAAACTAATGTGTGTCTTATACTCAGGTGTGTCTTATAGTCCGAAAAATACAACACATACATACATATACATACACACACACACACACACACATTGGAAGATCTGAAGTTTGTTCCAGTTTTCCATGCAAGCATGAGAAGGTGATTTAGCATCCCCCATTCCTTGATGGATGGAACAAAATGTTTCCATGCTAATTCTGATACGCCGGTTTGAAGTGTGTGCTTGGAGCTGTATGGTCTTAATCAATAAAGAATGTTCTTGTATGGTGTACTCATGTGGTGTTTCATTTCTGGACCCTACGGGAGACAAAAAAAAACTTGCAATGTAAATTCCTCTTCCAGCCCAGCAAAAGCTATTTTGATGCACATTAGCCATCAAAAAGGAGAAAGTATCTGTTGGTGCAGGAAGGAACCAGCTCTTGTGATGCATCTAAAATAGCCCAGAGAATAGCAGGCTGGAAAGCGGTAGAAAAGCAAACAATTTAGTTTTTTTTCACCATCCTCAGGAGGCCTTACAGAGTACAGATTATAAGAGTTGGAAGGGACCTTGTAGGTCATCTAGTCCAACCCCCCACCCATACATCATTTCTGACAAATGGCAGTCCACTCTCTTCTTGAAAGCCTTCAGTGATGAAGCTCCCACAACTTCTGAAGGCAACTTCTGTTCCATTGGTTGATTGTTCTCACTGTCTAAAAATGTCTCCTCAGTTCTAGGTTGAATCTCTCCTTGGTCAGTTTCCATCCATTATTCCTTGTCTGGCCTTCAGTTGCTTTGGAAAATGGCTTGACCCCCTCCTCTCTGTGGCAGCCCCTCAAATATTGGAAGACTGCTATCATGTCTCCCTTGGTCCTTCTCTTCACTAGACTAGCCATGCCCATTCTTCATATGTTTTAGTCTCCAGTCCCATAATCATCTTGGTTGCTCTCCTCTGCACTTTTTCTAGAATCTCAACATCTTTTTATATTGTGGTGACCAAAACTGGATGCAGCATTCTAGGTTTGGTCTTACTAAGGCTTTAAAGAGTGTTACCTCAATGTGATCTTGATTGTATCCCTCTGTTAATACAATTTAGGATTGTGTTGCCTTTTTTGGCAGCCGCTGCACACTACTGGCTCATATTTAACTGATTAACTGATTGTCAACTAAGACTTCTTCTAAAGAATGAAGGTGAGTGAGAAGGAGGGAGAGAAAAGAGTTCCTTAAAAGCTGTACATATTTACCCTTAAAACCAACAGCTGCGATGTAAACTCTCATGCCTTCATCGTAGTTTCCTCTCTGCACACCAAGAGCTCTTCACCTCTGGTTAACTTGAGCATCTTCTCCCCATGGTTAAACCTGTGAAAGCCTCACTTCAACTTTCAGTTCTTCAAAACTGGCAAGTGCTTTAACTCCTCCAGGTTAGGGGGAAAAAAACCCGAATGGTTAATTGCAGGAGGTGTTTATCCCAGGGGTGGGCTTCAAAAATTTTAGCAAGGGGTTCTCTGCCCGGTTGCTGGGTGGGCTTGGCCATGATGGGTGTGGCCTAGTCGGTCTACTGCACCACGGTGAGGGGTGGTTTGCCCTCCCCAGGCTCCTGAGACTTTCTTCAAGCCTCCAGGAGGGCAAAAACGGCCTCCCCAGGCTCCGGAGGCCCTCTGGAGGCCAGAAACGAGCCTGTTTCCAGCCTGTCCAAACTTCCGCTAGGCCCGTTTTTCACCCTCCCTGAGTCTCTGTGCATGCCCTGCACTTACCTGCATCCAAAACGGGCCACATGGGGACTCCTGGGAGGGATGAGGTTGAGGGGCCAGCCAGGAGTGGGATTTGGGGGTTCTCAGAACTGCACAGAATCTTAGCTAGGGGTTCTCCCGAATACTTGTGAACTCCCAGCAGCCCACCCCTGGTTGATCCTTTCCTTCCTCTCTTATTTCTCATGCTAAAGTCATTCTCGTTTGCTTTCATTGGCCGTGACAAGAGAATAGCCATATTCCCCCCCCCACATACACACACACACACACACACACACACACACACACACACACACACACACCTCCTTCCTCTCTATGGAAGCAAATGGCAAGCAGAACAACCTATAATAGAGTTACTATGAAAGCTGCACCTTCGTAATTAGATATTGTTTTTATTGCATCAAACTTTTCCCTGCACCAATGTCCTTTTCATCCTCAGTGTACTAAATTAAATATCTGCCCCTTGTAGAATCTGATTAATCTATACTAGATTAAAATCAAATCATGTACAAAATCAATTTCGCTTAAAGTACAATAATCTTAGCTCATCAAGGTCCTTTTTCTAATAATAATGAGAAAGGCTTGCCCTTCCTCCTCCTTTCTTTCAGACTTGTTTTTTTTTTCCCTTCCTTCCACATTTTACTCAAAGGGTTTATTTTCATAGCCCATCATAGATTATGACCTTATATATCTTTATCATCTCTCATTACAGGAAAATTTGCTAAGAAGCCAAAGGCGAGACAATGCAGGTTACGAATCTCTCTAAAGATTTCCAGGTCAAGTCAATTTTTCCCCCTTTAATTGATACTGTATAAACCTTGAGGGATTTTTTTATTCTTTTTTTATTTAAGGAAGAATGACAAATATTTAAGCCTTTTGGGGAGGGATTATACTGACATTGGATCATGGGGATTATCTGTAACATAAATGTTGGGGGAATTTGGACTGGTTTGTCCTCTTGTCAGAAAATAAATCAGGCAGGGAAAAATAGAGGCTCTTACAAATGTTAATCGTGTATTCAATCATTTCTTACACTAAGCACGTAGAAAAATAGGAGCTAGATGACGCAAACTGAATTGGTGGGGAAAGGAATGAGTATGGTCATTCTTAAGGAATTTAGGATGAGATTTTCTAACTTTACACTACCACCTCCAAAAAACAAATGCCCCAATAAGTTAATGTGTGCATTCTCTCCCCGTAAATAAAACTGGGATATTCCATCTGTTTACCAGATCATACTATGAGTTTATGTTGCAAGTGAGTGAACTGTGATTCACTTACACTTGCAGATTAAGAGAGTTGGAAGATACCTTGTAGGTCATCTAGTCCAACCTCACCCCCCACCCCCCCACCGAAGCAGACCCTATATCAGTGATGGCTAAACTTTTTGCCATCACCTGCCAAAAGCGGGGGGAGTGCGGGGTGGTCATGCACGGACATGCCCACACCATAATTCTATGCGCCTCACCCTCTGCGCATGCATGCAGGGCTCTCCCTGCTTTTGGCATGTGATGGCACGTTGGCCTGTTTTTCGCCCTTCCCAGGCTCCAGAGCCTTTCTAAGAGCCTGGGGAGGGTGAAAATGGTCTTCCCCACTCCCCAGGAGGCCAGAAAAGGCCCGTTTGCCAACGTCCAGCAAACAGACCTTTTCCGGAGCGCCTTTGGGGGTGTGGGGAAGGCCATTTTCACCCTTCCCAGGCTCCTAGAAAGGCTCTGGAGCCTGGGGGAGAGAGAAAAACAGGCCTTCCCCACACCCCTCAAGCCCTCTGGAGGCAGGAAACAGCCTTTTCCCTACTTCCAGTGGGCCCAGAAGGCCTGAAAATTAGCTGGCGAGCTGAGCTCGCGTGCCCACTGATAAGACACCACGTGCCATCTGTGGCACGCAGGCCATAGGTTCGCCATCACAGCCCTATACCATTTTTGACAGATGGCAAAAATGTCAAAAATGGTATAGGGCTGTGATGGCGAACCTATGGCCTCTTCTTGAAAACCTCCAGTGGTGAAGGTCCCACAACTTCTGAAGGCAAGCTGTTCCACTGGTTGATTGTTCTCACTGTCCAAAAATTTCTTCTTATTTCCAGGTTGAATCTCTCCTTGATCAGTTTCCATCCATTATTCCTTGGCCTTCGGGTGCTTTGGAAAATAGCTTGACCCCTCCCCTCCTCTCTGTGGCAGCCCCTCAAATATTGGAAGATTTTGCAGATCAAACACATGCTCTACTTTGTTGTGGTCCACAACTGTCTCCATATTACAGAGCCTTTGCAACCCATCAGAATTCCTCGCTCTTCTTCCACATCTCTCCTTTGAATCCGTATTTGTTCACAGAGTCCTAGCAAGTTCATACCGCACAGCGCATAAGGCTGCCTGAGTTGCTTGGTGAATCCATTTATGTGGTCTCAGCTTGATACGTCCACGTGGGGAGTATAATGCTTTGGTTGGCCTATGATCTTATCTTCTTAGAGCTGCCCAAGATTAAAGAACAATTGAAATTCATGCCAGTCAAAGATAGAAAAGAAAAGCTGATCTTGGAAGAAGTTGAATTAAATTTATTCCAGCAGGGGTGGATGGTTTGCATTCTGTTAGAAAGAAATCCTGTTAAGAAAGTTGCATTCTGCTTGAAAGCTCTTATGTGATTGATATTAATCAAGTGTGACTGATCTTTCCTGACCTCAATCACCAGCCCATATTATATAATGGTAATAATGCAAGAGTTTGACGGGGGAATTAAATCTGCATTAGGGCTCTGCAAGGGGAAGAGTAGAACCTTTCAAACAAAAGCAAGTTTGTTCATTTATTAAAATCTTCATCTTACTGTATCTCTGAGTAACTCATAGTAGCATGTGCTTTACGGTGACCCAATTTAAGTTGAGAATAGTTTCACAGGTTGTAGCCAAGGTGCAATCAGATCGTATCTTTCATTATCCGCCATCCTTAAAGCCAACTGTGGGTGCATTTTTAGCTTAGTAAGGATATATCTATTTCAGACATCTTCGAGCTTAGAAGGTGCATTGGCTCAGTGGCTTAATGACACTGAAGATGGTCTTTGCTCCAACGGTTCGAGCCCTAACACTGAATGGCAGGGTGAGCTCCTGTCCCTTGCTTCTACTCACCTAGCAGTTCAAAAGCATGCTCTATGCAAGGAAATAAACAGCTATCACTTCAGTGGGAAGACAAGTTGGTACTTTTGGTACAGTTGGTACTGATTCCTGCCGGCTCTGAACCTTCCCGGTTATGACACCTGTTTGCAAGGCAGCTGTGATGGAGGAGAGGGCCTGGGATGACACTTCAGGAAGAGCCACTTATCTTTCTTCCTGGTGCAAAGCTACTTTGGGAAGTTCACAAATGTGTACCACAACAATTTAGCTACTCAGAAAAACTGCTACTCTTGTGTTTGCACTGTAGTTTCCTCGCTAATGTACTAATGCTATATGCTAAATAAAAATAAATAAATAAATCACTGAGTTTTGCGTACAATTGAACAAGCACCTGATGTGTTTGTCTGCTAAACCAAAGCAAGGCTATGGAATTGAAAGAAAACCAGGAAGCCTGTATTTGTGGAGTTTGTCTGGCAAGAGCAAAGAGTGTTTATTCACTGAGAATATGGCTGGAGTTTTTTTTTAGGAAACTTTTGAGTCTCCCTCCCTGTGTTGGCTTTGCTTCAATGTACCTGGAATTGGGCATTCGATCAGTCAAATGCATGGCATGGATTAGCACCTTTTAATGGTGGTTTTGGGCACTCTTTTTGGCAGCCCCTGGTAGCTACCTCTCCCTGGTGTTAGCTGACTCCTATACTTCACGAAGGGAGAGGGAGCTGACGAAGAAACTCCACCTGCTAGGTTTTTCAGGAGATGCATTGGGAGACTATGGCCTTAAGGACGCCCAATCTAGGGTAGTCCAACAGCTCGTGGACATAGACTTGCAATATCTAAGAGCTAGAGCTAATAAAATCTGCTCCCCTCTGATCTTCAGCCAATTTAACAATTACGGACTGAGGATGACCTCATATTTTTACACTTTAACCATCCCTAAGTATAGAAGAGTCTTCTCCCTTGCTCGTATCAATGTCTTGCCCTCAGCATTGCTGGACGGACAATTTAGGAGGCTCCCGATAAGTGAGCAGTTATGCCCCTGTGATAGAGCTGAGGTTGAAACTTTTATATATAAAACGCAGGCAGGACTAAATTACTGTCTCTCTTAGAAACAGATCTCCCTGGATCCAATGCTAGTAATTTGACCTTATATTGTTTAGGGGATGTCTCCTCACATATTACTTTTCAGGTTTCTAAAATTTTTTTTAAGAGCTGTAACTATTAGAGGAGAACAGTGAAATTCCTCTCAGCCAAGGCTTCTGGTAGCCAACTGTTTATGATGTTACTTTCCCCACGTTCTTTTGCAATTATATTTGTATTTTGGTCTGTGACCGCAAATAAAAGTATGATTGTATTCACTGAGAATATGCACGTGTAACACTCACATTCATTCTAGGAGGTTAGAGAACTTTGCAATAGCGGTGTGTCTATATAGCTCAGGTGTAGGATGAGGGTTCGTTCTCCGAGCTTGCAGGTTGGTTTCCGAATATTTCGTTAGAAAACTGATGATAGTAACAAAGAGTTAGACATCCTGCATACTTCAGCTAGAAGTTAGAAATAGGAATGGCCTGGAGCAAATAGCATGTGTATTAGCCAAGGCTTAGGAATAAGGCAGCTAGAGGCCAATAGAACAAATCATTAGATCATTACTAAAATGTGTATTAGATGATATATCTTTCTTATATATCTTATATTTCTTATATATCCTGCCTTGTCCTGCCTTCTGCTTTGGTGAAATTGTACAAAGCTTTCTTAATTCTTTGTTCTGGGCCCTGGCATTTTGCTGGCTGGGACTCCTTTTACCAAAGTGCTTCAAGAAAAGGAAAAGGAACCTGCATCTCACATCTTGTATTCTTCATCAGCTTCAGCACCAGGCTCAGACCTGAATTGGGGACAACTATCTTGTTCAAGCTTCCATTCCTCATTTAAATCCCAAGCAAAATATCTACTCATTTAAGAGGAACCCTTTTGTGGTGAAGCAGGAGGCAGTCTGCCTCCACTAGATACCCAAGTGGCTCCAGTCTCCACCACTCTCATATAGCCTATTCTCATGTCACACACCATGTCAGTCTTGTCAGCCTATAGTGCAAAGCAAGAGAAGAGAACGGACACAATCTCCACGTTTCACTCCAGCTGGAAGGAGATGAATGGCAGTCCTAAATTGTACATTAAAAAAAAAAGGTAAAAATAGTAATAATGCAGTATGTCTTGTTAACACTGCATTATCCACCTCTTAAGAAAAGTGCTTCTTCAAAAGAGGCTAAGATTTGACTCTGACCTTCCAGCATGCAACCTGATTGGCTTCTTCTGCATATTTGAGATTGTACATGTATCTGGGGCAAGAATCTAAACTCAAATTGAGTTTAGGACAGGCTATTCTCATTATTCTCAGCAAGGTTCATGCCTTATGGCAATTGCACAAAGCATAAATAATGGAACTGCGCTAAGAGACCTTCCTATATTGGCATTCAATTCCTGTTTTGTCAGAAATAAAGGACTTTCATCACACTACCTCAAGACCTTCCTTCATCTTGTGTAATGTTCCTATAAACAGAACTTATACTTCATACTTTACTCCTGGATTACAGAATGCTATTTCGACCAGAGGAGGATTGATATAGAATTCCATCTTGAAAAGAAATGGATCAATAGACTTGATTTTTCTTTCTAATCCATATATGCAATAAAATATCCGTATGGACCCATTCATTCCACTGAATCCAATTCGCTAAAAATGCTGACTTGTTTCTCATGCTAAGCCAAAAGGCAGATTTATCAAGCTCCCGGACTCAACTGAGCCTGCAATCTTCAACATGCTTACAAGGGGTAAGCTCCACAGCTAAGACATAAATATGATGGAGAGAAAATGCTTAGTTGAAATTCTGTCTCAGTGTGAATTTCATGGTGTTGCACTGAACACAAAACGCGTGTCCTCCTGACACAACTGAAAAGTGTTGTGCTTTGCAATATGCTAGAAACCAACTGACACAGAAACACTTGTATAAAAAAAAATATTGAGGATCTAGAAAGAGAGCAGAGAAGAGAAACAAGGATGATTAGGGGCCTGGAGGCTAAAACATATCAAGAACGATTGCAGAAATTGGCTATGCCCAGTTTAATGAAAAGAAGGACTTCGGATCAATCTATTCTCCAAAGCTCCTAAGGCAGGACAAGGAGCAGTGGATGGAAACTGATCAAGGACTGATCCAACCTAGAACTAAGGAGGAACTTCCTGGCAGTTAGAACACTGAATCAGTGGAAAAGGTTGCCTCCAGAAGACTAGAAGACTTCCAAAGTTCCTACCAACTCTGTTATTCTGTATAAATTTGATGAGCGCAAAATCAGTTGGATCTAATTTTGTATTCATTGAGTTATTAACGTAACTCATCGTGTAAAGGAATATTAAAAGTGGCACGCTTCTAACTTTGCCTCTTCCAGGAACTTCAGCCCACCGTGCTTCATGTCAGGGTAATGATGACTTAATAGCTGACCGGCTGCTGTAATGTTGTAATATTGTAACACTGAAATGAGGATGCAATGGTAGCAATGAGTCAGCAGGGTTATTTGACTGCTACCCCTTTAAGAGGCTGTAATATGAGAGAGGCCCTGTGAGGGTGTAACCCTCTCTCCATCTGTACTTCCGTACTGTAGTTGATGATTGATTGCCTGACTTCACTAGTACATGTATGTATATATTCCTTGTAGATAAACCACTATTTGAAAGATAAACCTGTTTACTGTATTTTGCTCCTGGGTTGTCTCAAAATAGTCACACTGTGTGCACTCTGACACTTCATTCTAATGGAAGAGGCAAGCTTCATTTGTACTACATTCTAAAATTTGAATGAGCATCTCCGTACATTTTGTGGCACAATTGTTTGAATAAATGCATTATGAATGCTAAAATCCCAGTGCCCAACTCTTTTTTTCTGTTCACAAAAGGAAGTGGGGGGGCGGGTAATAGAATGTGTAACAAAGATGAAGCTTCATTGTTAAGACTGATTGTAAATATTTACTCCCACAAAAAGAAATGGCCAACTGCTACCACAATGCAATTCATAGAAACACATTAATGTTAAGCATGATTTATTCTTCTTGTAACTGCTGCTAAAGTTTAACTGCTACTAAAATTAATCTGCCCATCTTCTCAACAAGAGGAGAATCAAGTATGTTTAGCTGGATTAGCAGAGATAACCCACATTTTCTTGCCAGATTATTTATTTACTTAGCGTAGGGCATTTCTTGCCAGAAACACACTGGTATTTCAAACATTTATGATTTCATTCCATTTAAAAAAGAAATACATCCCTGTTGGAATGATATTGTGGTAATTCTGGAACCCTTCAGTTCATTCACACAGAGTTCATGTTTAGCAGAGCACATGTGTAAATTCAACAGTATTTATCTACATAAATATATTTCAGCTTCCAAAGGGCAAGTGATCCCAAAAATTCAGACATTCTGTTTTCCTGGGACACTCAGAAGTCAGTTCCTGGGAGTCTGTCTGTCTAGTAGCAGCAATGGTACATATAACTTCAGAGAATCTATATCCATCGCTACAAGAACCTGAAGAGCACTAGTACTTTCCCATCAATGAACATTCCTCTGAATTTCTGAAGGCCAAATAGGAGAAATTCAACCTGAGTTCCTAAGATAGGGGCCTGGTGGTTCAGCAGACTAAGCATTGTGATTAACACCAGCTGTCTGCAATTATTGTAAGTTCGAATCTAACCAGGCTCAAGGTTGACTTAGCCTTCCATCTTTTCTAAGGTAGGTAAATTGAGGACCCAGTTTGTGGGGGCAATAAGCTGACTTTGTATAAAATATACAAAAGTATGAAGGCTATTGCTTAATGCATTGTAAGCCGCCCTGAGTCCTTGGAGAAGGGCGGCATATAAATCAATCTTTTTTAAAAAAAAAAGATAGGGCAAGCAATATCAACACAGAAAAAAATGCAGCACAATTGAACTCTTTTTTTATTTTTTTATTTTTGCATTGTGAGAATCCAAGTCACTTAAAAAGGAAAGTATATATGTATTCACAAGACGGACTTTTACTTCTGGAAGGAGCACTGAAGATTTCAAATGTGAGCTACAAACTTCCAGGAGTTAAAGGACAGAAGCAAAAGGGTGTTATTTTCTGTATCTTTTGCCATCGGAAATACACAATCTCTTCTCCATCACTGGAGTCTTCATGACTGGAGGCTTTTAAGAAGAATGGAATAGAATAGCAGAGTTGGAAGGGACCTTGGTGGTCTTCTAGTCCAACCCTCTGCTTAGGCAGGAAGCCCTACACCACTTCAGACAAATGGTTATACCACCTCTTCTTAAAAACTTCCAGTGTTGGAGCATTCACAACTTCTGGAGGCAAGTTGTTCCACTGATTCATTGTTCTAACTGTCAGGAAATTTCTCCTTAGTTCTAAGTTACTTCTCTCCTTGATTAGTTTCCACCCATTGCTTCTTGTCCTACCCTCAGGTGCTTTGGAGAATAGCTTGACTCCCTCTTCTTTTTGGCAGTCCCTCAAATATTGGAACACTGCTACCATGTCACTCCTAGTCCTTCTTTTCATACTCAATTCCAGCAACTGTTCTTTATATATTTCAGCCTCCAGTCCCCTAATCATCTTTATTGCTCTTCTCTGCACTCTTTCTAGAGTCTCCACATCTTTTTTACATCGTGGTGACCAAAACTGAATGCAATATTCCAAGTGTGGCCTTACCAAGGCATTATAAAGTGGTATTAACACTTCACATGATCTTGATTCTATCCCTCTGTTTATGCAGCCTCGAACTGTGTTGACTTCTTTGGCAGCTGCTGCATACCATTGGGACTGGACAGTCACTTGTCCAGAATGGTACAGAGTCTCCTGCTTGAGCAAAAGACTAGAAGACCTCCAAGTTTCCTTCCAACTCTGATATTATTTTTATTCTCCTAAGCTTATCTCTTTAAAATGCATTTTGATCACTAACTGCAACCTTCTTAGTTTTTTTTCTTCTTTCAATGCTTTGTTAGCTTGTTGAAAGTTTAATAGTTTTGATATTGCCTCCTTAGTCAGCCTGCAGAGCATAAAGCCTTTCTTCCATACTCAGCACTCCATTTGATAGGCAGATAATCCTGATCCTTGGTAGCTAAATGGATTTTAATTGTTAGAACTGGGTTTTCAAAGTCCTGCTAATCATTTCCTTCTTACATTTTAGTTTACAAAGCAAAAAGAGAGAGGTTTATTTGCAGAAAGAATGCTATCCCTTATTATTCCCCACTCCCCCTCATTTAAAACAGTAGTTTCTAATTCCTTGTAGAGAAGGCAAAATTGACAGTTCAATTGCCTGAAATTTGCAGCTTTGTGGTTTAGGATTCTCTTGCAGATTCTTTAATTTTCAACCGCATGAGGAAAAGAGGAAGAGAATATTGTCTGCCTATTGTTAATTCTATATATTGTGATTACTTTGCAAAAAGAGATGTATATTTAATAGAGGTATATTATTACATACTAGAGAAACTAATTAAGTGAGGCTCGCCGGTTGTGCTTTTCTCCTGGTAACATTATGTATGCCTCTTTAGAGAGAGGTTTGTAACGGTATTGACACGGTTTACATAAAAAAAAAAATCCTGGATGGGAAGTTCAAAAGACAAGCTATCCTAAAATACTGGTATTTTCTGGTGATTTTGCATCCAAACGTTAATGAGCTTTGACCTCTGCTTAGCTTCTGAGATTAGCCGGGGGACAGCCATCTGCTATGGATTTTATCAATGTGCTAAATTTAATTTACTGTACTTCCTGAGGTTACTGAAACCATCCAGTCAATATTACAATCTCCCTGTCTCGTACTGAGGCCACGACACACAACTTCTTATACTGGTCTGGAGCAGAGATGGTATTCAGCAGGTTCTGACCAGTTCTGGAGAATTGGTAGCAGAAATTTTGAGTAGTTCAGAGAACTGGTAAATACCACCTCTGACTGGCCCTTGCCCCATCTATTCTCTGCTTCCCGAGTCTCAGCTGATTGGGAGGAAATGGGGATTTTGCAGTAAACTTCCCCTGGAGTGGGAAGAGAATGGCGATTTTACATTATCCTTCCTCTGCCATGCCCACCAAGCCATGCCACGCCCACAAAGCCACACCCACAGAACTGGTAGTAAAAAAAATTGAATCCCACCACTGGTCTGGAGGCCATAGTAACTTCTACACCAAGTGTTGGAAAATTTACAAAGACAGAAACCTTTTGATGTAGACTTCTTCCACCAGAGTTCCCCATAACTTTTTTTTTTTTTAAGCACAATGTTTCTAATCAAGAGAAAAGCTTAAATCACCTTTTAAAGCCTTCTGCGTGTGTTTTGTTTAGGTTTCAGTTAGAAGGGCTGGCCACGATAAATGGATTGCTTCAGGATTTCTGTCAACCCCCTGTTCCTTATTGTATCCCCCCTCCCTTTATTTTAATATTGATAGCATTGAATCAATTTTATCTTATTTCATATGCTTCTTGGGAAAATGTGGTGTTTTGAAAAAGGGCAATATGTCTGAGATTGTAAGTGTTTATTTGTATGCATGGGCAATGCGTCCTACTTACAGCTGTTTGCAAAGATGGAAATAAGGCTTTGGCGATGCAGATTTGATTTCTCACCATCGTATTCAAAACTAAGCCCATCTCTGTGTTTCATTTTCCATTTCTAATGACATAATTTGAACTGGATCAACTTTGTGTGTCATAAACTATATAATAACCAATGTTATATTCTACCCGGTCATCCTTTAAACTATTATATCTTGGGAAGTCTTGCTTATTTGGGGTGTTTAACCTCAATGACAGATATGCGGCACCAAAACAGAAATGGGAAAAAATTGAAATGTGTATAGTATTCCTTTTTCTTTTTATACTTGCAGCTTTAGGCACAATGCTAGAAATAGATTCCATTTTATATCATTCTATATTGGGTGTTAAATATTTCAATACATATTTCCAATTTCCAGGAGGCTCTACTGGATTTCAAATTAAACTCCCCTCCCAATCTTTGGAATTAAATTCAAAAAAATAATAATAATAATCCCCAAATCATCAATACTGTACTGACATGCAATCCAACACCTGCAGAATTAAAGAAATTAATTAAAAAAAACATTTAACATTATATTAAAGAACATTTAATTAAAGAACATTAAGGAATGTTGTAGTATCATGCAATTTAATTCAAACTCTTGTTGTGTGATTTAATTCAAGCTTTAGCTAACATTAAAGAATGTTATTTGCACTATTAGGTGATTTCATTAAAAAAAAATATCTGTCAATGTAGTTCTCTCTTTGCATTTTCTCTCAAAGGGGCTAAAACAGCATTTCCAAACTCAATCTTTGTGGCTGTTGACTTCTCACATGGCCTGGTTCTGAATAGGCCATGGCCCAATAGGGGTTACGGTTGGGGGTCCTAATTGATTCTGTTTCTCCATAACTCGATAGTCACTTAAACTGAGAATGGCAGAAAATATCTCTACTTAAATATCATGATGCAGTGTTCCACACTAGTGCTTTTATTGCCACAAAATTTGAGAAGGACAAATCAGCAAATGGCTGCTGTATGGAGAAGGCTTCCTTGGTGACAAAATGGCAGCTACGGTAGTTCCAACCACTCAACTTAGCAGCCGGCAGATAGAGGCAGATCCAACCCATTTACTTTCAGCTTTTGAACAAAAATAATCCCAGAGCACGAGGGCTGAAGGCTTGCCATTTTAATTTTCTAAGAATACCTAGGATGCCCATGTAGTATTATAATAATAATTGGAAATTACTATTTGTAATTTTACCCTACTATAGCATATTTCTTTAGCCCAAATTCTATTGACATATCTGTGCTAAATATTTTTACATTGTTTGACAGTTATGGTTGTTGTCAGCCAGATATGTTTAGACTGGATTTGGCATATTTTATCCATCTATGAAGTTGTTCCCAAGGATCTGAGATTGGCCAATGTTTTTTATTTGATGGTAGAGGTATTGTTGCAGGATGTAAACTATTCCAAGTAAAGCTACTTTTTGCAATTGACTGTTGGTGATTTTCTCAGTGTATTATTATTATTATGTTTTATATGGCCATCTTCCTTACGTAAAGTGACTTTGGATTATGACTGTAGCCACTTCTCAGAAGTGGTTAAATTTATTGTTATTATTTCTTAATTCATATCCCTTCTACCCAGGACAAAGATCTGCCCTTAATAAATAAATGTCATTTTTTTTCCCAAATGCATGTTGGTTATATGTAAGATATTCTTATAATTGTTAGCTTTTCCTGCTTTCAACTAAACCTCTCTTGGTGGGAGAAGCATCCGTTCCATAAAAATGCAACATTTTTAAAATAAATGGATGAATAAAATAAATTTCTACACACAAAAAAAATTGGAAATTAATACAGGAAATACTAATGCTGGTGGTAAGATGTGTTGGTGATAAGGATGTGTTGCTTTGAAGATGCCAGCCTCCAGTCATCCTATGATGCTTTATTTATTTATGATTTCTAACGAGCTAGCAAAATAAAGGAATGGTTTCTGCTTGGGGAAAACCATGTCAGGAACCCCAGAATTATTCTGTGTCTGTTCTTTGTCAGCAGAATAAAGGATGACCTACGTTCCTCCACTCCGTGTGATAGTCTATGGAGTAAAATCTGTGTCTATTGCTGTGCCAGATGTTGGCTTAATAAAAGATATCAATTTGCCTAGTTTGTCTCTCATTCTCCAAAACCAATATAGCAGCAATAATCAACCCCTAACTGTCTTTCATAGGTCATCTGTTTAATCCTCATTCAATTCCGATGCCATTATGCTGGATCAGTGTCAGAAGTAACAGAAGGTTTTGACTTTAAATATGATTTCTGTCTCCAAATTGCAAATCTCCAATTTAGTTAGCTGCTGCCAACCAGGGTACTGTCAGATCAACATCACATTCCTTTGTTCTTCAGAGGATAAGCCTAATGGTCTAATCTGTTCACGGGAATTCAAATGGCTGAAAACGAAACTCATTTTCTTTGAAGAAATACAGAGGAAGAACACATCTCAGCAAGTAGTGGAGAGTTTTTGGTTTTGTTTTTTTTTTTCCCTTCAATGTGTCTGACAGAAATAAACTACTTTTGTGGGTCTCGTACAGAATAGCTACCTCTCCATCTGAATTTGGAGGATGTTGGCATTCTTTTGAATCTACCGTCTGCCATTCTAGCCAACTTTTCAAATTTTCATCACTTTTGTTTTAATTGATTTAAAATAAATTAAAACCTGCCCAGAGTTGTTGGGAGTTAGGTGACATAAAATTTTAATAAATGATGGTTATCTATCCTCCGAAATGAGTATACGTGAAATACTAACCTATATGTTACCTCTGAATGTATGGATCTAAGAACATGTCATGAACTAATCTAATGAAGAGAAGGACCAGGGGAGACATGATAGCAGTCTTCCAATATTTGAGGGGCTGCCACAGAGAGGAAGGGGTCAAGCTATTTTCCAAAGCACCTGAAGGCCAGACAAGGAATAATGGATGGAAACTGAACAAGGAGACATTCAACCTAGAAATGAGGAGGAACTTTCTGACAGTGAGAACAATCAACCAATGGAACAGCCTGCCTTCGGAAGTTGTGGGAACTTCATCACTTGAGACTTTCCAGAAAAGATTGGATTGCCATTTGTCAGAAATGGTGTGCGGTCCTCTGCTTGAGTGGGGGGGACTAGATGACCTATAAAGTCCCTTCTAACTATGTTAATCTGTTAATCTGTTAACTTCAACCTCAGCAAAGATTTGATGCAATTTGATATGGATAAAAATAACTCTTATCTTCTTGACGTTCTTCTACCTAAGGGCCTTCTAATGTCCCAGAAGCAAGAGTGTTTTATCCATCATCATCATTATCATCATCCTCATCATCATCATCATCTGATTCAAATCTATTATAGCCTTCCAACTCTGCCATCTTTGCTGCTGAGACAATTTAAAAACACATTGATATTAACTGATGCTACCAGAATTCCATTTCATTTAGTCCAGCCCAGAGGTGGGTTTCAGCAGGTTCTGACCAGTTCTGGAGAACCAGTAGCAGAAATTTTGAGTAGTTCAGAGAACCAGTAAATTCCACCTCTGACTGGCCCCGCCCACATCTCTTCTCTGTCTCCTGAATCCCAACTGATCAGGAGGAAATGGAGATTTTGCAGTAACCTTCCCCTGGAGTGGGGAGGGAATGGAGATTTTACAGTATCCTTCCCCTGCCACGCCCACCAACCCATGCCCACAGAACTGGTAGTTAAAAAAAATTGAAACCCACCAGTGGTCCAGCCCATTTGTAGAACCTTAGATAGGAGAACATCAGAAACATCAAATCAGAACATCAGAAAGGCAAGGATTGTTTTTAATCCCTAATTCAACAGGGAAAGAGTTCCTCCCCATGGCGGCCTGTGAAATAAAAGGGCTATACACCTTTATGAGTGGCAGAGTTAACAATTTTGAGAGCTTAATAGCAACTGTTAGCCTCTCATTAAAATAAAAATCTTGAGAAGAGGCAGTATGAATGATTCACTTTGAAATGAAGTAGATCTCTCACTCAAATAGATGTGGCTGTACAGTATATGCATATTAGCCCTTAACAACAAGTGGAAATTAACTACAGTATTTTTTTTCTCCCTTTTCTCTATTTAATGCAGGTCTTATAAAAAGAGTCAGCATGAACAGAGAATGCTATTGAATGAGAGAACTGCATAGCCTTGCAAAGTCATCCAAGTTGGAACTTTGGGAATTGTCATAGTTCCAATTCTTCTTGAGAGGAAAGGAAAGGTGAGCTGCCACCAAGGAGATATTCCTTTGAAGAGTTACTGCTATAACAACATTTCCATTTTTGGAGAAGCAGAACTGTCCCTCTCCCACCCACCCACCCCTCTCTCTCTCTCAACTTTTTGCTCTCTTCTGTGCAATGGGAACACCAATACTTCAAATAATATCTGTGGGTTTTGAGATACTAGCCTCTCTCTTTCTCTCTTCCCAGATTGCACATTACATGCAGGCATATTGTAGAAATTCAGACTGATAGCTTGAGGAATTGTAACCATAAAGAAGGGGGGGAGGTGTTTGGAAATGAAAGAGGCACTGTATTACAAGCCACATTTTTCCCCTACCTGCAAGAAACTCCAGGAGTCAGCACTGTCTATAACTTTGGAGTTACTCTGTGGATAATGAAAGTAGACTTTCTTTAACTCTCTGTATGGCTCTATCTCTCTGTAGATTTTTCCAGCTCACTGATGTTTGTGGACGAAGGTCCAGGAGAAAAAGCACTGAGAAAATGTCCTCGTAGTTCAACATGACGAGTTTCTTCTTCTTTTCAAGAATCCTTAAAATATGCAGAATTCTCCCCACTTTACACTCTACTACTTTGACTGCAATATATAAAGTCCCCTGATCTTCAGAAAAGAGCATTTGAGGAATGGGGTAAAGGATTTTTGGTGAAGTGTGCTAAGAAAGTCTCTGTTATGTGAATAACACTCTGTCTTGCTCCTCTGGATCCAAGTCTTTCATTTCTGAGCGTAAGGGGCACCAACGTGCCTCTTATTGTTTAAAAAGGTCATCAGCATTTAGGGAATTGCAAAATGCAGTGTTAATCAATAAACCTTCTAAGGTTCTTGATGCATATTAACTGAGACCCCAACACCATAAATATAATTGGAAAAAAAATCCACAGCTATAGAAGAAGAGAAATTTGGTAGAACTGCTTGAAATCAAGTTATCTTCTCTGAAGGGTTTGGAAATAAAATTCATTTTTTCTGCTATAATGCTGCCTTTTTGATCACTTGCTAAAAATGAATAAACATACCCAAGAAAGGGAGGAAGCTTTTCCTTCCCATCTCCGTCAACTACTCCAAGCAGTACACACACAACCTTCTATGCAATATGGAATATTTGCTTCAGATAAGCACCTTCACTTGTCCTTCAGAAGCAATACACATTGGAGCTGCACTGATAAGCTCACTCAAGACATGGCTGAGAGGAGAAGTCATCTCAGAGCACTTGTAAGCCATCTCTGCTTCTGTTCCCCAGTTCGTCAAAAACAAATTGAAGATGATCTGCAATTGTATTTCATCCTTGTAACTGAGCCATGCTGAAAACAAGGAATAACATTTCTGTCCTGCCCAAAGCTCCCATAATCTTGCAGCAGAAGCAACACCAACAAGATCATCTCTGCTTGTATGCAGACAGAAATATACACACTCATCTTTTTTGAGGAGGAGGAGAAGAAGAAGGAAAAAAAGAGGAGGAGGAGGAGGAGGAGGAGGAGGAGGAGGAGGAGGAGGAGGAGGAGGAGGAGGAGGAGGAGGAGGAAGAAGAGGAGGAGGAGGAGGAGGAAGAGGAAGAGGAAGAGAAGGAGGAAGACGAAGAAGAAGAAGAAGAAGAAGAAGAAGAAGAAGAAGAAGAAGAAGAAGAAGAAGAAGAAGAAGAAGAAGAAGAAGAAGAAGAAGAAGAAGAAGAAGAAGAAGAAAGCCACCTTTCAAGTTATTACCATCTAAGAACTGCTATGGCCACTGAAGCCCATGATCCAAGAAACTGCATGTTGATAAATAAGGAAACAATCCATCTACAAGCTTCACTGGAAAAGCAAGTGAGAATCAAAATGCTTCCAAGAACATTGATGTAACTCATCAACCCCACATTAAGGAAGAAGGAATCAATACTCTCTTCAGTCACTTGGGCTTATTTCTCACCCACTGCCAACAAAACAAACCACACCTCCGCAAATCTTTTCACCACAATAAGTTTCTTCTCATCCAACCCTTAAAAATGTTGTAACCTTCCCCTGGATATGGTGATTCCAACAAAGCTGAGCTTTCACGCTATGAATATTTTTTTTTTCCCTTAGAGAAAAAGATGTCCATCCAAAGGTTTGCTGAGATACAGCCTTATATGTATCAGGACAAAGCATTTGATTACCGTTATGTGCAAGTAATGCTAAGTCCAGAATGTAAAAGCTGTGGATTTTTGCATTCCTGAATACAAAAAAATAAAATAAAAATAAAAAAGGAAAGCCTAGTGTTTTCAGTCAGTGGGAAAATTTCCAAGGAAACAAAGGTTTGGACTCATAGTTAGAAACAACAGACTAACCTAATTATAGAGCTTAATGTCAACTGGGGGCTACCATGAAGGGAATAGCAAAATGGACAACGTATTATATTTGGTGCAAATGCTGTAACAATAGATACATTTACTCCTCAACCTACACCTCAGATTAGATATTGCTTTCTTTTTAGTTGTTTCAAAGACTGCAGAGATACAAGTTAGATGTGGGAACGGGGGGGGGGGGGACGTTTTCCACCTCCATTCCCAGAGCAAACTGCTTTCACCTTATGATTTAAGAGCCTACATTTAATTTTCTTTTAGCCTTTAGTGGTAAAGCCCTTTGTAGTGGGAATCAATTTACTCACGCTCCCTCCTCTCTCCATTCTTCTTAGCAACAACTTTTTTTGATGCCTCAGGAAAACTTCAGCAGTGCTTTTGTGGGACGGGGGGGGAAAAAAATCCCTAAACTGAATTTATTTCATATTGCAAGATGGGGATTTAAGAATGTTCCCCCAGGCAGTAATTTCCCCCCACCTCCTAACCATGCAATATTCTGAGTTCAGTTCTTATATAATGGCAAAATTCCACACAATTTCATTGGATGATGTGCTAAAAAAAAGAGGTTTTTTTTTTTTACAAATCTAGTTATTCAATTAATACTGTAATAATTTAATATTAATTTATTAAACTTGCATGCCCTACAACTCTCAATGAGCATGGTTGGCTGTCTGTAGAATCTTAGTTCTCCTATTGAATCTGATAAAGTTACGAAAGAAAGAAAGAAAGAAAGAAAGAAAGAAAGAAAGAAAGAAAGAAAGAAAGAAAGAAAGAAAGAAAGAAAGAAAGAAAGAAAGAAAGAAGATAGATTAAAATAATTAAAATAGAGAGAGAGAGAGAGAGAGATGATGATGATGATAGATAGATAGATAGATAGATAGATAGAGAATAAGAGATAATGAGAAATAGAATGAGAAAGATAGAAAGATAGAAAGAAAGAAAGAAAGAAAGAAAGAAAGAAAGAAAGAAAGAAAGATAGATAGATAGATAGATAGATAGATAGATAGATAGATAGATAGATAGATAGATAGATAGATAGATAGATGGCCAAGCTATCAGAATTCTAATATGATTATAAAAAAGTCTGTAGAAGTTTCTTCCAAGATATCATCTCATGGAAAGTTGAGTTTAATTAAAAAAAAAAACGTTTTTAAAATTCCTGTTCAGATTAAAAGAGATTTTGCAGGAGACTACTCTCAACAAAATGTCGGTCAAGGCAATTTTGAGATGGTTTTTACCGCTGAAGTGATACCACTGATGAATTTCACATGAGTACAGAGTCCCAGATTTATCAGGCAAAAAAGCATAGAATTATTTACCCCTTGCTGTGTTTTCCTACAACTCAGAAATTCACCATTCGGAAAGAGTCTGGGAACTTCAACATATGTTCTTTTATTCACAGGTAACTCAAGCTACAAAATTTCTCCTGGCACCTGCTCTGCCTTTTTGATGTAAACCTGTCTCAAAAGCAGAAGTTGCTCTTGGAAAACAAGGCCATGATGTGTAGATATTGTGAGGGGTTTCTAATCTTGGTTTGCCCTGTTTACAAGCCCATAAAGCCAAGCTGGCATCTCATACAAAGTGGCAGAAAGCAAAATGCCAGCAAGTAGCTATTAGGAGAATATATATATATATACACACATCCAAGTTTTAAGCTGAAGATCCATCTGATAGGGAGAAGAAAAAAGGAAGGTTTAATCTACTGTGAGAAAACTGAGATAGTTGGATCAGCGCACAAGCATAAATTCTAACAAACGTAGACCATTGATAACATAGAATAAAGAAAGCTGTGAGATTTTTTTTTTTCAGCAAGAAGTCCTGTTGAGGCCTATCTTTTTTGTTGAGAAATCCCTACTGTGAAAGAAAGATGATTCTTCATATCTTGTTTCTCTCTCTGGAGGACAGTTTATAGGGTTGTTGAACAGGAAGGACTCCTGGTAAATTCCTATAGATAAAATTATTTTTTCTTCAGAAATTTGGAATTGCCTTTGGCTGTCTTTTTCAGCGGCTGGAACCCA
Source organism: Masticophis lateralis (assembly GCA_030761175.1). Lineage (NCBI taxonomy): Eukaryota > Metazoa > Chordata > Lepidosauria > Squamata > Colubridae > Masticophis > Masticophis lateralis. The sequence goes on along the minus strand of JAUDYJ010000004.1, from coordinate 119,509,109 downwards.
CAAATACAAATATATATCTCATAGCAAAAAGACCAAAAAAAAAAAAAAACCACCTTTCTTTTCTTTTTGTCACCACCTAGTGGCCTTCGGGGGTTCTGCAGACCCAGTGGTGAGTTCCCCCCAGTACGGACAAGTTCACAAGAACCGGTAGTAAAACCGGCAGGAGGCCCCCCCTCCAGCCCCCACCCCGGATGTCATCATCAGTGATCTGTGTATGTGAGCAAGCAAGCGATCCCGTTGCGAACCAGTAGTAAAGGTAAGTAGAATGCCCCCTGTGCAGACCAGTTTTGGATGCAAGAGGTGCACAGAATTATAATTAGGTAGCATCTAAATCTTGTAGAATGAGTAAAAGAAATATTAGATGGTTGTGTGAAAACTGATCATCTAAAGATGATACATTGCTTAATAAAGAAGATCTTGGGATCCAGATTTTGTGGGGGTTTTGTTCGGTGTACCTCTTCTAAATCATTAGCCATGAATGAGAGCTTATTTCCCTCACTGTTAGTCTCCTTAGGTCAGAGAAGCAATATATATCTGACAATCATGTTACACTCTGAAAAATTAGAAAATAGTGAGAAGCTTAGTTGGTGCAACCAACAGAAGATTAACAAAGATTGGTCCAGTTTCAACACGTAGCACATTCCAGACATATCTTTCTCAAGATTGTCTCCCAGGATTATCCACAGCGACCAGAGGGGAGTGATCTCTACAACCCACAAAATTGCTCCATTGGCAAATGTGATTGATGGCACACCCTGGGGAGGAAAAGGGTCATGATTAGGGCCATAAATTATGTGGGGTCAGACACCTGTAGACACCTTTGGCCTGGATGATTGAGTCTTCATAGATATATAGCAACACATTTGGGGAGAAACCCCTGAAATTGGTGTGGCAAGAGTTAGTACATTCCAATGACTCTTTGACTCTCTGCCTATTTTTTTTTTTTTTTTTTTTTTTTTTGGACTGAGGAAGTTGCTAGAATGAACAATGAAGCATCTTAGAAGAACAAAGATTGGTCCAGTTACCATGATTCAACCTTTAGACACAGTCAGTGGCTTTGTTCCCACAACAATCAGCACCTAATCACACAATCACAGATCTATGGTATTGGAGTGTGTTCATGAAGTCCTCAAGAAAATGCTTCATGGCCTCAATAGATATTTCTCCATCAGTCAAGGAGGTGGCACTAGAATACAGAATAACAGAATAACCCTAGAAATCTTAAGAACAGCCCCCTACTCAAGAAGCACTTGCTATGCAATTCCAGACAAATGGCTGTCCAATTTCTTCTTAACAACCTCTAGTGATGGAGCACTGGAGAATTGAAGAACTTCTAGAGGCAAGATTTTCCACTGATTAATTGTACTTACTGTCAGAAAATTTCTCCTTAATTCTAGGTTGGCCATCTCCCTGATAAGTTTCCATGTTTGTCCCCAGGGCTTTGTAGAATTGACCCCCTCTTTTCTGTGACAGCCCCTCAAATATTGGACAACTGGTTTCCTGTCACACTTTGTCCTTCTCAGGGTTGGGATTCAGCCAGTTCAGAAAAGTTTGGGTGAACCGGTAGCTCTGACAATCAGCTGAGAGTGAACCAGTTCGCTCAGACAATCAGCTGGGCCCGCCTGCCAGCCCTTGTGCTATACCGATCTATATTTCCTTCTTTCGAAGCCCAGTTGATAGGTGCGGCAGAGCAGATTGCCATGCCTCAGCTGTTTTACTCACCGGGGCTGCAGTAGAAGGTAAGTTTTAGAGCTGTTTTCAAATGCCCTGCTCACGTGCTCAGCAAACCTGTTGTTACACCAGTTGAATCCCACCACTGATCCTTATCTTTCTTAGATTAGACATTTCCAGTTCCCACCATCGTATACCATATGGTTTAGCTGCTGAAGTCCATTATACTGAAAATTGTATTTTACATATCTTGATAATAAGCACTGTATTAGAGAGGATGGTTTTTCAGCTGATTCTTCTCTCCAACTCATTCCTACTTTACAAAACAGGTCACCTGGCTGGGTTTAATAATTTCCACAAGAAAATGGACTGGCTGGAATTCCAGGCAACATCGGGCTATTGGGAATCAGTTTACTGGGTCAGTTAAAGACACACATTTAACCTCCTCTTCCATTGACCCAATTAGTTGTGTTGTGAAAACAGCCAATGCAATAGTACTGGCATTAAAAAGAGTAGCCTCTTGACTATTGCACAAAGAAGGGAGAGGGAGGAACAACATAGAGGGAGAGAGAGAGAGATAAATGAAAAGTAAATTATCTATCATCCATAGATTAGAATACACATTTTCCAAAGCTGGGGTTGTTAAAATATACCCAGGAGTTGTACCAGAATATTTTCATTAGTTCCATAGGAATGACAATGGGCTACCAATCACTTGGTTTAATGAAATCTCAGCTTTTAAGAGAAGCAGCTTTCCATCTTCTTCCTGCAGTTATTTATAGATGAGAAAAAGGCACTGAAAGCCGAAATAATAATAATAAAAATAATAGTAAAAAAAAAATCCTCTAACATAAAACTACATTTTGACTAAAGTGCCCCAGAGCAGTCCAAGTATTCAGCGCTAGCCAGATCATTTCATTTCCTCTTGCAGAAAATCTTTCCCAGCTTTTATGCCACAAAGCAAACAATGAATATAAATTTTTGCAACATCAGTCTACAATAAAACACTCTTCTTGATCCCAAAATGAAATGGTTAGAACAGTAGTCTTTTCATTTTTCTCCTCCCCCTGCTTTGGATTGTAGTGTTATGACTGCTATCGTTCTGCAATGTGTCTCCCCACTTTCAAATCCTGGTGACATTTTTTTTTTTTTTAATGGATAGAAAGTGATTCCCAAGTATGTTGGGCCTTGGTTTGTATTGACCTCCATTGATTTCTCTTTGGATTGCAGAAATGATAAGCAACGACACCCTATCTTTTCAAGGTTGTTTTTAGGCACATTAGGAGACAGAGCTACCAACTTACTTCTCTCCAATCTTTTTGTAGTTCCCAGCTTAAACTTCTCCTATCAGGACTAGTTTATCATACTGGACAAACATATACTGTATTTTCCTGCGTATAAGACTACTTTCTAACACACAAAAATCTTCTCAAAAGTCAGGGGTCATCTTATACGCCGGGTCTCATTCTCCTGTAACCAGGCAGACTAGCCCATAAGGCTCTGACGAGCCTTAAATGGCTCTGAGGAGGGTCGTCTTATACGCCCAGTCATCTTATACGCCGGAAAATACGGTAGTTTATGAACATTGTTCTGGCACTGCAACTTGAAAGAAGTCCATTTAGCACTAGCAATAGTACTTAGACTTATATACTGTTTCATAGTGCTTTTACAGTCCTCTCTAAGCAGTTTACAGAATCAGCATATTGACCCCAACAATCTGGGTCCTCATTTTACCCCCTTGGAAGGATGGAAGGGTGAGTCAACCTTGATTTCCTTCCTTCCTTCCTTCCTTCCTTCCTTCCTTCCTTCCTTCCTTCCTTCCTTCTTTCCTCCCTCCCTCCCTCCCTCCCTCCCTCCCCCCTCCTCATCTCCCCTCCTCACATTCAGACTACTCTTTTTTTTAAGTTTATCAATGCAAGTCAGTACCTCAATGGATATGACACAATCTACAGCATTTGATGTCTGTTACGTGAAAATGAGACCTGTTTATGCCAATTTCTGAGATGGGCTAACTTAAAGAATGTGTCTGAAATGGAAGTTCAAATACTTTGGACTCCTAATGAGAAGAGATGACTTTTTGGAAAAGACCCTGAGGTTAGGAAAGATTGAAGGCAAAAGGAGAATGGTACGGCGGAGAATGAGATGGTTAGTTAGCATTGTTTTTGCAATGAACATCAATTTGGGCAAACTCCAGGACCGAGGGAAGGATAGGGGAGCCTGGTGTGCTACGATTCATGGGGTCATGAAGAGTTGGGCATGATGAAGTGACTGAACAACAAAGAATGTGTCCAAAATCTTGGACCGATTCCTCTCATTGAATTGAAATTTGGAAAAGTTGTGACAGCTTTGGCAATGTAGCATTGCTGGGCTGCCAGTCAGTTGCAGTGAGCATGATCATAATTTCCAGCACTTCCTGACAGCTTCCCCAAAGTCAATGGAGAAGCTGGCTGGAAGTCAGAAGTCACTCCTGCTTCCCCTGCTTTTTCTCCTCCTGTGGTCATTCTATTTATCTCTTTAGGCAAGTAAATCTCTCTAAAATGATGACACAATGAAAAATGACAACCCAACGGGTCATCTAGTGTAACCTAAAGCACCATAAATTGGCTCTATAACACTTCTTTGTCTCTGGACACTACCTAGATTTAGATGTCCTTTTGCTGATGTCAACTGTCCAATTAGCGAACCCAAAACAAGGAAACATTCTCTGAAAAACTGAATTCCCAAAAGTAAAATTTTATTCGATACACCATGTTGATACTGAAGAAACAAAACCAGCTCTATGCAAATGCTTGTCCAGTTAAACAATAACTTCTCCTTCTCTCCAACCCTGGCTAATCACATTGTCCAATTATGAAACGTTGTTATGGGAACAGTCTATCTTTTTCTCAAGCACCTACAACAGTGACCTTGATGGCTTCCATGCTCTCACGATTTCTGCATACATTCTCTACATACTGTTTCCCCCTTACCTCCCCCCAGTTCATTGGCAAATTGAAAAGTATTAAAGATTGAAACAGGGGTGAAATCCCTGCATGCACAGAAGGTAAAAAAACACATTACTTCCTGGTTAAAACCAGGAAGTAATAACACCTGGGCAGGTGGGCGGAGCTTTGCTCCGCCATCGCTACCGGATCATCAAACCACTGGCCAAGATCACTATGATCCAGTCTCATCTGGGGGCATTTCACCCCTGGTTTGAAAGAAGAAATAGCAATAGCACTTAGACTTCTATACCGCTTACCAACCCCAGCTGAGTCAACCTTGAGCCTGGTGAGATTCGATCTGCCAAACTGCTGGCAGCTGGTGATCAGCAGAAGTATCTTGCAGTACTGCACTCTAACCACTGTGCCAGTGGTAGTGGCAGCTGCGGGAGGCTCCACCCATCTGCCCAGATGTAATCACATCCCATTTATCCAAATTTTTGATGTTCTGTGCATGCGTGGAAGGCCCTGTGCATGTGCTCACTTTACATTTGCGAACTGGTAGTGAAGGTAAGTGAATACCACCCTGCACTGTGCCATGGCAGCAAAACGGTTCAATCTTGACAGCTACCATCTTTGTGGAGAATCAGAAAATTAACAACATGTTATAGTTTCCTAACAGCTGTACTGTTGTGATGTAGAAATTGAACACGTCTATTGAACAGAATGTTACAGTTTGATATTGTGGACTTCCTGATACTTGTCACGTAACATAAATATCTAATGACTTGGCAAATGACCCTTTCCTTTAAATTAAGTAACTTCATCAGACATACCAGAGGGCTGAAGTCACACCATTTTATTTCCACATAGTAAATATTTCTCACTATGGAGTGAGAAATTCATTTGACTTTCCTTGCTCCTGTTCTCAGTATGAGCATAGCACTCTGCATCTTCCTCCAATGACAAGTGTACAGATTAATAACCTATCTATTATTAAAATGCTCTTCTTTCTTCTTTTGTAGTGAGTTATTTATCTGGATGCATAATTAATCAACTGTCTTCATTTTCAACAATGGCAGCAATTTCAGAAAAGCACTGCACCGCTCCAATATGAATAATCAAATCTCCTGGCAAAAATCCATCCTGTCTCATCACTAAATTTGGGGTGGCGGGTGGTGAATGGAACCCATGGTGGTGCTGGGAACCGATGGTGGTGCTGGGACTTTGACCACAAAGAGGGCTGTGAAAATATTTACAGACCCCTCACATCCTGGACATAAATTGTTTCAATTCCTACCCTCAAAATGACACTACAGAGCACTGCAAATCGGAACAGCTAGACTCAAGAACAGTTTTTTCCCGAATGCCATCACTCTGCTAAACAAAAAATTCCCTCAACACTGTCAAAGTATTTACTAAGTCTGCATTACTATTACTATTAATCTTCTCATTGTTCCTATCACTCATCTCCTCCCATTTATGACTGTTTGACTATAACTTGATGTTGTATCCTTACGATTTTTATTGATTGGTTCTTAGTATGATTTATTGCTTATTTGTACCCTATGACTATTATTAAGTCTTGTACCTTATGATTCTTGACGAATGTATCTTGTCTTTTTATGTATACTGAGAGCATATGCACTAAAGGCAAATTCCTTGTGTGTCCAATCACACTTGGCCAATAAAGAATTTTATCTATCTATCTATCTATCTATCTATCTATCTATCTATCTATCTATCTATCTATCTATCTATCTATCTATCCATCCATCCATCCATCCATCCATCCATCCATCTATCTATCTATCTATCTATCTATCTATCTTCTATCTATTATCTGTCTGTCTGTCTGTCTATGACTTGGTTCCGCACTGAACTGCTGCTGATTGGAGTTCTAAAAATGGCAGAGGGGGATATGTAAATTCTTTGTGTCTCCCTGTGTGTGCGTGCGGACGTGTGTGCACCATATCAACTGCAATAGCTCTTGATGTATATCCAGCATGAATGGAGGCGAAAGAACAGAATGGAAAACTTCAGTTGCTATTTCAGTCACTCTTCTGCCTCTCTTAAAGTGCAGTGTTTTTGGGAGGCTCAGCTCAGCACTCTCATTAATGCTAACCTTAACTTGCAGTTAAAGTCAAATGTCTAACTTGGTGCACAGTATGGAGGGGGAGGCGGTAAAATGTAATGTTTTAGAAGATGCAAGACAAGGTCTATAAATCACATCATTTCTATGTCAGTAGAAGTGTGATAAGCTCCCTTTTTTTTATGTATTCCTCCTGAGCAGCTTAACTTAAGAGTAAACAAAAAACAAATAGCACTTAAAGATTGTGCTGCCATGAGAAATAATAGCACAAGGCATTGTGCAATCTGCATGCATTCTGCATCTATGAATAGCAAAAAGCTTAATCTTGTGTCCTAAATATCTGAACTTTGGGGGGAGGAAAAGTAATCTAAATACAGTTGGAATGCTGGCAAGTTGATCAAGATTTCCTTAATGTCTTTTGAATAACTTGGTTAAAAGTTATAAGTTTTATTGTAATGTTTAGCTGCTATTTTCCCCTAAAGTCAATTAATTAATATACAGAGTCGATTCTATTTAACAGATAGATTTTCAAACTTTCAAGCTAAGCTCTATAATATTTAATACATTGTTTTTGAGTCTTGATTCTAGAAACCTTAAGGATCGTTTCAAAATAGCTGGAATTCATTTTAGCGCAGCTGTATCAATATAGATCTTAGAAGATTTGTTACCTTATAGCTAAATGTGAACCAGATCTATTCCGGATCAACCATCCCTTGCATTCAGTGAGGCTTATTCTCAAGTAAGGCTACAAAGATTTGCATCTTTTAGAATTCATATATTGGTGAGGAATTTCATCCAGAATTTGTAAAAGGTTGCATCTTAGGGTTTTCCTAAATTATAAATGATAAATGGATTTAAAAACATGAGCAATGTCTGCAGTACATAAATAAATCTGTTTAGAAGTCACTATATCCATTTTGTATGTTAGAGAAACTACCCATCAATTCTGCTCAAAACAACATTTCAGGTATTGTGTTGCCCGTATAGACAAAATGCAAACATTTCAAGAGATTCTTGAAGAGATTCTCAATCATCCAGGTCGTGTTTGTCTCAAAGGTGCTTTTTCAAGAGGCAATTGGACTTCCTTTGTTTTTCCTTGAAGACATTTCGCTTCTCATTCAAGAAGCCTCTTCAGTTCTGACTGGATGGTGGGGAATCGGAGGATTTATATTCCAAGAAGGCTCCACGCCCATTTGCACTATTCAGATGACCCTGAGGACACAGATAAATCTCCAAGTGGCCTCAACGACTCTCTGAAAGAATGCAAATGATCAGCTGTCCACAAGGAATATAAATCCTTCCATTCCTCACCATCCATGTCAGAACTGCTTCTTGGATGAGAAATGAAGATGCTTCAAGAAAAGCAAGAAAGTCTGTTTGCCTCTTGAAAAAGCACCTTTTGATTTCAAGTGAAAGCAACATGTCTTTAGATAAAGGGTAAACTAAACCCTTCAAAGATTTTGGTCCTGCTCTTTTAATTGCCCATCAGTTGGCTTGGTTAGGGTTGTGGCGGTACACAGTTTAATGGTTACATTCCCAAATACCTGGAAGTCATCATGGAGTTATATGAATAAGGTAGGCAACATTAAAGCTTCAAATATTTGGGAATGTCACTGCTGCAATCCTAACCAAACCAAATGTGGGGGAATTAAAGGATCAGTACCAAAACATCTGAAGGGTTTAGTTTAATGACGATGGGAGTTGATCCAAAGCAAACAGAGAGAGCCGAAGACCCAAAACAGCTCTTTGCAAGCCTTCCACCAGTTTCAACAATTTCAGCAAGACAACCAGAAAGGAAATTCAACATTTAATCCTCTTCACCGGAGCTATGTACGCAGGAGAATTCTGATTGTCACCCACTTTGCAGACATGGGAAAGGAAGTTTACACTGCAGCAGTTTTAATGATTTATAAATGGGCCAGAACCTCTACTCAGATTTTTTTTAAAAAAGACCAAAGGCAGATTTATAATCAAGAGACGTCCATTGTGCAAACAAAGCCTTTTGCCAGGAGAGGCTTTGAATAAAAGGAGGATTCCTGACTTGCCTTTAAAGCAAAAAACAAAACAAAGGAAGACCTTTGTCTTAGCAGGAGCTTCAATATGCCAAAGAAAACCATGAGCAGTCAAAGATGAGTGTCTCTAGAGACAGGCGGGATAGTGAAGTTGTAAATGGAGACAGAGAGGAAGAACAAGACTGAAAAGCCGAGAGAAAAGATAATGGCTAGCTTATCTACAGTATATATATAAAAGCGAAATCCACTCACTCATCACGAAATCTCCAGAACAGTAAAGCCTACAAACTTGAAATTTGGCACGTACGTTCCTCTTGGCTTCTAGGTGCTTGCTAAGAAAGGATTTTTCAAAATGATCATCAGATCATTATTATTTCATATACAGTATATTCATATACAGTATATTCACAGGCTCTGATGCTACTCCAGACGTTCTACTCCACCTCCCCACCTGAAAAGTTCCAACTGCCACTTGCCTCACATTCTGTTAACCCAATTCAAACTGGCAGACATTCCACACTTTCACTCAGGAGCAGTCTGGGGCTCCTTACAGTACTAAAAACAGCAGTGGCTCTTCCTTCCCAAGGACCGGCCCATAGATTTCCACTGCTCTCCTCTCCTCTGCCTTCTGTGCATCCACGTGTCAGACACTGGACCCAGGTGTTCCTCCTCTTCCTCATCAAGGAACCACCTCCAGACCTGGGGCTGTTGACTGTCCATCTGAGGGCTGACAGATGGCCCAGGCTCCACCTCTGTTTCTCTGTCTCTGCCAGTTCCATTCCCTCTTCCCCCTCGGAGCTCTCAGGTTGCCTTGATGCCGGCCCTGACTTCCATGCCTCCTCCTCAACCGATTTGGCTGCTGGAGGGGCCGGTGGACGACAGGCCACAACAATAGGCCACAGCCTGGTAATGGGTTGCAGCCCAAGGGTTGGGGAGCCCTGCTTTATATGAAATTTATTTATTTATTTATTTATTTATTTATTTATTTATTTATTTATTTATTTATTCATTCATTCATTCATTCATTCATTCATTCATTCATTCATTCATTCATTCATTTTATTTATTTATTTGTTCGATTTATATGCCGCCCTTCTCCGGAGACTCAGGGCGGTTTACAATGCATTAAGCAATAGCCTTCATACTTTTGTATATACCTGCTTAGTAGGGCTTTTGGCCCCCCTTAAGTGGTGTTCTTTTTTATACGAAGTCAGCTTATTGCCCCCACAATCCGGGTCCTCATTTTACCTACCTCGGAAGGATGGAAGGCTGAGTCAACCTTGAGCCTGGTGAGATTTGAACTTTGCAGTAATTGCAGGCAGCTGGCAGCTAAGTGCTATTTAACAGCGCTTTAGTCCACTTCTCCACCAGGCTCCAGGCTAAGCAACAAAGGAGAAATTAAAAACAATTCATGGCCATGAAATATAAATTGCCACTGCTTAAGAAAAAAATTAAACAAAGCTTCTAGATTGGGATTGCACTGTTTGAAGCCTACCGCACAAAACAGAACCTTCTTGCTGTGTACGCTAACTATGGGCCACCTGAAAACCCTGCTTCTATAAAGTGGATTCACTAGAGAAAGACCCATGCCTGCTCCAGGGACTTGTGAGTCGGGACAGACTATGACTGCACAATCCCTTGTGTGTGTTTCTTCTCTCTCCCACCCACGCACCCTGCTTCACGTTGAAAAGACAGGCAGGCAGGAATAAAGAGATGAGCCCTCTCCCCATCGACTCATTTTCCTGGAGTGAAAGGAATCCAGAGCGAAACTGTGCCCATCGCAAGTGATTCCTTAAGCATCTTCTCATCCATGAACAAGAGAGCCACCCAGGTGAAAAAGTGCGGGAAGAGAAACCTCCGATCATGCTCCACATCCTTCTAACCGGGTTACATGAGTTGCTGTCAGCTTTCTCTGTTCTCTGCCTCGTAATGCGGTACCCCGGCCATTAAGCTTTTAACTCACCACTCTGGAAACAAATTCTGCTTGAGTAGCTGCACTATGTTTTAAAGCAAGGCCGATACTGGGAAGCACTTTCAAGGCAAGAACATTTTCGGTAGGCTTTTATTATTATTATTTATTTTTTTTGGAACCTTCAATTAAAGTCGGCCTTTGATGGTTCACATAAAATCTCTGAAGGGCTCATTCATTCAATAGGGAGACATAATGCAACATTGGCTGTTTCATCCCGCACTGCAAAATGCTTGCTTGCCACTCCCTGCTTCTCACACTAAGTGGTTTCTTTAATGCATCAGGTCTGGTTGGTCTCTGGCTTATGTTCCCTTTTCCTACGCCGTGAGATTTTTCTTCTTCTTTTTTTTTTTGGGGGGGGGGAGAAACCATTTCTTAAGAAGATTGGGAAGCAGGAGCTGTTGAACGGTTTGATGTGTCCATCCCAGTGGTGGAATTCAATTTTTTTTTTTTACTACTGGTTTTTTGGGCGTGCTTTAGTGGGCATGGTGCGGCTTGGTGGGCATGGCAGGGGACAGATACTGCAAAATCACCATTCCCACCCCACTCTGGGCCCAGCCAGAGGTGGCATTTGCTGGTTCTCCAAACTACTCAACATTTCCACTACCGGTTCTCCAGAACCTGTCAGAACCTGCTGAAATTAACCCCTGGGACTCCATCCCTGTATTTGCCTTGATGATCCAGTCTAAATCTTCAAAGTCTTCAGCTTAGATCATGCAAACAAAGGGCATCATTGCTTAATATTTCCCTGCTTGCTTCCTGGGTAATTTTGATTCACAGCTAAATCTGCAGCGACACAGTTGAAAAGCATTGAAAAGAGTATTACACGCGTACCCAGGCGCCCCATGGAATTTTCTCCATACTGGCTCATCCTCCATTCCAAGGCCCCATCAGAATTGACGATGGCCGGACCAGTTTTCCATACATTTTATAGGTACTCAATCAAAGTAGATGGCTCAGCATTTTAGCTCGGTTAGAAACTTGATGGGTAGTATATCTCAAGATTTGTAGAGGCAGCTATGACAAAAAAAAAAAAAAAAAGATCGGGTAACATGATTTTGTGCACTGTTCTTGCCATTCAGTTCTGCAAAAATGATTTTAAAAAGCCTTTTAACTTTATTTCTGAGGAAGCTGAATATTTCTCAGACCTGATCCCACATACGGAGGGCTTAGTTCTCACACAAGTTAAAGCTATTCTCAGCTCAATAAATCTAACTTCTGGTTCTGCAACATTCCCAAGTCTTCAACTTTGCTTTGATCCATCCCAACCCACATTTTGTCTGTCAATATAACCATTTCTCTCCCTTCAGAAATCAACCATTTTAATTTGATCGATGGCATATCCACAAGGTCCCCTTTCTGGTCCGGTACAAGAAATTTTGCACCCGAATCACTGTGTGTGTCCAAAATATACTTTAGAAATATGTTTCACAAAGGAAACAATCGTAATTTCAGTATCAAAAACATCTGTTACGGGCATATCAAGTATATTTGGTGGTGCAATGATTAGAATGTAGCACTGCAGGACTAACTCACTCCAGGAGTTCGATCTTGACTGGCTCAAGATTGACTCAGCCTTCCTTGCTTCTGAGGTTCATAAAATGAGAACCCAGATCATTGGGGGCAGTATGCTGACTCTGTAAACTGCTTAGAAAGAGTTGTAAATATGGGTGGATTGCTGGGGGTTTGCAGGGGTTCAGGAGAACCTCTAGCTAAGATTCTGTCAAGTTCGGAGAACCCCCAAATCCCACACCTGGATGGCCCCTCCCACCCTGTTCCGCCTCTCCCAGGAGTCCCCAAATGGCCCATTTTGGATGCAAGTAAGTGCAGGGCGAGCCTGGAGGCTCAGGGAGGGCAAAAAATAAGTCTACCAGAAGTTTGTTTCTGGCCTCCAGAGGGCTTCTGGAGCCTGGGGAGGCCATTTTCACTAGAGGAAAGCTTCTGGAGCCCGGGGAGGGCAAAAAAAGCATGCCCCTTTGGTGCAGGAGGCTGATTAGGTCATGCCCATCATGGCCATGCCCACCCAGCAACTGGGCAGAGAACCCCTTGCTAAAATTTTTGAAGCCCACCCCTGGTTGTAAAGCACTGTGAAGTGGTATATAAGTCTAAGTGCTATTGTTATTGCTATTTCAAGCTTTTAAACTGCTCTGAGTTTGAAAATGCAGTGTTTCAAATTTGCAATGCTGTACCAGCTTGTCTCATGGAACAACTGTTCTGAACTCGTCCCTTCAAAGTAGATTGGTCAGAAAACAGGCACCATGAAGATTGTGGAACATTATCTTATTGTTTTTGGGTGTAATGTAGGTAGTCCTCAACTTACAACCAGAATTGGGACCATAATTTCCATTGTAAATCATTGCAGTTGTAAATCAAGACAGTCGTGATTTGGTGACAATTTTTAAGGCATGGCACCAACGTTAAGCTTCCCCAATGAACTTTTTCTTTTGGTAGAAATCGGCCAAAAAAAGGGCGCAAATTATGACCACACGATGCCTCAATTGGTCATAAATGTGAGCATCTGACATGACAGTGGAGGAGGTGTGACAGTTGTAATTGTTAGTACAAGTCATAAGTCATTTTGTACCTTCAAGTAGTATCTATGGAGATTCTCAGTCCTCCAAGTCATGGTCAAGGAGCCTGGATAGCTCAACAGACTAAAAAGCCTGTTATTAACATTCAGCTGTCTGCAATTATTGCAAGTTCAAATCTCAAGGCTCAAGCTTGACTCAGCCTTCCATCCTTTCTAAGGTAGATAAATTGAGGACCCAGTTTGTGGGGGCAATAAGCTGACTTTGTATAAAAATATACAAAAGTATGAAGGCTATTGCTTAACACACTGTAAACTGCCCTGAGTCTCCGGAGAAGGGCGGCATATAAATCTAATTTTTTAAAAAAATGGTTGTCCCAAAAGTGCTTTTTCAAGAGGCAACTGGACTTTCTGGTTTTTCTTAGAAGACGTTTTGCTTCTCATCCAAGAGCTGAAGAAGCTTCTTGGATGAGAAACGGAATGTCTTCAAAGAAATGTCTTCAAAGAAATACAAAGAGAAACGGAATGTCTTCAAAGTCCAGTTGCCTCTTGAGAAAGCACTTTTGGGACTTCAAGTAGTAATGAAAAGAATGGTTCTAAGCAACGGTGGGATTCAAGTAATTTAACAACTGGTTCTCTGCCCTAATGATATCTTCCAACAACCAGTTTGCCAAAGTGCTCAGAAAGTTAACAACTGGTTCTTCTGAAGTGATGCGAACTGGCTGAATCCCAACCCTGGTTCTAAGGACTAATTGTTGGAGAATCTTGTTACCACTGTCCCCTCTTATACCAAACAGAATTTAGCAGGGGTTCTTTTTTTTTAGTCTTCTTCTCATGTATCCCCTCCTTTCCCAGGGTTGTCTATTTTCTTTTCACAGTTCTCCTAATGGCCCTTATATTCAGTTGCCAAGGTCATCTCTGTACTCCTTTACCCCAGAACAGCTTGGTGTGAGTTTCCAGACTGATTGAACCCTTGCACATGCCTAACTCATCCTTTGCTCCACTTGTACCTGAAATGCACTGTATACAACCCTACTCTGTTTCTTCCAATGTTCACTTTTCTCTGGCAAGTCAATACTCTCAGGATCAGAGAGCCAAGCTAGCTTTCCCATCTTCTAATTCTCTCCAGACATCCATCATCTGAATATATTTACTTTGTCCCCAAATCATAGCACGCTATCGTTGCTATTTTTATGATTGTTCTAATTTAAAATGCCTTTTGAAAAAAAAAATAATAATAATTTGAATTGGGTAAAAGCATTCCCATGGAAATATTTGTACTAGAAAATAAGAGAGAGAGAGAGAGAGAGAGAGAGAGAGAGAGAGAGAGAGAGAGAGAGAGAGAGAGAGAGAGAGAGAGAGAGAGAGAGAGAGAGAGAGAACATTTTCTGACTTATGCAATGGGTTTAAACTTAGCCTAAATGAAATGAAGTTTGCAGTATGTTAATTTCCTAAGTAATGTCATTTTGATTTGCAGTGACAGTTAATATTCCTGGCAGTTCATCTCCACACACACCCCAACCTCTCCTTGCTTATTCTTTTGCTGTCCTTTTAAGAGTTGCTAACATCAGCTGGTTCTTTGTGGATTTCTCTTTTTGCTTGGCTGCTTACAAATTGCTCTAAGCTTTCCATTCCAGCCAAAGCTGTTTAGCTGAGCAACAGCTGCCCTTCTCTGCAAACGTGTTTTTGGTGTACGAAGACATGCTAACAAGCAAAACAGTCAAAGTGGGTTTTTTTTGTTTTTTTTTTCCTTTTGGGAGGTTCTCTGTGCCGCATCAGACTGCGATATTCCAACAAGGTGTTGGGGAAGAAAAACTATATTTCAGGAAATTCTAGAAAAAACTCTAGAATGGAAAACTTTCGTTACTTTTTCACCCCTTAAAATATCAGCAGATGTTTAGATATACCCACTGGGAAATACATATGCACGCACACATAATGCCTTGTGTTGCAATTTTGCATGTGATACGTTTATGTAATCATTGCATTCAGCTGATATCAAAGGGTTAGGGTTAGTGTTAATCCTAAGTATCTATGGAGATTTTTCAATTATCCAGCAGAAGTGGTATTCAGCCGGTTCGGATCAGTTCTGGCGAACCGGTAGTTCCAATGATCATCTGGCTCCGCCCACCCACCCCCACTCTATCCTGTCTTATGTTTCCTTTTTTCTGGCACAGCTGATATGAGCCAGAAAGGCGGCTCATATCAGTTGATCACTATTTGAATGCTGTGCGAAGCATGTGCTCACCAAACCGGTTGCATCCCACCACTGACACCCAGGTCATGGCTGTCCAAAAAGTGCTTTTTCCAAAAGGAAGCTGGTCTTTCTTGGGGATTTTTCCCCCCTTTGAAAACAACAGCCATAAGTAGCAACAAGCAATGTCAGCCACAATGAAGTCTAATTCTGTACCAACTACAGCTAGTCCTCGGCTTATGACCACAACTGAGCCCAACATTTCAGTTGTTAAGTGAACCATCCCTTGTGTGTTTTGCCCCATTTTACAACCTTTCCTGCCACTGTTGTTAAGTGAATCCCTGCAGCTGATGAGTTAGTGACCCGGTTGTTATGTGAATTGGACTCCCTCATTGACTTTGCTGGTCGGAAGGTCGCAGAATGGGATCCCGTGACCCTGGGACACTGCAACCGTCATAAATGTGAATCAGCTGCCAAGTCTCTGAATTTTGAGCACATGGCCATGGAGATGCTGCAAAGGTCATAACTGTGAAAAATGGTCATAAGTCACTTTCTTCAGTGCCATTGCAACTTTGAATGGTCACTAAATGAACTGTTGTAAATCGAGGATTACCTGTACTCATATGTGTTGCTGTTCTCCTGGGGCCAAACTCACTCCTAGGGCCAAAATATACATGATTCAAATATATCCACTTTAATATATTATCCGCCACTTTGCTTTGACAATGTGTAAAAGAAAATTCTGCACTTAAGTGTTTTGGCGGTATAATTAAAGTGATGCATAACTTAATTTGAGATCTCTGTAAGGTTGAGTAAAAAAGTGTCTTTCTGGACAAGAGGTCAAGAACATAATTGTCAGATGGCATATTAAATTATGAAATGGTAATGTTGTCCTATTTCAAAAAGATTCTGGTACTGAAATGGATAGATAGATAGATAGATAGATAGGTAGGTAGGTAGGTAGGTAGGTAGGTAGGCAGGCAGGCAGGCAGGCAGGCAGGCAGGCAGGCAGGCAGGCAGGCAGGCAGGCAGGCAGGCAGATGGATGTAGAGGCAGATGTAGATGTAGATGTAGATGTGGTGTGTGTGTGTGTGTGTTTGTGTGTTCCCCCTTTTTCCTCTTATGTACTTTTGTCATGCAGCCCAATTCTCAATTTAGCTGCAGTTATTTTGGGAAATACTTTGTTACAGTTCTACAGATATTTCTAGAATGGAATGGAATGGAATGGAATGGAAGGATAGATGGATAGATGATTGATAGATAGATGATAGATGGATAGATAGATAGATAGATAGATAATAGATAGGTGGATGGATGGATGGATGGATGGATGGATGGATGGATAGATGATGGATGGATAGATAGATGGATAGATGGATAAATGGTTGGTTGGTTGGTAGGTAGGTAGGTAGGTAGGTAGGTAGGTAGGTGACTGGGTGGGTGGGTGGATGGATGGATGGATGATAGAGCATTCATGTTTCTGGGAGATCACATCATTACAACCTGTGCCTTATTATCTCTGAAAATAATGAGGCAATTGGATACTTTAATGGTAGACTTAGTAACTCATCTCAGCATTCTCTGTCCACCTACCAAAGGATGAGGATTGTGGATTATACCGACATGCAATTTTATTCCCAGTATCCTAAACAATGTGCTTGTATGCCCTTGGGTGCCTTCTTCTACTGATGGCTAACGATCATCAAACTTCCTTTTGATGTTTGGGTAGGAAGCAAGGACATTGTAATTTTGCCACACCTGTTATGTTCTGTTGCTGCTCTACTCGCTGCATTTTGCTTTCGCCTTTCAGAAGAGGGTGAATGTGCTCATGAGTTTACTTTCTGGGTGTTTCTCTTTCCTATTGCTAGCTTGGACCCAGTGGTGGGTTGCTCCCAGTTCGGACCAGTTCGGGCAAACTCATAGTTCCAACTAGGGCTGGCCCCACCCACCTGTCTTGGTGCTATTTTGTCCTATATAATTGCTGGTTTTTCGATGCCGCATGCATGCTGCGCACACATTTTGGGTTTTGGGAGAACTGGTTGTTACAACCGGCAGCAGCCACCCCTACTTGGACCTGCTGATGCCAGAGACATTTAGCATTAATAGACTTCCTGGCATGAATAAGAAGGATGTGTTAGATTTAAAGGAGCCTGAGTGGCGTAGGAGGCTAATGCTTCCTACTAAGGCAGTAGTTAACATCCAGCTGCCTGCAATCACTGCGAGTTCAATCCTAGCCAGGCTTAAGGTCAACTCAGCCTTCCATCCTTTCTAAGGTGGGTAAATTGAGGACCCAGTTTGTGGGGGCAATAAGCTGACTTTGTATAAATATACAAAAGTATGAAGCTTAACGCATTGTAAGCCGCCCTGAGTCTCCGGAGAAGGGTGGCATATAACTCAATTTTTTAAAAAAAAGTAAAAAAAAAAAGGATGTGTTAGATTGATTTAAAGGTGGAAAAATCTGGAGAAAGCATCCATGAGAAAATGCAGTGCAGAACTGTTTGCATTTACGGCCTTACGATCCTTTCTTAAATCATACTGTTAATGGTATTAAAATACTATATAATTATGCTACGTTGTATTATAACACCACATATTGCCATATTGTTTCCTTTATTCATCGCTGTCTATACACTTGATTATCACATTGTACGGCTTGGATGGATTTTTCCCTTATATTTTTTTCAATAATCCTCTAGGCCGAGAAAATTAATTGCTTACTGAATTGATCACTGTGTATCAATAAACTGTTCGTTTCAGTAATACGGTGGAGTCAATCCTTATTCCAAGCCTGCTAACAAAATTGAAATGAACTGAGCGGCTGATGTGAAAACCTGGATTCCGACTCACAGTCCAGGATAAATAGCAAAACTGCCATCTTTCAAATCCTGTTTTCTTGTTGTGAATGGAAATTTTCTTATTATTAAAAATTAACTTCTTCTCTCCTTTCCTATATTTCATATCTATTGTATGCCTCTATGTATCTCTCTCTCTCATCATCTGTCTGTCTGTCTGTCTCTGTCTCTCGTCTGTCTCTCAATCTCTATCTCTGTCTATTTCTATCCATCCATCCATCTATCCATCCATCCATCCATCCATCCATCCATCCATCATCTATCCATCTATATATCATCTATCCACCTATATATAATCTATCCACCTATCCCTCCCTCCCTCCCTCCATTTCCTCTCCATCTACCTCTCCATCTACCTCTCCATCTACCCATCCATCCATCCATCCATCCATCCATCCATCAATCTATCATCATCTATCCACCTATCCCTTCCTCCCTCCATCTCCTATCCATCTACATATCCATGCATCCATGATCCACCCACCCACCCACCCATCCATCCATCCATCCATCCATCCATCCATCCATCCATCCATCCATCCATCCATCTATCTATCTATCTATCTATCTATCTATCTATCTATCTATCTATCTATCTAATCAGTCTCTTCTTTTGTGAACCAAGGCAGAGATTTCCATTGTTCATTTCCCACTGCCGCGGAAGTGACACGCATTCCAATGACACACATCTCACAGTTTCCCAGACTTCATTATTAAGATGTGACCTGTTCCTTTTCTTGAAGTTGTGAATGTTTCTAATAGGCAGGATTCTCAAAACCTCATTTTCAGTATCAGGGAGCGGCAAGCCAGCTCAATTTTACTGGCCTAAAATTGAGTGCGTTCCTCTCCTTTCCTTATCCTCCGTAGCGCAATCCTGCACGCCTCTCTCGAAAAGCATCCCCACCAAGAATCCATACCAGACTAAGATTTGAAAAGCTGCAATGCAGAGGTTTCCTTTGCAAGCCAAAAAAATAGCAATTCTACCAACCAGCTCAAGCAAACGTACAACATCATTTGTTGGGGGGGGGGAGGGGGGCATAAGAAAGGGGCATTTCAGACTTTTCCCATTTTCCTTTTCTTAACCCAGAGCCCTTAGCCATGTGCACGATCTGGATTTGATTTTCGTCAAACGAAATCAAGATTTGCATTTAAACCAAAGCGCCTAAAAAAGCTGTCCTTTCATTCTGTGGCTGCCTTTGAATGAGTTAACCACAGCCTCCCTCCAATGGCAAATTAATGATGTAAATGACAACTCCAATTGTCTCTCTCCCTAAACCTCCCTGAATCCTAACCCAGAGCTGCAACAAAGTTAATCTGCACTGAGACATTGCTAGGGGGGGAATGTATTTTTCTTGCTTTAAGGCAGCTAATGCTGTAAGCCTCTTTCCTTAATAGCTTCTCACCTCAACAGCTTTTACAGTTATCATCAAAATGATTACACACTCAGCGCTCCCCTTCCATGGTGAACCTGTAGATCTTCCTTAGCATCTCCTGCATAGCATCTGGCATTTGGATGCCCACGATGGTTGCTGTTCAGCATTGGCCTTCGTTGACATCAGTTTTCACACTTGAATGAATGGATTAATAAAGTAAACAAATAAGGGGAAAAAATTGAAGACAAAGAAAAAAGCACCAAACATTTTTTCTCTAGTAATTCAGGAGATCTAGGTATAGTTCAGGTAATATAGGTAATATTCAATTTACTTCTTCATAGACGTGTTTAGTTCAGACCATGGTATACTAAATGATGGATTGTTCTCCCCACCCATCTGGATTTAAGCCTGAGAATATTTCCCCCCCTATTTATTGGTATTAACTTTCACCCTTATTCCTTATAGCAATAGCACTTAGACTTATATACCGCTTTACAGTGCTTTACAGCCCTCTCTAAGCAGTTTACAGAGTCAGCCTATTGTCCCCAACAATCTGGGGTCCTCATTTTACCCACCTCGGAAGGATGGAAGGCTGAGTCAACCTTGAGCCTGGTGAGATTTGAACTGCCAGATTGCAGGGAGCCGGCAGGCAGCAGAAGAAGTAGCCTGCAGTACTGCACTCTAACCATTGTGCCACAGTGGTCTAAGGATTCACCATCCCTTTCTCATCCATTATTGACACTGGATTTATACATCTGTAGAGCTGTTTTCTCTCTTTTTGTAAGTGCCTCCCTTCCTATTTTTTTTTTGCATATTAATTTCTCTATTTTATATTCACTTACTGTACTGTGTTTCCCCGAAAATAAGAGCTTGTCTTATATATATATATTTGAATCCTGAAATAAGCACTTGGTCTTATTGCCATGCGCTCAAAAGCCTGATTGGGCTTATTATCAGTGGATGTCTTATTTTGGGGAAAACAAGGTAGATTTTGTATTTTTTATTTCTGCCACTGTGTATAGCAAAAACAAAAACATATGGCAAAATATTGGCATTGTTTCTAAGTGGAAGGAACAACCACTAAAAATTGAAATTCAGATTATCTAATTCAATTTGTTTCTGCTTTGTCTTAGTGGCATTCACTGCACAAAAGCATGAAACCAAATCTGGTAACAGATAAATAGATCTTTTCACAGCAACCGGAAAAGCATTTGATCCAAAACATTAAGAGTTTACTGCATAATCTCATCCAAACATTTCCAAACTGGCCTGGCACAGTAACTCTACAACAAATTTATTTATTTATTTATTTGTTTAGATTTGTATACCGCCCTTCTCCTTGCGGACTCAGGGCGGTGAACAGCCAAATAAAATAGTACACAAAAGTTAAACAATTTAAACAAAAATAACCTCAATCCATTCCCATTACATAGATTGGGACAACCCATTCTGCCCAATACTATATTGGAACAACATAAAAACAAGGACTTTTGCAAACCACTTTTAGCAGTTAGCAATAATGAAAGCCCAATTAAATGGATCACCTGTCAGCTAGAAGCTGGATTGCTCTCATTGGACTAAATGTGTGAATTCAAATTAGTACTAACGATTACAGACCATGAGTCCTATAGTTAAAATATTTCTGAAGATGGCTAAACGTTACTCCGTTTTCAGCGGGGATTTGTCATATGAATTTGTTCTTCACTGCTTTTTTTAGCCTACGCAGATAGAGAAGAGCTTCACCCACTCAAGTGACAGCAACCAGCTCCAGAATGGTAAGTAGCCAATCCATCTTAATGAAGCTCTTATGATTACTAAGTGGCATGGTGGAGGACTGAAAGGAAGCTCCTTGTCAACACTTTCGGGTGTGAACAGTTTTTAGAGTGGCCAAAACATGATCATCATAAGTGACCCATCAAAAGTAAAGCCAATTTACACATCACACTTAATGTACCTCTTAACGCAGCTCTTTCTCTCTGTGTGTGTGTCTCTCTCTCTGTCTCTCCCTCTCCCCCTCACACACACACTCTCTCGTTTGCTACACATACTAGGAAACTAGGAAAAAGTATTGCTGGGGTTGGTTGTACAGGAGAAAGAAAGGGAAAATTCTGGATAACATCAGAAGTTATACAAAATGTTTCTCTCGGTATAGCTGAATGCAATTTTGCACAGTTAGTCCTTTATTCACAGAAAGAGTTTTCCATTGTTCATTGTTATGAAATACTCCCAAGAAAATTTGGGTCTTAAACCATTAAACCAGGAAGGAAGGAAGGAAGGAAGGAAGGAAGGAAGGAAGGAAGGAAGGGGGAAACGTTATTTGCTTTGATCGTTAAATTTACTGAATAGTACTGAATAACTTCATGTCAGTCATGCAGGATTAAAAATATCTGGGACTCTCAAAGAATTCTGCAAAATCGTTAAGAGCAAAGCACACTCTTGTAAAAGGAATGGTTTAAAGAACTGGAGATTTGCCCATCGTTCTGTGTTTTCTGTTGTAGGAAATTGTTCCCCATGGGAAAGCATTATAAGGTCAGTGTCCACTATAATAAATGACCACCTGCCTATGGAACTTAATGGTGAAGGATAAAATCCTTGGCATAGGATATATAATTGGCCACAGAATTTGTATCAGCCACAATGAATGGCTTCAATTTCACAGTATCTGAAAGGAAATAATTAACTGTTCCATGGGTTTCCTTTCATTCAGCAAGAGAGGATCTCTTCTCAGCCTGAAGTAACCCCCCCCCCCCCACTTACATCATGATCTTAAATATATTCACCATTGAGTTCAATTTAATGCATTTGACAATATGCTCAGGGCTTCTGCCTTATCCGAGTCTCTTTGGTTAACCACAGTGCCAAAGTGAAATGATATTTTAGGCAGGGGAATATGAAGATTAAGCCTACATATTACCCAATAAGTAGGTTTTTAGCAAAAGGAAAAGAAGAGGGGGAAAAATAGTTTTCTTAAACAACGAGCTTCTTCCTTAAGCAAAATATTACATTTAATCCCAGTATTTCAATCAGGGTCACAATTAGTTTGTAATCATTGCTAAAATTGATTGGCACTGCCATAAATCTAAGAACAGGTTCCAGGATTCAATTTGTAAATGATTCCTCAAAAGAAAAATTGAGTTCTTTTTTTCCTTCTTCATTTTTATATCACTGCCTTTTCATTCTTTTGCCTTGCGTTCCAGTGTTCTAAGCTGTTCTTTGATTAATAGGCCTTTAACAACACCTAACATCCCTTGTAAGCTATATGTCACATACCTTCCTCTACTGTCTATCATGCTAGAGGAAGTTGTGTTCCTGTTTGGGGGGGGGGGAACCACTTTGTACAGACACAGATCAAGGGATCTCATGTGTAATTAATACCAATTTGGTGCCTAAGGCTGCCATAGCTTTTGATTCAGTCTTTGCCTGCGAGCAAGATGGCATCTGCCAACACCTGACCAAGTGGTTGCATGCTTTGCATGAGGATTAAGCCAGAATTAAATGAACCAAATTAAGACATTACTCAGTACTGCTGGAACCCTTCCCACCAATCTTTCATGAAGGCTGAATCTCTCCAAAAAAATTAGCTCAGGAGAAGACCTATAACAGCAATGGCTAACTTTTTTGCCATCGTGTGCCAAAAATGGGGGGAGTGTGTGTGTGGGGGGGGTTGCGCGCACACGTGCCCACACCCATAATTCTATGCGCCCTGCCCTGCCGGGCATGCACGCACAACCCCCCCCATGCAACCCCTGCTTTTGCCACGTGATGGAATGGTGGGCCTATTTTTTCACCCTCCCCAGGCTCCAGAGGCTTTCTAGGAGCCTTGGGAGGGCAATAACAGCCTTCCCCACCCCCCGGAGGCCCTCTGGAGGCTGGAAATGGCCTGTTTGCCAACTTCTGGTGGGCCCAGAAGGTCCAAAAATCAGCTGGCTGGCACGTGCATGCATGTCTGAGCTGAGTTCACGTGCCCGATATGGCTCTGCATGCCATCTGTGGCACATGTGCCATAGGTTCGCCATAGGTTCGTACCTATAAGATACTATGTATGAAATGAAAGTTTGACCCTACTTCAGTGGTGGGTTTCCAATATTCTTACCACTGGTTTGCCATGCGCCCGGCCTTTCACACATGTGTTTTGCTCGCACACGGCTTCCGCGCATGCATCTGGCCTCAAAAACATGGCTAAATAGGATGGCTTTACATCTGGGCAGGCACCCACAGTCACTGCTACCAGTTCGCCTGAACCGGTACGAACTGGCTGAATATCACCTCCGCCCTACCTCCTTTGAAAATGTGTTATAGCTTCCATTATCTTGATGTCATTCACTTTTTAAAAAGACCCTAATTATTTCCATAGTTTGTGGATAGGCATTTTCTTCCTCTTCCTCCTTCTCAAAGGGAAAACAAGGCTTGATGTTTAGAACACAAGAACAACCTATGATATATTCAATATCCCAATGGGCTTCCTTTTGAGTATAGCGATACATCAGTATGTCAATGAAGTGGTAATGAACCTGTCAATTTAGTGATAAATACCACCACGAGAGAAAACGAACACCTTAGTCAATTAGTACTGTAAGTTATGCCTGATTAAACTGGCTATGAATTAAAACCTGGACGGAAATTTGGAAAATCCAATCATGTTTTTCAGGAGACTGAGGAGTTAGTTCCTACATACATACTGTAGAAAGTTTGGGGATAATGTAATGACTTCTCAAGCTCTCCAAACATCCTCAGAGGAAAGAAAAGTCTTCTAGTAGTGCAGGTTTTGGACACATTTCAAAATTGGAGCTTTCAATCCCAAGGAAGATCTCTTAAGATTTAAGAAAGTCATCAGAATAACAGGATGAAGGAACCTTGAAGGCCCCTTCCACTCTTAACAGGTGGAGATCTTAAATATATTTGATTGTACCTTTCTAGAGGTAAGAATAACAGAAGAATAGAGTTAGAAGGGACCTTGAAGATCTTCTAATCCAATCCCCAGCTTTGGCAGGAAACCCTACACCACTTCAGAAAAATGATTATCCAACTGCTTCTTAAAAGCTTCCAGTGTTGAAGCATTCACAATTTCTGGAGGCAAGTTGTTCCACTGATTAATTGTTCTCACTGTCAGGAAGTTTCTCCTTAGTTCTAAGTTGCTTCTCTCTATGATTAGTTTCCACCCATTGCTTCTTGTCCTACCCTCAGGTGCTTTGGAGAATAGCTTGACTCCCTCTTCTTTGTGGCAGCCCCTGAGATATGTTCTGACCTATGCTTTCTGAGATAGTAAAAAGCACACAATTAGTCCCAAAACCCTTTTTTTTTTAAATTTTAATGTCTGTGAATTCCTTTCATTCACAGCACACGCTGAATCACCAAGGGTTTATAAATAGTCCAACAGAAGTCTGCCACACTCCTTTGGATAAGACTGGTAAACACCCACCTTTATCTTCTTTGACATGCTGCCAAAGACTTAATTAGCAATTATTTTGGCAAGGCCACACAGAAACACAGAGTCAAAAACGGAGCTTCAAAGTACAAACTGACACCGTGCACAATGTTGCTTCCTGCAAAGGTCCATGTGCCTTTGCTCTTCTTTTATGTCTTATGGGAGGGGTCAGTCATCTCCAAGCCTTACTCCTGAGTCGTCCCTTTTGTTTTAACTGTTCTTGCCTTCTGGCAGCTCCATGCATGTATGCACTAGGAACAAACTCCCCCTATTCCTCTGCCTCTCTGCTGTCTGACTTTGGAGGCTCTGGAGTCTGCACATAATTCCCAGATGGCCCTGGCCCCATCTCTGCCTCCGATGCAGAGCCCTTGTCCGAGCCTTCCCCAGACTCCAGGACTGGCCCATGTTCCTCCCCAGCTTCCTCACTGTCTGATTCTGCTGCCAGCTCTGAAGGCTGCTGGCGGACCACAACAAGATATTGGAACACTGCTATCATGTCACCCAAGATCCTTCTTTTCATCAAACTAGACATACCCAGTTCCTGCAGCCATCCTTCATACTGTATGTTTTAGCTTCCAGTTCCCTAATCATCTTTCTTGCTCTCCTCTGCACTCTTTTTAGCATCTCAACATCTTTTTTACATCATGGCGACCAAAACTAAATGCAGTATTCCAAGTGTGGCCTTACCAAAGCATTATAAAGTGGTATCAACACTTTACATGATCTTGATTCTATCCCTCTGTTCATTCAGCCTAGATGTCAGGTTTCAAAGTCGTCTTGAATAAATTGCATTTCAAACAAAGTCTTTGAAAAAAAAACCCTCTAATTTATTAAGCACGCACATTCTATCTCCGACTCATTGCAGCCAAGTCTGGCTTCCTCAGGCAAACCCTCCTTTTCCTTTCCCCACTCCTCTATACTCATTGGCCATCTTCCCCGTCACTCTGCCCCTAATCTACTGCTCCCCTCAAAGGAATTTCCCCCCTCCCCTCCCATCTCCTAGGTGATATTCTCTCCAGGGAAAATAAGTAGGTAAAGGGTCAAATGTCTCTTTCCAGATGCCTCCGCTTCTTCTTCTTATGTCAGCATTGGAGTAAGGGCAGCGTAAAATGCTGACACTAGAACTGTGTTGGCTTTTTTTTGGCAGCTGCTGCACACTGCTGGCTCATATTTAAGTGCTTGTCCACTAGGGCTCCAAGATCCCTCTCACAGTTACTACTATTGAGCAAGGTACCACATATACTGGTATGAGAGCATCACTGATTCATTATGCCCACAAAACAAAAACATGGATTGCCAGAAGATTCAGCATACCAATTAATGGATGACTTTTGACATCAGCCACTTTTGAAAAACATCAATTTATGTTAACATTCTTTGAAATGCTGTTTTAACCCTTATTTAAAGGCATTAAACATGTCAGAGACCACTTTTAATTAACAACTGTTTCTGGAATGATTTAAATTGAATGATCTGTTGACTAAACATGGCCATCCCTCCTGTTAGGTTACAATAACACCAATTGTTAGTGTCTTCACAGTGGTGAATGTCATGCATATAATCACAGGATGAAATTAACTTTCTCTCCTACGATTCGGGATCTCTACGATGCGGTACTGCAACTGCCCTGGCTTTATTTTAA
The DNA here is from genome assembly GCA_030761175.1 of Masticophis lateralis. Taxonomy (NCBI): domain Eukaryota; kingdom Metazoa; phylum Chordata; class Lepidosauria; order Squamata; family Colubridae; genus Masticophis; species Masticophis lateralis. Next base: position 119,482,431 of record JAUDYJ010000004.1, on the reverse strand, counting down.
GACTGCTTTCCTCGAATTCCTTGCGATCCATTTAATAAGCCAGAGTTGCTTCTTTCATGGTGGATCTTCTCAAAGCTTTTTTTCTCCTTCCTTTTCTGTTCAGCTGAAACGTCTTTAGCCCACTTTGTAATGATACTCGATATCTTTCCCTCCTCCTTTTTCATCTTTCTTGTGTCTCTTCCAGCCACCCTACACTTTTCCATTCCTTTTACACTGCTGAAAATTATCTTATTGCCAAAGCCAGTATCTCTATTTCTCAACTGTGTTCCTTTTTCTTCTCAAGCTCTTACTTTTCTGCTTTTGGTCCTGAAGGAAAATCTCAACTTTTTCTGCAGGCCTTTTCTGATTGATCTTTTTTCCACCATCTTTCTTTATTCTTTTTTCTTCCCTTGTGCCGTCTCTTTTAGATAACAACCTCGGGGAACAAAGATAACATTTATTTTTGTTTTGTTCGCCCCAGTCATGATTTCAGAGTTGTTTTGGCTTCATAAAGTTAATATTGATATTAGAGTTAAGGGGTTGTTTGTTCCCTCGTCAAAGTTTTCCGAGTTGCAGGATCAGTCACGTAGGATAAAATGTTTGGTTCTGAAGTCAATCATCTCTGGAAAGCTTTTGCTAAGGGCAGAATGCACTAGCTGAAGATTTCTGAAGATGGGAAAACAAAATATTTCAGGCAAGGAGAACATGTTGCAGAAAACAGAAGACATATGGGCATTGGCTGGATACAGTGCTTAAGAGCGAATGAAATGGGCTAGTGAAGAACTAATTACATTGATACTGCCATGAGTCAGATGAGAGATGATTAGATGAAGAGCTGAGTAATGGAGACAGAGAGAGGGAGGGAGGGAGGGAGAGAGAGAGAAAGAGAGAGAAATGCAAAAAACTAAACCATCAGATCAGATACAGAAAACACATTGTATTACATTAAAAAAAAAGGAATAGGAAGTGGACTAGCAGAAAATGACATATGGATTCTAATGTAGAAAGAAAGGAACATACCCTTAAGAGATTTTTTTTAACTTATTAATTTTATTCGCTTTGAAGTGACTTACCAAAATGATGGGAGAAAAACACAACTTGTCAATTCCCTGCGAAATCCTTGGGAGAATTTGCAGTTCTGAAATTCTGGAACTAAGCTGCCCCATAATTATTATGATGAATCTGTTCCCTCCAGATGCTGTACCCCTTAATCAGAGTAAATTCTTTCCAAACCTTATCCATGAACCTCCATATATGAGAGGCATTCTGAAAATGCTGAGAGGCTGGAAAGAATTCAGAAAAGAGCAGCAAGGATGATGATGACGGGGCTGGAGGTTAAAACATATGAAGAATGGTTGCAGGAATTGGGTATGTCAAATCTAGTGAAAAAAGGGATGCTGTGGCTCAGTGGCTAAGACGCTGAGCTTGTCGATCGAAAGGTCGGCAGTTCAGTGATTCGAATCCCTAGCGCCGCATAATGGGGTGAGCTCCCGTTACTTGTCCCAGCTTCTGCCAACCTAGCAGTTCGAAAGCACGTAAAAAATGTAGAAAAATAGGGTCCACCTTTGGTGGGAAGGTAACAGTGTTCCGTGCGCCTTTGGCATTTAATCGTGCCAGCCACATGACCGTGGAGACATCTTTGGACAGCGCTGGATCTTCGGCTTTGAAACGGATATCAGCACTGCCCCCTAGAGTCAGGAACAATTAGCACATATGTGCGACGGAACCTTTACCTTTACCTAGTACAGTGAAAAGAAAGACTAGGGGAGACATGATAGCAGTCTTCCAATATTTAAGTCTTGTCTACAAAGACAAGAGGGTCAAACTATTTTCCAAAGCACCAGCAGGCAACACAAGAAACAATAGATGGAAACTAACCAAGGTCAGAAGCAAAGAACAGTGAGACCATTCAACTAATGGAATGGCTTACCTTCTGAAGTTGTGGGTGCTTTCAAAAACAGACTGGACAGCTATTTGTATGAAATTGTATAATCCTGTTTGAACAGGGGGTTGGACTAGAAGACCTCCAAGGTCCCTTCCAACTCTGTTATTCTATGTTTCTATGAAGAGCAGCATCCTTCAAACCACGGGGCAAAACAGACAGAATTCTAACTTTCTCTGCATGTCCTACCGTCCTTACACTTTGTATTGTAAGCAACTCCAGCACAATAGCAAAGCACATTTGTCATCTGAATTGGTCTTCCCAAATGCCCATGCCCATCAAATTAATGCTCATTGCATGAAATACAGTGACAGTCAGTCTTTCTGCATCTGCAAGGTAAGTGAGATGGAATTTATTCTGTTTTGCTGGCGATTTCCATCAATATTGTACCAGGCTGAGTTCCTTCTAGTCGGATACCTGAAAAATGATTCTGTTAAAAGAAGAAATTGAGTATGCAGCCAGTCTATGAACAGTTTTCCATTGCATTTGTCACCACAATAAATTAAAAATAATAGATCTTTCAGGTTGCAATATTCCCACAACAGTCAGCATGAAAGCTTGAATGGCAACATTTTATGATATAGCGAGTTAGTTCAGAGAAGCAGGAAGTGATTCAAGCGAAGTTGCCTTTCCTTTTTGAATCTGTAATTATTTCTTGTGACCGGCAAAGCAACCTTCCTTTGTTTGCATAAGGTCAAATAATGTAGTCCTTGAATATCTGATCTGCTATTTTTTTAAAGAACAAAACAAGGCTAATACCTACTTCTAGATTTAAAAAAAAAAAATCCATATCATAAATATTCACTTGTTTTAATCAGCCAGAAAACCTTTAGTCCCCACCGAATCACCACAATCAGGAAGTTTTGCATTGCTTATTAGATTTACAGCTGATCTTTCTATACAATAGCAATAGCGCTTAGATTTACCGTATTTTTCAGAGTATAAGATGCACCCTTTTCCCCCTAAAAGGGGGTGAAAATGTAGGCGCATCTTATCCACCAAATGTAGCCCCGCCCATCCACTGACCCCCACCCTTTGGCCTCTGCCTCCCAGCAATTTACCTCCTTGCAGCAAGCAGCAAGAAGAAACAGCCCATTTCAGCTTCAGCACAGCCTAATTAGCACAAGTTGATTGTGGATCGGCCTCCCAACTCTCAGCTGTTTCAGGCTGCAGGGATTGCCATTGCCTATTGCTGCACGGGTCTCTGCTGCTTCCTGCAAGGAGGTAAATTTCTGGGACCAGTTTTTTTTTTTTCCCTTGTGCTAATCAAGCTATGCTGAAAATGAAAATGAAAGTAAAGCAGGATGTTTTCTGTGTGCTGCAATGAGGCAAAATTGCTGGGTGGCAGAGGCAGAGGCAGATTTCTTTTTCTTGTTTTCCTCACCAAAAAAGACAGGTGTTTCTTATAGTCCGGAGCATCTTATACTCTGAAAAATACGGTATATACCACTTCATAGTTTTTTTTCAGCACTGTCTAAGTCAGGGGTGTCAAACTGGTGGCCCATGGGCTGGAGGCCACATGCAGGCCACGCCCACCCTAGCTCCACAAAGGCAAAAAAAACAACAACATTGTGATATGTCACGTAACATCAATGTGACATGGCGAGTTTGACACCTGTGCTCTAAGCAGTTTACAGAGTCAGCATATTGCCTCCAAAATCTATGTCCTCATTTTACTGACATCGGAAGGATGGAAGACTGAGTCATCTTTAACCTGCTCAGGATTGAACCAGTGAGCAAAGCTAGCCTGCAATACTGAATTCTAAGTACTGCACCACCACAGCTCTTTAAATATGATCACAATGTGGCTCATTGCAACCAACCTCCAAAACCTGCTTCTCTAAAATATGTGTAGTGTGGTAGAGGAAATTTTGAGCAGTTCGGAGAACTGGCAAATATCACCTCTGGCTGGCCCCAGAGTGGAGTGGGAACGGAGATTTTCCAGTATCCTTCACGTGGAGTGGGGTGGGAATGAAGCTTTTCCAGTATCCTTCCCCTGAGTCCCTCGGGAGAAGGGTGGTATATAAATCTAATAAATCAAATCAATCAATCCTTCCATGCCCACCAAGCCATGCCCCCAAGCCACACCACGCCCACCAAGCCACACCCAGAGAACCGGTAGTAAAAAAAATTTGGATTTCACCACTGAGTAATAGACAATATCCACAGCTATTGATAGACCTACCTAATGTTTCTCTTTTCAGATCTGTGTCTGTACATATCTGTTTATACCCATACATCCATTTTCCAGGCCAAATGTTTTTAACTTGGCGCCTTCTGGATTTCCCAGCTGGAGAAATCTACTATTGTTAGCAGCTTCTAAGTAGTTTCTTCCTATAGATTTATTTCAAGGCAGCAGGGGGCATGTTGAACATTTCAACAACAACAACATCCAAGGGATTGTTGGCCACAGTTTGTGGGATTATGATGGAAGCAGTGGTGGGATGCTGCTAGTTTAACAAATCGTTTGGTGAGCACGCACTTTATATGCCCACGTGTGTTTAAGGCATTTGTGTGCAGTACTAAAAATGGAGCATTTAGAAGCTCAGCTGCTTACCTTTCAAATCAGCAATGGTAAGTAGAACAGTGAGAGGGGGAAAATCAGCTTGATTGAGATGAGCTACAAAGCAGGAAATAGAGGATAGGCTAGAGCAGGGGCAGATGGGCGGAGCCAACTAATCATTGGCACTACCGGTTTGCCTGAACCAGCCCGAACCGGCTGAGTTCCACCTCTGGATGGAAGTAGTAAATGAATTCCACATTGACACCTAGGAAAGGACAAGACCCCATCATCACCAAGACTCCGGTTTTAAAGTCTAGAAGAAGACTTTATTTCCTATTTTAAAAGAGCCATGGTTTGAACCAGTGGGATTTCTTTCAGTTTTGCAAAAAAAAAAAAAAAAAAGATTATGGTGGAAGCATTTAGAAAGCACGCATCTGAAGATGTAGGGTCCTCCGTCCTCTCTGAATTTGGTGGTTTTCTTGCAGATGTTCCATTACCAAACTAGATATCATCAGGGCTACTAAAAATCTGAAGATGTGTTTTGGTCACAAATCCCTGTTTACTTCCTCCTGCATGGTAGTCCATGGTGACTTTATATACTGTATATTTTCCGACATCATCAACCTTATTGGTAGTTTATGATTGATTGGATTAAAGCCAACTTTCATGCTACCTCAATGAAATCATAGGAACTTGAGGAAGATTAATCAAGCAGGATTAATGTAATGTCACTGGATCTAGTCCAAAGGTCAAACTAAAATCATCCATAATAAAAACAAAATAAGAATAGGACCCATCTTAACTTTCCCTTCCAGGTAATTCTGATTACTTTTAGTTTGTATTATTGTTATTGAAAGCCTTAAATCAAGGATTTTTAATGGTAACCTTGAATCATAATTTATGGGGAAAAAACCTTTAATCCAAATCAGATCATTACTTATCTTCTTTGAGATGACAGTAGTTTCAGGGCAACTGCCCAACAACCCACTTCTCAACGCTCACATTTCCAACCTGATTTGCACCTTCGTGTAACTAATCCCAATGCACTGAAAAGCCATATTTTTAGTTTATTGCTCATCGATTATGATTGTTTTCAAGTTCCCAAATCAGGAAGGTTTGGAAGTTAAGAAGGGTTATGCATGAGTTGAATGACTTACTTAGAAAAAAAAAACAATTATTACCACCCTGCCTTCCATTGAGGACCCGTATACTGCATGAGTCAGAAAGAGGGCTGTGAAAATATTTACAGATCCCTCGCATCCTGGACATAAATTGTTTCAACTCTTATCCTCAAAACAATGCTATAGAGCACTGCACACTAGAACAACTAGACATGAGAATAGTTTTTCCCCGAACACCATCACTCTGCTAAACAAATAATTCCCTCAACACTGTCAAACTATTCACTAAGTCTGCATTACTATTACTATTAGTCTTCTCATTGTTCCTATCACCCATTTCCTTCCTCTTATGACTGTATGACTGGAACTTTGTTGCTTGTATCTTTACGATTTATATTGTTTCCTAGTATGATTTAATTACTTATTTGTACCCTATGACTATCATTAAGTGTTGTACCTTATGATTCTTGACGAATGTATCTTGTCCACTTTTTATGTACACTGAGAGCCTATGCACCAAAGACAAATTCCTTGGGTGTCCAATCACACTTGGCCGATAAAGAATTGTATTCTATTCTATCTAGATAGATAGATAGAAACACTGATGTTGGTTTTTCTTTTCTTTTCTTTTGGGAACACTAATATAAAAAGGAATCAGTTGCTGCTGCTTTTTCAAGGATCATTATTATTTTTAATTCTTATGGTAGGCAACAGCCGTGAGAACATTCCTGGGAATGTCCCCTCTAACTACTAGTCAGAGAGATCACATTCAGCTTCAGAAATCGCCCACAAGCAGTTTGGTAATGGCACCTAATTTGACATGTGTTGTCATTGTTTATTCTCAAATCTCACTACAAATTCAAAACTCCCAGGCTCCCCTATTTAAGGCAGTGAGATTAAAGTGCCATTCTGCAATCTTTCTTCCTTTTACTCTTGAACAGTTTCCATCCTCCCCGCTTTTTCATTTTAACCATACAAATCCAATTTGCCTGGGTTGAAGAGGTTTTGCCTGCATGAGCCAGGATTCCTGAAAGCAAGCAATCTACAAAATAATGGTTAAAAGCAGGAAAACCCAACTCTGCAGGTGATTGTGGAGAACAGCAAACTGTGAACCATTGGTGGATCTCCCTTAATTAGCAGAGGATGGCTTAAAAGGTTGTTATTGTTATTGTTTTTGATATTTTGTTCTTTCTCCCAGAGCAGCTCAAAGCACCTGACAAAAGGGCATTAAGAGTCTTAAATAAAACCAACAACAACAAGCCAACAATGCTTAAAAGTACTAAGTGCAAAATGTAAAACAAGCTTCATTCTGTTCAAATCAATCAATTAATCAGATTAGATTAAGATTAGATTTATTATATTTATATACCGCCCCTCTCCCAAAGGACTCAGGGTGGTGAACAGCCAACAGTTAAAATACAGAAAATACAAAATTTAAAACAGTATTAAAATCCAATTAAATTAATTTGGCCCATAGTTTAAACTCCTATATTACAACCCATAATTAGCAATTTAAGTTAAAACAATTAAAAGAGTAGGTCAGGCCAGCCCAGCTTGATGAAACAAAAACATCTTTAGAGCAGTTCGGAAAGCTTGCAGATCAGGGATCCGCCTTATCTCTGGGGGCAACTCGTTCCAGAGGGTAGGTGCCCCCACAGAGAAAGCTCTCCCCCTGGGTCCGCCAGCCGACATTGCTTGGCCGACGGCACCCTAAGGAGGCCCCCTCTATGGGAGTGTACTGGTCGGTGGGAGGCTACCAGTGGCAGAAGACGGTCTTGTAAGTACCCGGGTCCTAAGCCATGGAGCGCTTTAAAGGTGGTAACCAATACCTTGAAGCGCATCCGGAAAACCACTGGGAGCCAGTGCAACTCACAGAGGAGAGGTGTTACATGGGAATGCCAAGTCGCCCCCATAACCACCCGTACGGCCGCATTCTGGACCAGTTGGAGCCTCCGGGTGCTCCTCAAGGGGAGCCCCATGTAGAGAACAGAAAAGAGCTGGAAGGGACCTTGGAGGTCTTCTTGCCCAAGTCCCTGCTCAGGCAGGAGACCCTACACTCGTGATGGCAGACCTATGGCACGCGTGCCACAAGTGGCAGGCAGAGCCATATCTGCAGTTGCCCTAGCTCAGCTCAAGCGCGCATGCGCACACCGGCCAGCTGACTTTCAGCTGGCCCTGCCCACTCCATCCCTCCCAGGAGTCTCCATGTGGTCTGTTTTGGATGCCAGGTAAGTAGAGGGCCTGCACGGAGGCTCTGGGAGGGCATTTTTGACCTCTAGAGGGCCTCTTGGGGGGGGGGAGGCTGTTTGTGTCCTCCCAGACTCCAAGAAAGCCTCTGGAGACTGGGGAGGGCAAAAAACGGGCCTAGCGGGCCCACTGGAAGTCAGGATACAAGCTGTTTCCGGCCTCTAGAGGCTTCAGGGAGGCCTGCTAGGCCCAAAACAGGGTGTGTCTGTGTGTGGGGGGGGGTCATTTGCACATGCATGGGGGAACGCAGGGGGGGCACACATGCATGCATGGGAGGTGGGGTGTGGGGGGATTGAATTATGGGTGTGGGCACATGTACACGCAACCCCCCCCCCCATGCTGTTGGCATGCGATGGCAAAAAGGTTAGCCATCACTGCCCAATACCATTTCAGATAGGTGGCTGTCCTATCTGAAGTTTTTTTCTTAAAAAATGATGAAGCACCTACAACTTCTGTGGAACAAGCTGTTCCACTGTTTAATTGTCCTCACTGTTAGAAAGTTTCTCCCTTAATTCTACGTTGATACACTCCTTGAGTAGTTTCCATCCACTGTTTTTTTTTTTTTCTTGCCCTTTCGGTGTTTTGGAAAATAAGTTGACCCTCTCTTCTTTGTGGCAGTCCCTCAAATATTGGAATACTGCTCAAATCAAATCAATCAAATACAATATCTTTACTGTAGTCTTTGACCAGTTTTTATAGGAAAAAATATAGTTTAATAGAAACTATTTTCTTCATAGAAAAAGAAAATAGCTTAATGCAACAATTTGTTATGGAGGGGGAAACAGAACATTAAAATGACACATCTAATAAAAATTTTTGTGCATTTGTATGACTTAGTAAAAATGTTTGGCTACCTGATTTGCAAATATGGGATTAGCAAGGGATAAACATAAAATGTATCGGTATGATCCTAAATTTTGGAGATGATTGGGGAGATCAAAGCACATTTCATTAAAATGCAACAACAAACCACGGCAACTCAACAAGGAAAGGATATAGGCCGCTTAAAAGATGGTACTGTTATGGTTAATGCCTACTACGAACATAAAGTTCAGCTATTTCAACAGATACTTCAAAAATCGTGGAATCGTGAAGTATATCTGAGCTTCAGTTGTTCTAATCTTCGCTTCTCACCAACTATGAAGTGAAAAAAAGCTCTAAGCCAAGAATCAAAGCTATTACAGTATATTCATAATGGGGAAAGAGAGGTTAATTCAACATCCTGTGCTTGGTTGCGCCCAACATCCATTGTTCCCCCAAGCAAGAATAAGTGTACCAAGGAAATGCAATCAACACATCAAAACCACTCTTGCAAACATGTTCTGCCAACCTATTATTAATGTTGCCTTTCAGCAAAATTCTAGCTCAACACAAGCTTGACCAAACCACAAGCCTCACAATGATCAGCCTCCCTTTACATGATGGACTCACAAGGTCAAATGAGAAGAGGCTGCATCCCGAGAATAAAATGGCTAGCCCAAATTTGTAGCAGAAGCCTTTATTTGTAGTGGCAATAATTGGTGGGAAATTTGACAAGGTGGAGACAACTGAGCTGTATTGGAAAAGAAGAGCTCATTTTGCGGTATTCCTTTACGTGTCAATCACCGGAGCAGAAGTGAAATACCGGTGAACAAGCCGTGTTGAATTAAGCCATTCACCACTGAAAGAAGCAGCTTAATTTTGTTTCTTTGCATCTCTTCATCCAGGCAGCGAAAGAAAAGTCCCCATTGTCTTGGCTGTAGGGCTCCCTTTATGCCTCTCAGTTCCCTGCCAACTTAATTGTGAAATCATGGCGCATAGGCGAGGGAAAGTGAGGTGGAGACAGGAGGGGACTGCACGTTGGTTTCCTTTGTTTCGACTTTGGCAACAACTTCTGAATTTAATCAAAACCAACGAGCACACACTTCAAGCTCCCTTTGACAAAATGACAGCACAAGAAAGGGTCACTTTAATAGGCTGAACACAGACCAACAGAGAAGGCGGTTTAAGCACGTGGACAGGAAAACAAATGTAAGACCATTATGGAATCTGGATTGCAAGGGGAAACAAAATTCATTTGGAACCAACAGTACCACACAATCATTTCAGTAAGCTGCTGAGCCCAGCTAGGATGTGATAAAAATATGTGCAAACTTACTTGAGTGATGCAAGGGGCTGGTAAAACTGGCCCAAAGGGTGAAAAAAGGATACACACACACACACACACACACACACACACACAAACACTGTCTTCTGTTGAAGCACCTGGCCTACACCAATATGCAGCCCTGCAGCCAGCGACAATCCCCAATTGCCCATTGCGTTCCCACAGACAGGGCCTCCTCAGGGTGCTGTCGGCCAGACAGTGTCAGCTGGTGACCCCCAAGGGGAGAGCTTTCTCTGTGGGCGCACCCACCCTCTGGAACCAACTTCCTTTGGAGCTCCGGATGGCTCCTGACCTTCGCTCATTCCACCATGATTTGAAGACCTGGTTGTTCCTCAGCCTGGACTGGTGGGGGGTTTCTTAATGAATTTTAAATTGTTTTAAAATGGATTTTAAATTTTATATTGTCTTTAATGAGGAATTATGCATTTTTACCGTTGTGAGCCGCCCTGAGTCCTTGGAGATAGGGCGGCATATAAATTGATAAATAAATAAATAAATAAATAAATAAATAAATAAATAAATAAAGCAGCATACTGCTTCTCTTTCGCCTTTCAGCTCCAACCCAGGAGCGCTCAAGCCGTCGCATTCACGAAAAACCATTTTATACCAAATTTATATTTGCTGATAAAGAAATAAAGGGAGACTAGTATAGATCTATTTCAAGCTATTTAGCTCTCATCAGCTAGCCATACCCTTACTCGAATCCGAGTTCGAATCTGTGAGCAACCCACCACTGAAATGGATTTATCTGAATAAATATCCCTCTATCCGTTAATTTTTATTTTATTTTATTTTTAATTGGATTTATATACCGCCCTACTCCCAAAGGACTCAGGGCGGTGTACAGCCAACAATAAAAAATACATAAATACAAAATTTAAAACCAACTAAAAACAGATTAAATAAATTTGGCCCAGACAGAATTAAAACACCCCAAATAATTTAAAACAGATTAAAATTTAACACTAAAAATGGAGAGTGGTTAGGCCAGGCCCGCCTGGCGAAATAAAAAAGTCTTAAGAGCGTGGCGGAAGGTGGGCAGATCCGGGATCCTCCGTATCTCCGGGGGGAGCTCGTTCCAGATAGTAGGTGCCCCCACAGAGAAAGCTCTCCCCCTGGGGGCCACCAGCCGACATTGTTTGGCTGACGGCACCCGGAGGAGCCCCTCTCTATGAGAGCGTACTGGCCAGTGGGAGGCTATTGGTGGTAGTAGGCGGTCCTGTTAATAGGGCCATCAGGGCTGAGTGAAACCTCCATTTTGTGGAATACTGGAATGGATTGTGTAGAATAAAGGGGAAGGGGAGGGGGAGTGGACAGGGAGAGGGAGGGAGAAACTTCTGTCAGTTCTATTACTATTATGGTGTCTAAGATCTCAAGGAAATTTGTTTTTAATAAAGGTGTTTTGTGATCAGCTGCAGTGGTTCACCCCAGTCCAGGTGAAATGGTAGTGGCGGTGGCGGGAAGCTCCGCCCATCCACCCGGACATCATCACGGATGCTCTGCGCATGCACAGAAGGTTCTGCACATGTGCAGAAGGGCCACACGCAAGCAAAGCAAGCACACATGCTTCCAGTTCCAAACTGGTAGCGAAGGAAAGTGGAACCCACTACTGATCAGGTGTGATACTGATCTCATCCTTCCTTCACCGGCTTTTCAAAATAGCAGATTTGTAAGTAACAAATGTACATTCCCTATGTGACTAGACTGTCCAATCCCTTCTTAAAATCCTTCAGTCATGAAGCACCCACAAGCACCCTTGTGATGGCAAGCCATTCCACTGGTTAATTGTTCTGACTGTCAGGAAATTTCTCCTTAGTTCTTGGTTGCTTCGCTCCTTGATTAGTTTCCACCCATTGCTTCCTGTCCTGCATTCAGCTGTTTTGGAGAATAGGTTGATCCCTTCTTCTTTGTGGAAGCCCCTGAGATATCGGAACACTGCTATCATGTCACCCCTAGTCCTTCTTTTCCTTAAACTAAAGGTAAAGGTAAAGGTTCCCCTTGCACATATGTGCTAGTCGTTTCCAATTCTAGAGGGTGTTGCTTATCTCCGTTTCAAAGCCAAAGAGTCAGCGCTGTCCGAACACGTCTCCATGGTCATGTGGCCAACATGACTAAATGCCAAAGGTGCACGGAACGCTGTTACCTTCCCACCAAAGGTGGTCCCTATTTTTCTACTTGCATTTTTTACGTGCTTTCGAACTGCTAGGTTGGCAGAAGCTGGGACAAGTCATGGGAGCTCAGCCCGTTACGCGGCGCTAGGGATTCGAACTGCTGAACCGCCGACCTTTCCATCGATAAGCTCAGCATCTTAGCCACTGAGCCACTGCATCCCTTGAACTCCAATTCCTGCAACTGTTTTTCACAGGCTTTCGCCTTCAGCTCCCTAATTATCTTTGTCGCTGTTTCATTCTTTCTAAAAATAAAAGGGCAGACTAAAAGTGGGAGTACTTTTTATATGATACAAATACATAGGATTGGGATTGGGATATAACACGTTGGGATGTAAAAAGTTTTGTTTCAGTTATCAGAATTGTTGCCCATCTGTTTTTAAAGGAATAGTAACCAGCAGTATAACGAATGTTTTGATGTCAATTGCAGTGGTTCTTTTTTAAAAAAACATTATACTTAATTTTGGATGAAGAGTCAAATAAATCGTAAGTCTCCAATACTGATATCCTAAATGCCATTTAATACTGACAGGCCTCATTATTTTATTTTTATTATTTTTTCTCTTTTTATCTTCAGTAATTTAAGCTTTCTAAATAATAGAATGTTCATAATTTTAAATCATATTACATCAATATTACTGCATTGAGCTCTCCTTTGAAATAATACAATGCATTAAATAATACAATGCATTATGATTTTCAGGATCTTCAGATCCTGAAGATGAAACTCAAATACTTTGGCCATCTTATGAGAAGGAAGGACTCACTGGAGAAGAGCCTAATGCTGGGAATGATTGAGGGCAAAAGAAGAAGAGGATGATAGAGAATGAGGTGGCTGGATAGAGTCACTGAAGCAGTTGGCGTGAGCTTAAATGGACTCCAGAGGATGGTAGAGGACAGGAAAGTCAGGAGGAATGTTGTCCATGGGGTTGTGATGGGTCAGACACAACTTTGCAACTAACAACATCATGATTTGTAAGATGACAAAAAAAAAAGAGGGAAAAAAGAAAGTCACAATAAGATTTGGAGCAAAAAAAAAATTGCTTCAAATACAGCGCTTAAATAAAGAGACAGAAGAAATTTCACTGCCAACTCAAACAGGTGGTGTTGGTAGGGGTGGATTCAACAATACAAAACAGCAGTCACAGAGGAGACCTTGTCACCAGAGTTAAGTTCTTCTGAAACTCTGCCGCTACCACCCCCATTTCTCAATCAAGCCAAACCTATTTTTTTAAACAAAAAAAAACTTTGAATGACAGTTCAAACAGCATTCATAAGCAAGCGACCTCATTCAAAGTCAATAGAGAGACTTAGAAGCCCATTCCAAAAAGGTTATTGAAATGTGACTGACACTTCCAAAGAAGGATGTCAACTGGAGAGCCTGACCCTATCCTGAAGTGGTGCAAGGTTAATCAAAGTTATTGTATTTGGAACCTTGACGACTTCCTTCAGATTGAATTTTCGAATCGCTGTCACTCAGTGACTCTCTTCGCCTTTCCAATGTTTCTTGTCATCCTTGTATTGTTTATTGTCAACTTGTCCTGTGGCTAAAAGCTAGAGGAAAACAATGCAAATCGAGGCGTCACGTCTATCTAGTGTATCTGAGAGAGAGAGAGAAAAAATCTTACTCAATCCTGATATTCTGAGTTCAACAACCTTTGGTAAGTTTGTCTCACAACTGAACATTTTCACGATGGCATGCAATGTCAAGTAAGCTGTGTAGACACACTAAAACTGGCGCTGTGCCAACAAGGACAGATGCAGCCTTCTCAAATCAGATGCTCCATTATCTATCCTGAAAACTGTTGATAATATATTTACTTCTCAGCTTTCTTATCAGGGCGTGACAACTCTTCCATTTGGGGGAAAGCAGGGGTGAAATCCAGCAGGTTCTGACAGATTCTGGAGAACCGGTAGCGGAAATTTTGAGCAGTTCAGAGAACTGGCAAATACCATCTCTGGCTGGCCCCAGAGTAGGGTGGGAATGGATATTTTGCAGTATCCTTCCCCTGCCAAACCCACCAAGCCACACCATACCCACCAAGCCATGCCCACAGGACCGGTAGTAAAAAAAATTGAATTTCACCACTGGGGGAAAGTGATCACATCTGATGTTAGGGTTAAGTGTGGTGGTGGTGAGAGTTATGGGTTTAGTGGATGGAGAACTTTTACTATTTTGAAGTAAATAAAATATGAGGAGGAAGAGGAGGAGGAAGAACAGTTACTAAAAAGTATGAAAATTGAGCATGAGAATTGTCAAGATGTATGATCTTGGGAAAGTAAAATGTCAAAGCAGAACCCGGCAATCACCATCACAAGCAGACGAACAGATTTCCATCAGCAGGCAAAGTAATTTATTTGTTTATTTATCAAATTTTTGAATTGCCGATTTCTCTCAAAGAGGGTTTCTGGCTAGAGTATCGAGGAAGGAATTATCAAAATGCATGCTTATATCTCCCATTCTTAAATGTTTGACAAATGAGAAAAAAATGGAAGCAAATAAAGTTCAATAGAAGGTATGTCTCGACAGCCAGATACTTAATTGGAAATCAGGTGATTTAAGTAATTCAACCAAAGGAATTTTTTTTTTTTTTTGACATCGCAAAGAGCATTGTACCCAAGGCGATTCAAAACTGCTACCACCACTACTTGAGTTGAATAAAAGTTGGTCATTTCTGAATGTCTCTGAAGATTCTCAGTTATCTAAGTCATGGTTGTCCCAAAGGTGCTTTTTCAAAAGGCAACTGGCCTTTATTTTTCCTTGAAGATGTTTTACTTCTCATCCAAGAAGCTTCTTCAATTCTGAGTCAGAACTGTAGACAAGAATATGTATTCTTGGATGAGAATATCTTCAAGTAAAAACAGAGGCCAGTTGCCTTTTGAAAAAGCACCTTTGGATGATTTGTCATTTCTGCAGATGTTGGAATTGTCTGTAAGCCTATTTCTAAAGACTTACAGTAGTATTGTACAGATTGATTCAGTAAATCCAAATAATGTTGAGTCAGGAGTTAATGGTATGTATTTATTTTTTTTTTTTAGAACTAGTTGTCCAATATGACTGGCACCAACACTAAAGAAGTCAAGATGGGTTTCTAAGAAATAGCACCATATTATAGAACTAATCACTCAAGTGATTTGCCATTAGCTGATGAAAAGTGATGGATAAATATTGCTGATTTGTGAAATCAATATTGAGTAATGTACCTCCGTTTTGCATTACGTCTAGTTCTCTAGTTCATAATACAGATACTAAGTGTAGGTATACCACATTATTTGGCAGTAGGATTTTCATATCCATTATGAAATTGAAAAACAGTCAGTGGAAAAAAAGCATCAAGTTTTCTTTTACTGTTTCCTCGAATTATTGATTATTTCTGTGCTTGGAAAGCTACTAGATAATTCAGATGCACAGCCTTGGATCTTAATTAAATTGTATTCAATTAAAGACTTAATAACTACCCCCCAAAGACTAAGCAAGTCCAGAAATACCTCAGTAACCTTTTAATGTGCCTATTTTATTGCCTGAAAAATACTTCTAGCAAGAAATAATTTATGCAAAATGTGTCTAACAAGTTATTCTCCCTGGACTGGAACTAATCAGTGTTTTACATGGAAAATCACCATAATATTATCAACAACTTTACTATAGCACAAAAAAGGAAAAAAAAAAAAACACCCCTACATTGATAAACAAAGTTGGCTGTAAACTGTAAGCTATGTTTATAAGCTGTGCTTCATAAGGAAAGCATCATGAAGATGTTGATTATATCCTGTTGTATATTTCCATCCCAGGCTGCCTAAATGAGGCAATCAGAATCATGTCCAAGGGCTTGGGAGTCGAAAGGGGAGGAACAAACTTAAGATCAATCCTGACAATAAAGAGTTGTTGTGTGTTTCAACCTCTCTTAGTGCCAACAGCTTTCCATCTGAGTTCTAAATGGAGTAGCACCAGACCCATTAACTCCTGCTGAAAGATTGGATGGTGCCCGCGAGGCACGGATGCCCAGATGAGGTGCCAGATGCACAATTTCCTGAACTGTGACTAGTATTTGTCACTCATGCCTTGCATTAGGTCTCTTGCTACATGGGGTTGTTCTGTAAGCTCCAACTGGTAGTAGTACAGGCAGTTACAGGTACACCTCTGCGTGTCCATGTAACACCTATGTTATGTGGGTTGCACTGGTAATCATTAGATGTCCAGAGTGCTCAAAGCACTTCATGGTGTGGTTGTGACGATGGTCTTATTCTTTCAGTCGTGTCCATCTCTTGGCAATTCTATGGGCCAGGTCTCTCCATATCTTCCAATCACTTCTTGCTCTAGGAACCAGGGGTGGTCTTCAGATCCTTTAGCCCTGTTGCTGGGTGGGCATGGCCATGGTGGGCATGGCCTAGTCACCTGCCTGCACCACGGTGTGGGGGGTGGCATTTTTCACCCTCCCGAGGCTCTGGAGGCTGTCCTCGAGGTTCCAGGAGGGCAAAAACCCCTAGGTCTGGAGGCCGGAAACAGGCCCATTTCCAGACTTCCTGAAGGTCCATTTTTTGCCCTCCCAAATCCTTTGCATGGCCTCTGCATTTAACTGGAATGAAGAACAGGCCATGTGGAGACTCGTAGGAGGGGAGGGGCAGGGTGGGAGGGGCATGGAGGGGCAGGTGTGGCCAGCCAGGGGTGGCATTTGGGGGTTTGCTGAACCCCAACGATCCTTGGCTAGAGGATTGCCTGAACCCTGCCGAACCCTCAGGAGCCCACCCCTGGTAGGAACTAGTTACACGTGGGAGTGTTTTACTCCCATTGTCCTCCGATGGGAATAAAACAGCAGATGAGATCTGGAGCAGAGCGGGCATGCTCCAGATCTCATCTGCTTAGCAAGACTAGCTCAAGGAAATGGGCCTTCTCTGTCAGGTTTCCTACTTTCTAGAATAGCCCTCCCTTGTTCTGCAGTTTTTATTTTTATTTTTATTCTGAAGTTTGTTGCCTCTTGTGTCTTGATACCTTACTGCAGGGTCACCAACCTTTCGGACCTCAGGGACCACTAAATTAATAATTTTAAATCCCACAGATCACTAATATGACCTGCCTAATGACCAGCTGGGTGGGCATGGTTAGATGAGTGTGGGACTGGGTGGGCATGGTCAACTTGAGGTCTCTCACATTGAAGGGCACCTCATTAGCCTCTACTCACCCCTCCCCTTTTAGCCCCTCCTCACCTGCTCCCCCAGGCTCCTTAGTGCCTCAACAGGAAGCAGTTATTGGAGCTAAGCAGCCACCACGAGAAAGAGTTGGCAAAACAGCTCAGTTCAAATTGGATCTGACTGAGAAGGAGGCTCAGCAGAAGCACTTCACTGAGGACTAAGAGCATAGGCTTTCCAAGCAGAGGGACCAAGCAGACCCCAAATTGGAATTTCTGACCACTCTCCAACCCCAAAGGGGGAGACTCTCTGCAGTAACACAAACATTCGTTGCACGTATCTGGTCCAGGGTTTGAGGACCCCTGATTTAGTGCAATATAAAAAATACAAATAATTTTTCTGCGGACCACCAAAATTTTCTTGTGGATCACCAGTGGTCCACGGACCACCAGTTGGTGACTGCTGCCTTACTGGATATATGTTTAATGGTGTACCACCCAAGGCCTTCTCAGTTGACCAGCTAATAAATGTGGTTTTTAAATAAATAAATAAACTGACAAATATTGGGTGAATAAATTTAGTTCAACAGAATACTGTCAGAAGAAGAAGAAATTCTCTTCACACAGATAATTTATACTTTGATTTTGTATTTCTATTGTATTTTAGTTCCATTATAACAAGATAACAGTTTCTAATTAGCAAACCAAACTATGTCCCACACTCTTAATTATTTTTTTAAAAGGTTAAAAAAAAGGGATAAAAAGGAGTTTGAACGGCTAACAAAAGAACCTTGAAGCACTAGGGATGATTTTCCTTTAATATGTTTTTCCCAAGTTAGATTTCAGCTCAACAATTCCAGTGGCGTATACTAATGTATTGCTTTTTACCTGATGTTGCTTTGTATAATTCTCTGGTTTGATTCTGCAACCCAACAAGACAGACTCAGACTTCAGAGGATAATTAGAACTGCAGAAAAAACAATGGCTACTAATCTGCCTTCCACTGAGGACCTGTATAGTGCACGAGTCAAAAAGAGGGCTGTGAAAATATTTACAGACCCCGCGCATCCTGGACATAAATTGTTTCAACTCCCACCCTCAAAACGACGCTATAGAGCATTACACACCAGAACAACTAGACACAAGAACAGTTTTTTCCCGAACGCCATCACTCTGCTAAATAAATAATTCCCTCAACACTGTCAAACTAGTTACTAAATCTGCACTACTATTAATCTTCTCATCGTTCCCATCACTCATCTCTTTCCACTTTATGACTGTTACTTTGTTGCTTGTATCCTTACGATTTGTACTGATTGTTTCCTGGTATGATTTGATTGCTTATTTGTACCCTATGACTATCATTAAGAGCTGTACCTTATGATTCCTGACGAACGTATCTTCTCTTTTTATGTACACTGAGAGCATAAGCACCAAAGACAAATTCCCTGTGTGTCCAATCACACTTGGCCAATTAAAAAAATATATATATTCTATTCTATGATACATCTGCAGATGATTTTAAATTTAAAAGGCATTGTGGGTTCAATTCCCTAACTTGGAGTTACATAAGTTCAGTCCAACAGAATTGTAAACATAAACAACCAGAGTTCAGTTGCGAAACTCCAGATGAAATCCAGAGGGCAGCAAAGTTTTGTGATTTTCTTATTTGTGTGGATTTTCACAGAGGAAACAGAGAGGCCGTCTTTAGCAAGCCACACATATTCAGCAATGTCTCTACAATATCGGGCACAGCCTTCTTCATTTTATTACCCTCTTGCAATATTACAGGCATGAATTGGAAGGCAGATTCACAAAATCAATTATAACCCTGTATGATTACTTTCTTTAAATGATTGTCATTATAATCAACCTAGCATTATTGAGCCGGGTGTCATGACTAAGATTTATGATGCAACTAAATTAGGTATGTCTTTTAATTTCATTTTCCTTGATATAATTGGTTCTATGATGCTCAGGTGCTTTTTTCCCCCCATTTTCAAGGAGCAGTGATATATTTATTAAACTACCCAGCAGATGACATTAAACTAAAATGTTGTTAGAACAGCTCCCTTCATTTGAACAACTACAATGAAGCTAATGCAGTGCAGAGGACACGGAAAATATAATCACAAAGCTCTAAGCAAAGGAAGGGTCATATTTTAAGAACAAGTTGCTGAGATAGCTAAGGGAAATGTTTATCATCAACATTTATTACGCTGCTTCCATTACTTCATGGACAGAGAGGTTAGGACTGTCACTGAAGTCATCATTAAAGCTTCATCTCTTGTATACAGCGCTTCCTATCTCTTAGCAGAGATGTGAAACTAAAATTCAATATTCTGTCAATTGTATTGTTACAGGTATTATTTCAAGCTCAGCTCAGAAAACTTGTATTAACCAGTAGACCAGTGGTGGGTGGCTCCCAATTTGGACCCGTTCTATAGAACCGGTAGTAAAACTGGCAGGAGGCTCCTCCGACCGACCCTGACATCATCAACAAGCGCAGAAGCACGTGTGTGCGTGCTCGCTTCACTTGCGCATGTGTGTGGTCCCGTTGCAAACCGGTAGTAAAGTTAAGTAGAACCCACCCCTGCTGTAGACCCTAGACCAGTGATGGCTAATCTTTTTGCCGTCACATGCCAAAAGCAGGGGGAGTATGTGGGGGGGGGTCATGCATGCGCATGCCCACACCCATAATTCAATTCCTCCCCGTGCCCCGCCCCCCTGCGCATCGCGCGTGACCTGCTCCCCCTGCTTTTGGCACACGACAGCAAAAAGATTACCGGTGGGACCAGTAGACCTGTTTTTCACCCTTCCCAGGCTCCAGAGGCTTTCTTGGAGCCTGGGGAGGGTGAAAATGGCCTTCCCACACACCCCCGGAGACCAGAAACAGCCCGTTTCCTGATTTCCGGTGGGCCCGGAAGGCCCGAAAACCAGCTGGCTGGCGCACGCATGTGTGCTGGAGCTGAGCTAAGGCAACGCTTGTACGCCCACAAATATGGCTCCGTGTGCCACTTGCGGCACCCGTGCCATAGGTTCGCCATCACAGTCTAGACCCATGGTGGCGAACCTTTGGCACACGTGCCAGTGGCAGCACACAGCACCCTCTCTGATGGCATGTGAGCCATTGTCCCAGTTCAGCTCCACTGTGCATGTCCGTGTGCCTCCCACTGGCCAGCTGGTCTTCCGGTCTCTGTCGTGCCAAGGGGAGGGCAGGGTATGTGCAGGTGGCCACGCATGCATGCACGGGGGCAGGGTGCATGCAGGGAGCGATACGCATGTGCAGGGGGGCTGCGTGCAGGGGGCCCATGCACATTGTAGTTTAGGAGTTCACACGCTTTGGGCACTCAGTCTGGAAAAGTTTAGCCATCGCTAGCCTAGAGACACAAATCCAAATGGTGCAAATATAATAGTTTTAATTTGGATGGTCAAATTTGAGCTTCAAATAACAATTCAATATCACGGTGTTATCTAATATTGTCTCTCTCCTATGGATACTCAAGCTAACCAACAACGCAGAAGACTTTGCAAGGTTTAAAAAAAGGGGAAAAAAGTGCAGTTCTGAACGTCTTTGAGTAAGGTGGAGATCTTTATCATAGAGGTCATGAATCTTAAGTTTTTAAACATCCCTTACCTCACAGATGTCTAAGGAGTTTCTCAGTCATCCAGGTCATGGCTGTTCCAAAGGTGCTTTTTTCATGAGGCCACTGGATTTTCTGGTTTTTCTTTGAAGATGTTTCGTTTCTCATCCAAGAAGCTTCTTCAGCTCTCACTTCTATTCCTCACCATCCAGTCAGATCTAAAGAAGCTTCTTGGATGAGAAGCAAAATGTCTTCAAAGAAACCCCAGAAAGTCTAGTTGGCTCTTGAAAAAAAGCACCTTTGGCTCACGTCACAGACTAAAATCCATGAAAAGCTTCCTTAGGTTGTCAAAAGACTTTGAAGAATTTGAAAGCAGAGTGGATTTACGGAAAGCTACAAAGAACCAACACTAGATGGAACCAACAGTGGAGCTGGATCTGACGAAAGCTGGGAAGTATGGAAATTGTAGAATTTGTAGCTACAAGAAGACCCAGAGACACCCTGAACAAATAGGGCTATTTGATAGCTTCTGCGCTTTGTGATTATGGCGACATGCAGACAACAACATATATGTATATGTGCCCTTTTAGTCCCAGTCAGTGTACATTTGAGGCTCTCGTGGCACCACGATAGAATGCAATTAAGGTTGCATGTTTCTGAGCAAGATCTATTTAATTTATACATATTTTAATCTTATATTTTATATTTTAAATCTTGTGTCATATAGACTTTGACACAAATAAATAAATATACTGATGTAGGTGGGCGTACACCCTTCCTCTTCTCCTCCCTATTTCCACCATGGAGGAAGAACAGGTTGCACTATATGACAAGCATGGTTTTATCCTCCTTGTGACTTCACAGCACCATTCTATATATGTCCACTCCAAAGTACAACCCACTGGATTCAGTAGGACCCATTCCTAAATACACCTTAAAGGAAATAAAGGAAATATTTGTAGCTTGGGGCTGAAATGATGGGTCCTTGGTGCTCTCTCTTAGTGTAGTTATTTTCTTGCAGACATATCATGACCCAAAGTAGGTAACATCGTCAGTGTTAAGCAGGGATGAAATCCAGCAAGTTCTGACAAACTGGCAGTGGAAATTTTGAGTAGTTCGGAGAACCGGCAAATGCCACCTTTGGCTGGCCCCAGAGAGGGGTGGGAATGGGGATTTTGCAGTCTGCTTCCTCCAGGAGTGGGGAGGGAATGGGGATTTTGCAGTATCCTTCTCCTGGAGTGGGTTGGGAATGCAGATTTTGCAGTATCCTTCCCTAGCCACACCCACCAAGCCATGCCCACCAAGCCACACCATGCCCACCAAGCCACGCCCAGAGAACTGGTAGTAAAAAAAAAATTGGATTTTACCACAGGTGTTAATGGTCTAGTTCGTGCAATGAAACTTCTGCAAGAAAATAACTGAGCTCAGATAGCACCAAGGACTCCTCACACTGTAAAGCACTGCAGTCCAGAGCATCTACCTCCAAGTCTTTATAGGAATGAAATCTGTAGGAAATTGTTGCTGTTTTGTTTTTGTTTTTTTGGGAGGGTGGGGGGGGGGGTTCCGATGTGCTGAATCCTTTCATTTGCCTTTGGATCTGTTGAGCTGATAGCTTTCTCAACTAAACTCATCTGAGATAGAGAAGATAGTCTCTCCCCTCTTCTGTCTCTCTTGTTCTCTCCCTTTCTAACACAACTATCAGAGGTGGTATTCAGCTGGTTTAGACCGGTTTGCCCGAACCGATAGCAGAAATCGCAGATGGGCCTGCCCTCAACCCCAACTCTATGCCGTCCTAATTTAGGCATGTTTTTGAGGCCAGGCGCATGCACGGAAGACATGCATACGAGCAAAGTGCATGTGCAGAAGGCCGTGTGCATGCGTGCATGCTCAGATTTGTGAACCGGTAGGGAAAGTAAGTGAATACCACCCTTGACAGCTAAGCACATTTTAAAGCAGGGGGAAATGACCATCCCTCTCTCTCACTCTCACCCTCACCTAACCTAATGCATGTGAAATTAGACTGTTCTTAGGATGATTAAAAAAGAGAGAGTAAAGTGTTAGGAAAATATACAGTAGACGATTGCTCAAGAGCCTCGTGAAGGTTATAAACACACTTACTCCTGATGTTATCTTCCTTCCCTCTTTTGAATGATTAAAAAAAAATGGAGGGGAGAAAAAAAACTGACAGAGTGTGATTACTTCTTACTTGGTTTATGGTTTCACGAGCATGATGGGGATGATAAAGAATTTTAGTACTCATCAATTAAGGTGGTAAAAGCTGAAGAATTTTAATTAAGACAAAACACTTTAAGTACCTTAACGGCTACCAATGAAATGTCATCCTTAATAAGAACAGAATCTCATACGTTCTCATGCAAATGAGATGCAGGCACAGAGAAGTCGGTGCCTTGCCAACAACCTTCCGAATGACTTTGAGTGGGACTTGATGGACTTTTCTATCAACTGAATAAAAATCTTCCTGCCAGAGGCATAAATTCAGTGTGTGTTGACCCTGAGATTCAAGGCAATCAACGGTCCCAGGGATATCACAACAGGATGATGATCATCATAGGTATGGCGGTCCTGTTTTGACAGGCTTCTTAGAATTTAGAATCTCCTCTCTGTGTGCTGCTCACAATGTGTTGTGTGTGTCATTCTTTGACTGTTTTTCACAAGGGAGAACATCTTTGAAGCACCTACAACAAGGTCTTTGGAGATTCTCAGTCATCCAGGTCATGATTGTCCCAAAGATGCATTTTTAGGAGGCAACTGGACCTCCTCCTCCTCCTCCTCCTCCTCCTCCTCCTCCTCCTTGTTTTAAAGACATTTTTCTTCTCGTCCAAGAAGCTTCTTCAGCTCTGACAGGATAACGGGGAATGGAAGGACGGATTATAATGTAGAAATAGGAATGGATTTCCAGAGGAAAAAAATTGCAGACTACAGGAACCAGAAGCACTACTCAGGTACCCTGAGGACAAAGATAAACCTCCAAGGGCTTCAATCTAAAAGGATGCAAATGACCAGCTGTTCTGCAAGGAATATAAATCCTTCCATTCTCCATTATCCTGTCAGAGCTGAAGAAGCTTCTTGGATGAGAAGTGAAATGTCTTTAAAAGAAAAAAAAATTGCCTTCTCTTTTCAATTTCAATTTCAATTTCTGCTCTCAAATATTTATCATAAATGTTAGGGCAAGTGGCAAAAACCCCAGGTGAAGTCATGGGGTGAAAGGACATCAGCAAACGTGGGGGATGGAATCAATGATCTGGAATTCATTGATAGATAACACTCTGAGAAATAGATTTCTTTTCAAGAAAAAGACTGATGCACTAAAATTGAAACCCTCTTATTCAAACAGGATTATGAACAGGATCAACCTTCTTGGATGGAGGAGGGCTGAGCTTTGTGTATCATCTATTCAACTATCCTGTTTTCCCGAAAATAAGACATCCCCTGATAATAATCCCAATCGGGTTTTTGAGCACATGCGCTAAAATAAGCCTCCCCCAAAAAATAAGCCCTCTCCGAAAATATTTATATGCAGAGTTGGAAATCAGGTAAGATTTCATCTTGCTCCACATGCTCCAAAATAATAAGACCTCCCTGAAAATAAGACCAAGGGCTTATTTCAGGGTTCAAAAAAATATAAGACAAGGCCTTATTTTCAGGAAAACACGGTATCGATGTCTCTGTCGATTTTCTATCTAATCTTTTACATTTTTTCTTATGTACCTATTGCACCTGTGGTTTTGCCGACAACCAGATAGTGTAAAGACAGTTCTCTTTAAAAGGACCATATCCAGATGTCTCACAATCACAATTGCACTAGGAAATGAGAAGCATGATGTAATATAAAGTAGTTGTCATGAATAAATGAAACATTGCAACTGAAAATAAATTCAGCACCATTCCCCACAAAAGTATCCCTACGACCTAAACCAGTTGTGAAAAGAAAGCTAACAGGGGTTGTCATTTTTTTAAAAGATTCATCCACTTCTTAGGCAACACATATCTAGCCAACGTTTCCCCTTCCATGATATTGATTAGGATTCTTTTTTGGAGGTTTCCGGGAGTCTTTTTTGATTGTTTTTCAGTTACGTATTGACATAGCATCAATGATCATCAAGCATGGAAAAAAAAATTCTTTTCTTTTTTGTTTGCTCTCTCACATGTGTGACTATTAATATACAACTAATATTAGATGTACAGAATAACAGTTTGTCAGTTTTTGCACACAATGCCGATTTTACCGTGTTTCCCTGAAAATAAGACCCTGTCTTATATTTTTTGAACCCCGAAATAAGCACTTGACTTATTTCGGGGAGGTCTTATTAATTTGGGGCACGTGAAGCAAGATGGGGCTCCTCTTGCCATCTTACCTGATTTCAAGCTCTGAATTTAAATATTTTCAGAGAGGGCTTATTTTCGGGGGAGGCTTATTTTAGCACATGCACTCAAAAGCCCGATTGGGCTTATTATCAAGGGATGTCTTATTTTCGGGAAAACAGGGTATTAGGACCATGTAGTATTGAAGTCCCATTCCAACCACACTGGAACATGTACTTCAGGGGTGGGTTCTAAATATTTTTTACTACCGGTTCTGTGGGCGTGGCTTATTTTGTGGGTGTGGCTTGATGGTCATGTGACAATTATTTAGGATTTAGCAGAGGTACTGTTCTACCAGGCTTTTAACTGCTTGCAGAGCTGTATCGGGTCTACCCATTTATTTTTGCGGGCACTGGTCTACCCATTTATTTTTGCAGGCACTGACCTACTCATGTATTTTTGCAGGCACTGGTCTACCCATTTATTTTTGCAGGCATCGGTCTACTCATTTGTTTTCTTTTAACACTGATCAGCTGTAGGGTGGCCCTTTGAAGCCCCGCGGCAAGAGTTTTTTTCCCTCTAGCCATCAGCTGGGACACAGGAGGCAGCAATAGATTGGGGGTAGGGCCAAATAAAAGGTAAGAATAACGTGGGGGGTGCAGGGGGCAGGGGGGTGAGGGGTGAGGGGAGGGCAGAACCAGTTCGGTGACATCATATCATCCCTGCTACTGTCTTGGCGGAACCGGGAGGAACCCACCACTGATGTAACTGTTCGCAATTCTTTAAAGCATAATCCTTTTCTGGGATTATGTAACTTTTGCAGAGTGGGCAGGATTGTGATGTTTAGCAAAGACATGGCTCTTTTAAAAAGTTTTGAGACATGTTGCCTTGACATGTTCAATACTTGATTGATTGATTGATTGATTTGGAATCCCATTCAAACAGTTGCATAACCTTCACAGTCAGAAAGTTCTACAATGAATTTCTCATGGAAAAACTATAACCACAACAACAGGAGAGGAAAGATACAAATTCCATAGCAAAAAAAAAAAAAAAAATGTTGGCAATCAAAGTATTTTTTTTTAATTTACTACTACTACTACTTCTACCACATCTAATTAATGTCATCGATGAAGTGGGAACACACTGGTCAGCAAAGGCTAAAAACATTTCCTAAATAATGAAAAAGGAAAAAAAAATAATGTTGCAAGTGAAAGTCACGCAGCCCCCTCAAAAAAACTGAGCCAAATTATCACCTATCAAACCACTTAAGTAGGTGTTTCCTAACACACTAATGATCTGCTGGGAGGTCAGGTTATAAATAGATGATTTTGTATCTCGCTCGATATGCACCAGATGTTACCAGTTTTGAGACAAAATTATTTGTGTGCCTTGTAAGTAACCTGTTCTGAATTTTAAAAAATATTCCCCTCCTTTTTTTCTTTCTTTCTTTCTTTTTTTTTTCTTTTCTTTTTCTTTTCTTTTTTCTTTTTGGTTAAAGATAAGGCATAAAGATGAAATTCTATCATGCTCATCCTCTGAAATGGAAATGCAGACTTACAGATAGGATGAAAAGCCATTTACATTTGGTCAGGAGATTTCAGAACAACGGAGCCCCATTTCTTGATTTCACCAAGCTTTCTGATTTTCTATCGGAATTCTTCTCAAATGGAAGTCCGCATTCCAAGCAAAAAGGCATTAACCTTAGGCATGCCACCCTGCATAACACATGAGTCACTAAAATGTGGCTCATTCAAGGAATTGTGTCAGGGTTCCAGGTAATACACCGATAGCAAACAGAACTCCTCGGCAAGCAGGTTCCTCAAAGAACAGGTTTATTGGATATATCATACTGGCACAGTATGGGTAAAAACCGACTCTAAAGGTTCCCATAGTTTTCACCTAATTAAAATATTTTCCACCTTTCCCAAATAATCAGTCACATGGTCCAATCAAGGTGCTGTCTGGTTGCTTGAAAACGTCACTCCTCCTCTTTCCAGCCACCTGTGGGAATGTCCTTGGTTCTCAGGGAAAACTATTTTGTTTTGGCTACAAAATCCCAGCTATCTCTATCCCACCCACCCACCCGCCTCCTGATCCCTCAGCGCCATTATGGCAACACTGAAGCTTCCAAGATGGCCTCAGTCAGGCCAGCTTCAGAGTTGACAAATTGTCTTTAAGCTGTATTTTCATAAGACATTGATTTGGTCTCTGCCCAGATGAACAGAGCACTCCGGTTCTGAATCCACTGGACCAGTTTATTCCATTTGAAAAGGATGAATATGGATAAAACTCTAAATATCTGGATCAATATCCACTTTAGATGGGTACCTGATACTCAAATATGTTCTATGCATGGACATTCAGAGAGATAAAAGAGAATTAGCAAAGACTTGAAAGCACCTTAGACTGTCTGAACTATATATGATCTTGCAGTTTTGAGGGAGGGAGGGAGGGAGGGAGGGAGGGAGGGAGAGGGAGAGGGAGAGAGAGAGAGAGAGAGAGAGAGAGAGAGAGAGAGAGAGAGAGAGAGAGAGAGAGAGAGAGAGAAATTGAATGTTTGCTTTCCTTAATTTCACTCCCCTTCAGCTTTAGCAAAAGGATAAATCTCTCCTACTGCTAGCTAGTCTCTGTACTATGAAGAAGTCAGCCTTTTCTTCATCTCTCCTTGGAGCAGATTAAATATTCTCTCTCTCTCTTTTCCCGGCTTTAGTACTATAGTTTTGCTGATCCTGCCCATTTTTTTTTTACCCATAGGCTTTAGTGGTTCCTTTCAGAAGTTGAAATCACTTTGCTGCCTGTAAACCTGGGGCTCAAGGCAATGGAGAATAAGTTTATTCTCCAAATTATTAATTTATATGTGTTCTAAAAGTAAAGTCTTTGATGGTACCGTCTA
This sequence comes from Masticophis lateralis, assembly GCA_030761175.1. Lineage (NCBI taxonomy): Eukaryota > Metazoa > Chordata > Lepidosauria > Squamata > Colubridae > Masticophis > Masticophis lateralis. Next base: position 119,454,396 of record JAUDYJ010000004.1, on the reverse strand, counting down.
CTTACCTTTTATGCAGGAATAAATGCCTGTTAAATTTGTAAATATTTCCTCCTCCTCCTCCTCCTCCTTCTCCTCCTCTACTATCCCACTGATAAATGCTATACTCATCACATAAGGGGAGAAGAAATAGAAAAATACTTATTTTTGCAAAGGAAGGAAGGAAGGAAGGAAGGAAGGAAGGAAGGAAGGAAGGAAGGAAGGAAGGAAGGAAGGAAGGAAGGAAGGAAGGAAAACATTGACTATATCTCTCTTTTTCCCAATACAGAACTTTTCCCTTCTCTATAGTGGACCCTATATTCTATTTTTATTTTAGAAAATGTAATTAGCACCTACAGTATTTCTGAAGCAACATCTAATCATGCACACTGGCTCATTTTAATTACCTTTAAATGTTGAAATCTGCACGTGAAATTTATCCCAGTTGTTCTTATATAATAGTAGTAACAGAAATATATTATTCTATATATATTATAATATAGTATTGATCAGCTGGATTCAGAAATGGCACCATTAAAAAAAGGGATTAAAAAGTGTTAGAACTCCTTGTAGCACTGAAAACCAGGGATTGGTATCCCTGTATATTATTCTGTGAAAACTGCCACAAATTCAGATCAGAACGAGAGCCAGTTTAACATATATTTTATGACATTTAACCTAATCTTTAACTTAATCTTGTGTAGCTTCTTCTCTGGTAATATTGTACTACTAACTGGAGCAGTGGTAGTCAACCTTTTTATATCTACCGCACACTTTTGTATCTCTGTTAGTAGTAAAATTTTCTAACCGCCCACCGGTTCCACAGTAATGGTGATTTATAAAGTACGGACGAGGCTCTTTTGTTGGCAGTCGCACTATAGCGCCATTTAGTTTCACTTAGGTAACATGAACTAAACTTATGCGCGGGCGGTACAAATAGTATATTTTCAGAAATTTAAATTGTCATGGGGAATTTTATGAAAACCTAATTTAAAAGTCAATTTAAAAAAAGGGAGGTGCTTCAGTATCGGACAAAACCCCTACCGCCCACTATGAAAGATGGAACGCCCACAAGTGGATGGAAGGGACCAGGTTGACTACCACTTAACGAGAGCATACAAACCATTTGCTAGACCAATTCTCGAATACAGCTCATCTGTCTGGAACCCGCACTGCATATCGGACATTATTACAATTGAGCAAGTCCAGAAATATTTCACGAAAAGAGTCCTCCATTCTTCTATCCGCAATAGAATACCTTATGCCATCAGACTTGAAATTTTGGGCTTAGACAACTTAAAACTGTGAGCCTGTGTAGCGTAGAGGGCTAATGCCTCCTACTAAAGGCAGCAATTAACACCAGCTGCCTGTAATTTCTCTGAGTTCAATCCTAGCCAGGCTCAAGGTCGACTCAGCCTTCTATCCTTTCTAAGGTGGGTAAATTGAGGACCCAGTTTGTGGGGGCAATAAGCTGACTTTGTATAAATATACAAAAGTATGAAGGCTATTGCTTAACGCATTGTAAGCCGCCCTGAGTCTCCGGAGAAGGGCGGCATATAAATCAAATTAAAAAAAAAAAAAAAACTATGCCGCCTTTGGTCTGACCTAAGCATAGTATATAAAATTATCTGCCACAATGTCCTATCTGTCAATGACTACTTCAGCTTCAACCACAACAATACACCAGCAAACAATAGATACAAACTCAAGGTTAACTGCTCCAAACTCAATTGCAGAAAATACGACTTCAGCAACAGAGTGCAGAGTGCAGAGTGGTCAATGCCTGGAATGCACTACCTGACTCTGTGGTTTCTTCCCCAAACCCTCAAAACTTTAACCTTAGACTGTCTACTGTTGACCTCACCCCATTCCTAAGAGGTCTGTAAGGAGCATCCATAAGCACACCAACGTGCCTACTGTCCCTGTTCTAAAGTCCCCTTTTACTCGTATCCTTTCCTAGCTTCTTTCTCTCTTGAGGAGTCCTTGCACATTCTGACTTTTTGTGGATTTTCGCTTAAGCATAATTGTAAAAATTATGCTTACAACTGGGGGAGAAGAAAAAAAGTACCGTATCTACTTATAGCTCCTTAATAAGACATCCTGGAATAATGAAACTGGTTTTGTTGCACAGTTGTTGCAGAGAAAATGAAAGAGTGCACTTCCTTCACGATTGTGACGTTTGCAAATGTTTCATTTTTTTAAAATCTGATTTTTTCCCCTTCACTGTCAAAAGTTCAACAGATCAATGGACTCGAAAACTCAGTTTGTTCTCCAATTATGTCCTCTAACAGCAACCTTCTCTAATTAATCTCTATTCCAATGTAGCTCCAGCAGAGAACCTAATGAAAACAGAATATTCATTGCTTCTGAAGTCATCCTTCGCATGGTCTTTATTTCTGACAGAGACTATGGCATGGAGCACAATATGTCATAACTATGACTTAGTCACACCTCATGAAGTTCAAGATTATCATTCTTAAACAGACTCAACCACACTCCTTAATTCTCTGTTTAATCACCGTATTTCTCATTTGTCTTATACAGACGTCTTTCAGAGTAAGTCCCATTCAATTCAACGAAGCTTATCTGAAGTAGATTTAAACATACAACCATGTCATATTAGAACAGCAAGCATGGGTTTTATTCCGTACACAGAAGTTACAGAAGATCCACCATGGAATTTAATTCATTCGTGCATTTTTAAGCCATAAGCCATGAAGTTGCAAGATATCCTTCTTTGAATCATAGCCGATCGTTCGTTAAAATTTGCCACTTTGAAATAATGAAGATCAAATGAATGCCAAATGTGAGAGGATAAGTGCCCAATGCTTGAATTACTAAATTAATCCCCCAGAAATGGGAGTGAATCATTTGAAGCAGTAGTGAAATCTAAAATTTGTTACTATCGGTTCTGTGGGCGTGGCTTGGTGTGGGGGGTAATGTGACTGGGTGGGTGTGGCCAATTTTTTTTTTTACTTTTAAAACCATTTTTTTTACAACTTCTTCGGCAAAGAGGTTGTAAAAAAATGCTTTCAAAAGGCTCTGATGATCCCAGCTGAGTTGCCTGATCGGCAGAAACTTTTTTTCTTTTAAATGCCTCTGACGATCCAAGATGAGTTGCCTGATCATTAGAGGCATTTAAAAGAAAAAAAAGTCTCTGCTGATCAAGCAACACAGCCTGGATCGTCAGAGGCATTTAAAAGAAAAAAAGGGGTTTTTTTTCCTTTTAAAAGCCTTTGATGATCCCAGCTGAGCCGCGCGATCATCAGAGGCTTTTTTTTACTTTTAAAAGCGTTTTTCCAGCCAAAGAGGTTGTAGAAAAAATGCTTTTAAAAGTTAAAAAAAAGCCTCTGATGATTGTGTGTCTCAGCTGGACATGGGGGGGGAGCAGGGATTTTTGGTACTGGTTCTCCAAACCACCCGCCTCCATCACTACCGGATCGGGTGATCCAGTCCGAACCCGGAGCATTTCACCCCTGATTTGAAGGCTTAAATATAACCCTCACCCCTCCAATGATAAATAAAGGTTACGGGGTCTGTAATTTTAATCCAAAATAGATTTCATCCATAGTGAATGACTTCTAACATTCAAATCCTGACACACTTATAAATCTAGAAGAGCCTTCTGATAATTTACCAGCAGGTAGTAAATTAGTTTAATGCTGCTCATGACCAAGACCAAGATTCCAAGGATCACAGGCAGGATGAAATTTACAAGACAACCATAATCAGGAACAATTTTCAAAAACATTGCTCTCATACTTCTCAGCATTAAATTCTTGCCCCCATTTCTAGCTTTGACCAGAGATTCCATTATATGCCCCATAGGGGATTACAATGTAGACCAACCATGACCAAATACATGGCTAATACATGCTGGGATATGAACACTGTCATCTCTCTTCCACCTTTAATAATATGAGCAGAAAAATCTCTAACTAACCATATTGTTAGTTGTGAAAGTATATGTTCTGCCCCAGCTACGGATCTCAAAGAACACAGCACACACAAACTCTGAACAAAACTTAGTTTACTCAGATAACACAGTTTTAGCAAATGCTGGCTGTTAATAAGCATTCTTAATAGGCTGCCAGAATTCCACAGATAAGATAGTCAGAGTCTTACTGAAGTTGGCAGAAAGCCTAGAAGCAAGGTTTCAGAGAAAATCCCAACACGATGATTAACGAACTAAAGTTGTTTCTTGCAACTTGTTGCAAGCTCTGTTCTTTCTTAAGTAGGCTAAGGGAGTGGCCAATTAGCCTCAAGCCTTACTCTCGAGGAGACCTCCTCCTGAGAAACCACTCCTGCCTTTTGGCAGCTCTGTGTGCCCGTGCATTGAGAAGAGGCTCCTCCTCTTCATCCTCTTCACTTAAAGGAGCTTCTGGAGGTTCTGAAGGCCCTGACTAAATCCCTGCCTCAGGCACCACATCTTCTTCAGCCTCCTCAGTGTCTGACTCGAGCGCCAGCTGCACAGGCTGCTGGCACAGCATCACACCAGGCTCCTCGTCATCAGGATCAGCAACAATCTGTGCAGGCCGCTGGCGGGCCACAACAGTATAATCTAACTTCCCTGTACAATCTGTTTTGGCAACTAAGTGGGCTTTCCAACCTTCAGCTTTAGTTCAGTTTTGGAAACGTACCTTCAGACATTTCAGATTGTGTGACACACAATCGTATTAAACAAGAGATTAATATGAGTTAATAATCAAGAGCTTTTCAGAAGAAAAACTGTGGGAGTTGAGTCCGCTGAAATTGGCACTATCCAATTGACCATGTGGAATGCTGGACGATGCTTAGAATTTTTGTCTAAGTTTATCATTTTTGGAGGGGGGGGGGAGGAGGAAATAACATTTCCCATTCAAATATATGATAGACTACTGAAAATATGTCTCATCCACCAGAAACGAGGTGTGTTGGCTCAGTGGTTTACAAGATGCCAATGAGTTGAGTCCTACCACTGTATAACAAAATGAGCTCCTGTTATTTGCCTTAGCTCCTGCAAACCAAGTAGTTCAGAAGCATGTAAATGCAAGTAGATAAATAGGTACCATATTGGTGGGAATGTAATAGTACTCTGTGTTTCAACACACGCTCTGCACAGCAACATGATGTTATGCAGAACATTATATGCAATGTGATGTTATGCAGAACATCTTCGGACAGCCCTGGCTCAATGACCTAGAAATGAAGATAAGAATAGCCTCATCCTCACCTTCAGCTATGACTAGTGGAGTAAAACCCACAGGAATTTCACCAGACACAAAGGAACGAATGATATAACATATATAAATGTTATACAGCATATAAAATAATATGAATAACTTCCTTTATATTGATATTAAAATAATGTGAACAACTTCCTTGCTCTGGAACCAGCATTATAATATTGTTGAGATATAACCAAAAGTTTAGTGAAAATGAATGAATAACTTTTTTTTTAATTGTCCCCTAGCTTTAGAAGCTATACTGTCAATTTATCATCTAACAAATCTATGGATGTGTCTGTGATAAAGATCACCACCAATTATTAAAAGTGCATTACAGATAATAGATACATACTTATCAAGAGAAAGTTTTAATTATGACATTCTGCACCGAGAATAAATTCATTTAATAAGCTTCAGGGATATCAAGCCACCATAAAATCTACCTGTACAAGAAGTCAATCTCTTTTGATCAATCTCTATTAAGCAAGGAACAAATAAATGGGGATTTCTGGACCTTCATCGCTGACCTCATTCTTTTTGCATTTATAAAATTAGAAATCTGTTTCATTTGAAAATCTGCCAAGAGCCAAACCGAGTTATTCCTTTAGAATGAGCCCTTATTGCTAAAATTCAGATTTGTTCCTTTCAATAAAACAAAGCAATCAGCCCAGTATTTCCTTCACTAACATCAAGGGTGAAATCCAACAGGTTCTGACAGGTTCTCGAGAACTGGTAGCGGAAATTTTGAGTAGTTCGGAGAACCGGCAAATACCACCTCTGGCTGGTCCCAGAGTGGGATGGGAATGGGGATTTTGCAATATCTTCCCCCAAGCAGTTGGGAGGGAATGGGGATTTTGCATTATCCTTCCCCTGGAGTGGGGTGGGAATGGGGATTTTGCAGTATCCTTTCCCTGCCATGCCCACCAAGCCACACCACACCACACCACACCCACCAAGCCACGCCCACAGAACCAATAGTAAAAAAAAAATTGAATTTCACCACTGACTAACATCCATCTGCAATATTTCTGGTTTAATTTTATTGTGGCAATGTGACATCGTACATATAAAAAAAAAGCTATTGAGGAGTGGGACTCAGTGTTGAGCTAAAAGGATGTTTTTCAAATCTCTGATTAAATCAAGGTTCCCTCAATATGAAAAGACTAGAGCATCTTGCAGGGGGAAAATATATATATCAAGGCTTCAAAATGATTGATGGCCCCGGCTGGATCAGGAGGCGAGGAAGCAATGAACAAGCAGGTACTTTAACAGAGGAAAGAAAAGAAGCAATAAAGGAAGAAAGGAGAATGGTCTTCATTGAGAAACATTGCACATTTATCTTCTTTAAATATGTTCACTGTTTTTGTTTGTTTGTTTGTTTGTTTGTTTCAAAGGCCAAAAATGTGGGGGAGTAGTGGAGCCAACCAAGATTGTGTAGGGCTAATGAGAAATTGGATTTATTGACATTGTTGCATCTTCCACAGGAAAGTGAACAAGGAAGAAATAGCACAGGCTATTAAATGGGAAGAGTGCATAGAGGAAGCATCACAATGAAAGAATTGCATTTTCTGGTGCAAGAAGCTGTTTGATATGACCAGGATTGGTAAAAACAGCTTATCCCTCTTAAATTTAGACCTGATTTGGTCACATATATACATGGCAGAATCCATGGGTCTAACACCACAGTACTAGACACAGACTTCAACGGATAGTTAGAACTGCAGAAAAAACAATTGTTACTAACTTGCCTTCCATTGAGGACTTGTATACTACACGAGTCAGAAAGGGGGCTGTGGAAATATCTACAGACCCCTCATATCCTGGACATAAACTGTTTCAACTTCTACCCTCAAAACGATGCTATAGGGCGCTGCATACCAGAACAACTAGACACAAGGACAGTTTTTCCCCCGAATACCATCACTCTGATAAACAATTAACACCCACAACACTGTCAAACTATTTACTAAGACTGTATTACTATTCTTCTCATCATTACTGGTACCTATCTCTTCCCACTTATGGCTATATCCATGTTGCTTGTATCTTTACAACTTATATTGTTTTTATTGTTTCCTAGTATGATTTGTTTGCTTACTAGTATCCTATGATTATCACTAAGTGTAGTATCTTATTATTGATTGATTGATTGATTGATTGATTGATTGAATTTATTGAATTTCTATACCGCCCTTCTCCCAAAGGACTCAGGGCAGTGAACAGAATAGGATTTCATATGCATATAATTTATTTTTTTTATGATTCTTGACCAATATATTTTATTTTTTCTGTACACTGAGAGCATACAGTATGTATCAAAGACAAATTCCTGGTGTGTCCAATCACACTTGGCCAATAAAGAATTCTATTCTATTCTATTCTATTCTATTCTATTCTATTCTATTCTATTCTATTCTATTCCATTCCATTCCATTCCATTCTATCAACAGTTGTATGCCACCAAACAGTCTACTTTGCTGTGGTCCCAAAATATTTTCATAGAACCTGGGAACTAAATTTGGAAGTTTAGATTCAAGAGAATCTCCACTTCCACCTGAAATCCTAGTTTTCAGGTTTTGATGGCCAATACAGAGGCCCAGGGGGTGTGATAGCTCAGTGGTTAAAGACACTGAGCTTGTCAGAGGAAAAGCTGACAGCCCAGGTTCGAGACCCAAGCACTGCACGATGGGGTGAGCTCATGTTCCTTTCCCAGCTCCTGCCAAACTAGGAACTTGAAAACATGCAAAGGCAAGCAGATAAATAGGTACCACTTCAGAGGGAAATAGTAAAATCATTCTATGTGCCTTGGTCTACAGTGTAGTCATGCTGGCCACTTGACCACAGAAGTTTCTTTAGACAATGTTATCTCCCTCGGCTAAGAAACCAAGATGAACATCGCCTCCTAGAGTCAGGAGGAGAAATCCTGGACAGGAGAAATCTTTACTTGACAGAGGCCAAGCAGCAAGGGCAAATTAGAAAAAGAATCTACCCATGTTTGAAAGGGGGGAGCATTGGTTTGTCTTGAAATCCCTAGTATGAGTTATTGCATTGATTATGCATACTGTAGTTGAAAAGGGGATTGCCGCCTTAACAACCCCAAATGTGCAAATAAGCAGTCACTAGATTGTTAAAAGTAATAAGGGCTGATTATAATATTTAAAAGTGACATTGAGCAAGAGTTTAGCCTCCAGCAGATTAGATTAGATTAGATTAGATTAGATTAGATTAGATTAGATTAGATTAGATTAGATTAGATTAGATTAGATTAGATTAGATTAGATTAGATTAGATTAGATTAGATTAGATTAGATTAGATTAGATTAGATGGACCTCTGGTCTTTCAGCACAGAAACTGAGCCACATTGGACCTGTGGCAATTTACCACTTTTACAATTCACATAATCCTCATTATCAGATGGCCTAGAGGAAATAGGTGATAGATTCTGGCAATAGAAAGCAAAAAATTTTAAAAAAAATTGTTGGTACAAAGGAGGTAAATCAGAGTAAGGGTAACCTTCAGTCTCAATAGACTAAGGTATCATCCTCTGGAAAGAAGTCCTAAAACAGCATCTGATGTGACTAAAAAGGCCAATTCGAGAGCGGCAATCCCTTCCACAATGAGGGCAGATACATTCCGTCCCCTGTCCAGCCCCCAGATTTCGCTGGTCCCAGGACTGCCTCTTTGCCTTGGCCTGCCGAACAAATGTCTCTTCGAATTGGAGAAGGCCATGCTGCATCTTTATCTTCCAAGCTGAACGATCGGAGGTCAAGGTTTCCCAGCTGTTAATGTCCATTCCGAGGGCCTTTAGATCTCTCTTGTAGATATCCTTATATCGCAGCTGTGGCCTCCCTCTAAGGCGCTTTCCCTGCACTAATTCTCCATACAGGAGATCTTTCAGAATCCAACCATCAGCCATTCTCACAACATGCCCAAGCCAGCGTAGATATTGCTGTTTCAATAGTGTATATGTACATGCTAGAAATTCCAGCACATTCCAAGACTGCACTATTTGGAACTTTGTCATGCCAGATAATGCCAAGGATACGTTGGAGACAGTGCATATGCCACATTGGACTTATGGCAACTTGCCACTTTTACAATCCATGTAACCCTCATTATCAGCTGGCCTAGAGGAAATAGATTTTAGATTCTGGCAGTAGAAAGCAAAAAAAAAAAAAAAATGTCAGTGCAAAGGAGGTAAATCAGAGTAAGGGTATATGAATGAAGATAAGGCTGTAGATGGGTATGAAAATGTCCTTCCTGGACCCAAAATGTATCTTTGCAGTTGGGATATGTGCAATACACCTAAATATCCAGAGAAGACTCTGTCAGAGGAATTGATCGTTAATAGGTCTTCTTTCAATTTCTCACATTTTACTCCAAAATTTGAAGGACTCTCAAGGGGACATGTTACAAGTAAAAAGTCCCCATCCTAGGGATTTCCAAAAGTCAAACCATGTTCCGTAAAACAAACTAAAATAAGAGCAATATTGCAGATGAAAACAACAAGCAGGCTACTGTATCCCCAAGGCAGATGTTCTCCTTTGTCATGTAGCATAAAGGAGATGATCCATGTTCAGAAACTACAAGGAACATCTCCACAGACCTGCTCCTAATGATCTCAGACTTCACCTCCCTGAGAAACAAGATTTATCCCAGCTGATAAAAAGAAGGCTAACTCAAATTAAAATTCCATCGGTTTTGCATTAGACATCCTGTTAATGAGAATCAATCACAGAGTTGATGAGAAGTATAATTCTGCATTACTTCAGAGAGGTAGATTTCTAGGCATTGGTATTGAAAATGCAATTAACATCCCCGGGAGCCAGTTTCTGGCCACCAAAAAATACCCTGTCATTTTTCTTCTAGCTACCAGATGCAAGGACACAGAGCTAAAGAAAGGGACTCCAAGGCAAAAACTGACAAGCCAGCCAAAATATCAATCAATCATCCCTCTTTGATTGCCTCTGTTGACCTTTGGCGAATATTACAAGTCCCTGTATGGATGCAAAACTGTGGCATCTTTAAAAAAAATAAAATATTTGACAACTGCACATAAATGCCTGGAAAAATTGCACAGTGCAATATTAAAATAACTCCTCTGAGTGCATTCATAATATTTATAGAGGGTATGTAAAGAAATAATGTGGTATATATCAAATATAAAAGGGTACAGTTACAGCATCTTTTAGGATAAACCATTTTTTCTCTGAGCCCACTATAATCATACTATCATCAGTAAAGAATTAAATAACCCAGTATTTTGTCAGCATTGATCAAGGTCGGCGAAGTGGGGTTGGAAGATGTCTAAAAAATATAATCAAATGCAGAATTAGGAAACATGGTATTTGAATAAACAGAAATATGGAATATTAATTCATTCAATCAAAAAAAAGAGCAAAGTTCAGCATGAATGTGACAAAACACATCTATTTATCGATCTGTAAGAGAGCAGGATGTAATATTGATGTTGATTATGAGTTTTGTAAAAATACAATCCAGTGAAACCCTAAATTAACAAACCCAGAAACAATCGACTCTGTATCGAATGGACTAAATTTTCAGTGTGGTCTAATTATTTATAGTATAATGCTGGGACTATACAAATGATAGCATTTTTATTACAACAGTATCAAGCCATTGAGATATACTGAAGCAAATGAAATAAGTCACTCATTTGGTGGTGCTTTACTCTCTGATTTAATGGATATTCTTAAATAACGGACAGCCCATATTAATTTGATGAAGTATGTACATAACTTTATCATACTTTATCATGGATTACTAAGAGTTTTTTTTAAAAAAAAGTATGGATTGAACTGGTCTGAACATTTATGATATTTGTTCAATGGATTTATTTACTATTTTCAAAAATTATTGAATATATTTAGAGAGAAGGTATTTATATATCCTCGTGTAAATCTTCAACTCAGCTAAACAGATTGCATTTCATTGGTTGCACAAGTCAAATGTAAACTAAAGTAATTTTTGGGAGGGCAAGGAATTTCAGACTGCAAGGGGAAGTAAAACCTACACTGTAATTAATTTTTCTCTCATTTTTCAGCAAACACAGACTCCAGAAAAATGTCTCCTTTCTTCTCTTTAATTGGGAAACTGTATAAAATATGTTAGGCTTTTAGTTCATTTAATTACTCCACTGCCTTTAAATCATTACAGGAAACAGTTCTACATAATATAACATTATTTAAATCACAAGGAATATGCTTTATTTTTCTCCCCCTCAGGTCATACACTGGTTATGGATTTTGACAAATAATTAATATGAAATAACTTTTTTAAAGGTTTGCTAATACAAGTAAAATAAATACGATAAATCCAATGCCTCCCTAGGATATCTGAACATTTTCCAATATAAATTACCCTCTATTATAAGCCAAACTTGCAGCCCCAAAATTGGCAAAAAGCTCATAGCCCAGCTTAGATCTAAGTCTGCACTGCACCAAAAAATTTTCCATACCATACACAGAATAACTCTATCGACTAACATTTGGCAAGGAAATTGCATTTGACTTTGATGTAGTTAATAACTCTTATGAATGTCCCATATATAAATAATCATGAAAAATAATATCTCATGTGTAATTTCTTTTTCTTGATATGGGCTAATAAATCAGACCTGCAGAAATTTTATTCTGAGAACTAAATATGGCTCATCCTGACCCAGGATCCTTGGCAAGGATGAACTTCCATCTTGGTCCTGCAGCTAATATTGTCCTGCTTTTAAAATAAGCCCCAGTGTTTCTTTCTTTTCATGCAAGTTTAATGCCATCACCTAAGAATATCAGTGCCGCCTAACAAACAGAATCATATTTTTCTGGAGAAAGGGAAACAGGTCACTGTACACAGTGGTAGCTTTATTACGGCGATAATCTTGTCATCATTGAAGCTCTACGTCGAAGTTGAACAAACAGACAGCTGATGAAAAACATGTCATTCAAATATTTGACTAGCCATCAAAATTTCAGCATTATGGAAATTCAGCTTGAAGATTTTGTCTTCAGCCAAAGATAAAATGTTAAGGATATTGCCAGGAGATTTCTAGAAAAGTTGAATGAATGTTGATGTGTATCAGATGTTCAAATCTGTAGCAAGTTCTTCTCTGCTTAAATCCTAGGATGTCTCATAATATAACTAGGATTCAATGCATAATTAACATAAAGAATTGTCCTGCTTCAAAAGGATTTTATTTATCTATTTGTTCAACTTGTATGCCGCCTTTCTCCGAAGACTTAAGGCGGCTTTTTCATACACTAAGGACATTTATATACTTAAATTTGTTGTAAGTTTTGAATGGACTAGAAAGCTTCCTCTCAGCAATAGCCAAATATCAAAAGAGAATTTTTTCTCATCATCATATGAAGAACGGTTGCAGGAACTGGGTAGGTCTAGTTTAATGAAAAGAAGGATTAGAGGAGACATGATAGCAGTCTTCCAATATCTCAGGGGCTGCCACAAAGAAGAGGGAGTCAAGCTATTCTCCAAAGCACCTGAGGGCAGGACAAGAACCAATGGGTGGAAACTAATCAAGAAGAGAAGCAACTTAGAACTAAGGAGAAATTTCCTGACAGTTAGAACAATTAATCAGTGGAACAACTTGCCTCCAGAAGTTGTGAATGCTCCAACACTGGAAGTTTTTAAGAAGATGTTGGATAACTATTTGTCTGAAGCGGTGTAGGGTTTCCTGCCTAAGCAGGGGGTTGGACTAGAAGACCTCCAAGGTCCCTTCCAACTCTGCTATTCTATTCTAAAAATCATCTTTCTATGAATGTTCTTCAGTTGTCATTTTTAAACTGACACAAACTGGATTGAATCTATTGATTTTAATAACCTGAGGTTCCAGATGAATGGTTGCCTTTTGAGACAGACACCAAATTTAGTGAGAAGTTATAATAAATGCTGAAGTGACCACCTTTAAAGCGCTCCATGGCTTAGGACCAGGGTACTTACGGGACCGCCTTCTGCCGCCAATAGCCTCCCACCGGCTGGTGCGTTCCCACAGAGAGGGTCTCCTCAGGGTGCCGTCAGCCAGACAATGCCGGCTGGCGACCCCCAGGGGGAGGGCCTTCTCTGTGGCAGCCCCTACCCTCTGGAATGATCTTCCTCCAAAACTGAGAACAATTGCTGACCTCCGGACTTTTCGTCGGGCCCTGAAAACTCATCTCTTTCAGCTTGCTGGTCTAGCCTGACCCCGCTGAATTTTTAAGATCTGTATTATAGGGTTGGGTATTTTAAATATTTAATGGTTAATGGTTTTAATTTTTAGCCAAAGTTATATGCTTTTTTTAAAGAAATTGTTTAACTTTTGTGTACTATTTTTATTTGGCTGTTCACCGCCCTGAGTCCGCAAGGAGAAGGGCGGTATACAAATCTAAACAAATAAATAAATAAATAAAATAAGTGGAAGATCAGATACTCCACTGGATCACACCAAAGACAAAGAGTCTCGTTCTAGAAGAGCTGGATTCTCCAGCAGTCAGATCTAATTAATGATCGTAAATCAATACTCCTGCTTGAAGTTTTCAATTATACCTTACTCTACAGGAAATTATAGGAAGGATTAGACTTGGGATATAGATGAGAATGGGAGAATATCATCAGTGGAGAACTAAAACCAAGCAAAGCAGTGGTGAGATTCAAAATTTTTTACTACCAGTTCTGTGGGTGTGTCTTGGTGGGCATGGCAGGGGAAGGATACTGTAGAATTTCCATTCCCACCACACTCCAGGGGAAGGTTACTGCAAAATCCCCATTTTCTCCCTATCAGCTGGGACTTGGGAGGCAGAGAATAGATGGGGGTGGGGCCAGCCAGAGGTGGTATTTACTGATTCTCCGAACTACTCAAAATTTCCACTACCGGTTCTCCAGAACTGGTCATAATCTGCTGAAACCCACCTCTGAAGCAAAGACTTCTACTCTATGAACTTATAGTTTTGAAACAGTCAAATTATAAAGACATTTATTCAACATAACCAATCTCTCAAATGGGAAACATGAATATTTATAATATTACAGTTGCATCAGTACCAGAAGGTCATCAATAACATTAAAGTTACACAAATTGCAACTTAGATTCAAATAAATCAAACCAGATTTCATGGGGGGGGGAGGGGGAATTAAGTGGGATTTAAAACTCTGTTCAAAAAAACTGCAGGATCTATTCAATATGAGTGCAAAACAATGAATGAAAAACTAATAAATATGTAACCCACAGTGCCGTATCACCATGAAAATCCATCTGCTTTCAAACTCCCAGGTTATGTTTCAAGCCTGTTAAAAATTATTAGCGGTAATTACTCAACTTACCGTACACTATATTAATCGTTATATAAACCTTTTCTGGACTCATTCAACTTCAAGGAAAGTTCTCATAAAATAAACATACAGTGATGTGAAGCAAATATGTAAGGTTTTGGTATAATTTATCCTCCTATGGATATAGCTGTATGTCAGATGTAAACAATGCAGATTAGCAACTCAATGGTATTAATAAAGAAGGGGTGTGTTTGCATTCAGACTTGGCTCTTAAAACTGAAGGGCAAGACGTGAGTCTCAGGTTAATTAACTCATGTTCATCAAATTATAATATATTATAATTTATTATATTTTAAATTATAATCTGCAAGCCTGCCATGCAAGTTTGCCAGTAAGGAATCTGAACTTTAGCTTTAGAAGATGCTTTTCCTTTTCTTTCTTTTAGAAAATAATTGAATTAATGATATAGCTATCATAAAAACAGTGATCAGTGCTCTAAAATACTTTTCCCCCAGCATCAGTAGACAGGCATAATGAAATTCCTGTCCCTGCCCGACTCAAGTGGCTTCAAAATCGAAGCTCTTGCAGATGTCCATGTTTCCGTACAGATGAAGGGATACACAACTGTGTGAGAAAACACTTGACATATCATATTTTTCAGACTATAAGACACCTGACTATAAGATGCACCTAAATTTAAAAAAGTAAAACAACAAAAAAAGTTTTTTTGCCTCTGCACGCTCCATTTTCAACCATTTTTTTGGCCCTTTTCCAGGTTTTTTTTGGCCCATTTTCAGGACTTTTTTTGGCCAGTGTTTTCTTTAAAAAGGGGGGGGGGCTGAAAAAAGCCCCCAAAATGAGCTTAAAAAAGCCTTAAAATGGGCCAAAAAAGCCTCAAAAATGGGCTGAAGAAAGCCCCCAAAACAGGTTCAAAAAGGCCCCAAAAACAGGCCCCAAAAGGCCCCAAAATGGGGTGTGTGGAGGCCAAAAAACACCCTGTGGGTGGGCGGGGCTTCAGCAATTTGGTCTATAAGATGCAAAGCCATTTTCACCACCTTTTGGGAGACAAAAAAGTGCATCTTATAGTCTGAAAAAATGTGATAAATTGGTCTACCAAGGAGTAATTTTACAACTCCTTTTACTAGAATCTGAAAATCGGTACCAAGGAGGAAATCTGTGCTTGACGTCCAACTTGAATGTAGACAGAGCATCTTTCTCGAAGAGCTCAATTTGGCATGCTCTGATTTTACCTCAGCTATGAAAGCTGAGATACTGATGATGTTACCTAGTTTGGGTAATGAGATATCTGCAAGAAAGCAACCAACTCAGAGAGCACCAAGGACCCTTCATCTATGAAAGCTTATTTGGAAAGACCAACACTCAACTTGTTTTCTGCTTCGCTTTCTAATTATTGCTTGCAGGGAAGAAAGTTGATTTTTGAATGGTGGTTTTATCCTTTGATGTCACTTACTAGCAAGATGAGAGGGTGAGAAATGTGCTTTTCTAAACACAGGTACCATACAGCCTACATTCCTGTTGATTGAGAAACAATCTTAATGGAAAAGGGCCAGGCCCTCCAAAAATGGTTGTCTTATTGGAAGTTTTACTGGAAGAAGAAATATCTCCCAAGAAGAGTCCTCCACTCCTCTGCTCACAATAAACTACCGTATGCCACCAGACTTGAAATTTTGGGCTTGGACAATCTTGAACTACGCCGCCTTCGGTATGACCTAAGCATAGCTCATAAAATCATCTGCTACAATGTCCTACCTGTCAATGACTACTTCAGCTTCAACCACAACAATACACGAGCACACAATAGATACAAACTTAATGTAAACTGCACCAAACTCAATTGCAGAAAATATGACTTCAGCAACAGAGTGGTCAATGCCTGGAATGCACTATCTGACTCTGTGGTTTCATCCCAAACCCCCCAAAATTTTAACCTTAGACTGGCTACTGTTGACCTCACCCCATTCCTAAAAGGGATGATGGTGCTTTTATGCATGCTGTAAGGGGTGTGCATAAAAGCACCATCATCCCTGTCCTAATGTTCCCTTTAATTGTATTCATTTTATGTATTCAATTCATGCTTATACTTATATATATTATCTAATACGTACTTAACAAATAAATAAATAAAATAAATAAATAAAGTTTTTTTTTTCCATTGGAATTTACCATTCTCTGCCCTGATCAACATATTCTTCCAACATTTCCTAAGAGATGGAAGGGGAATGATGCATTTCAGGTGGAATTGGATAATGTAAACTTATTGAATTTACTTTAAGGATTTAGGATGACTCTTTCACATGATCTGACGTAGATTAAGAAGCGATGCATTTGTACTGTATTTATCAGCCTCTTAAGTGTTCGTCCCTGTAAACAAGGAATTCTGACTATATCAGATTTAAATTTTCTTTCTTTCTCTTTCCCCAACAGTAAACTACAAACAGGAGAAACTATGCACGGTGTTGGTGATAGGTACATAAATTACGGTTTTCAAAAAAAGAAAAGAAAGAA
This sequence comes from Masticophis lateralis, assembly GCA_030761175.1. Lineage (NCBI taxonomy): Eukaryota > Metazoa > Chordata > Lepidosauria > Squamata > Colubridae > Masticophis > Masticophis lateralis. The sequence continues at coordinate 119,437,413 of JAUDYJ010000004.1, read as the reverse complement.
AAGAAAGAAAAAGAAACTGCCTGATACTGTCCTATTATAATTGAATGAAAGCATCCCAGTTCAGACACTTGTTCTTCCATCCCAATAAAATGTCTCCTTTGATCCCTTTTAGAAGAGCACACCGCCAGCAAAGAGTGCAATGTTATGATTTCAAGTGCAAACAGACACTGAGAAACAATAGCTTTTTATAGTGCTCATATTTGCAGCCGAGATGGCTTTATAAGCAGAGCACTTGAGGCGAAGAACAAAGAGATGAATATGTGAGAGGTATTTGCATTACACTTAACTTCCCCAATACATAAAGATCTTGGCTGAGTACCTTATGCGGCTTCCCTTCGGGTGGGAGAGAAGGGTTTGAAGTGACAGTAATCTTTCCTCACCTTTGTCCTGGGTTTGTACTCCGAACAGCTATCAAAAGCTTTGGAGGTCTCAACGACTTAGACTAAGAGAGAGTGGACAGAACATCTGGGAAACTAGCAACTGGCATGAAGCTAAGGCAATTTTTCATTTGGACCTGCATAATTTCAAAAATGAAACTGAGCAAATGGAGAAACAGCTGAAGCCAACATGTGAATGTATGCATGAATATCTACAGTTACTCACACTCTATCTATATCTGTCTGTCTGTTATCGATCTATCTATCATATCTATCTGTCTGTCTGTCCGTCCGCCCGTCCATCCATCCATCCATCCATCCATCCATCCATCCATCCATCCAGTGGTGGATTCAAATAATTGAACAACTGGTTCTCTGCCCTAATGATCGGCTGGGTGGGCGTGGGCATGGTGGGCATGGTCAGAGGGTGTGACGGGCAGCATTCCTCCTGCACCACCCTGGGAGCAAAAATTGGCTGTGGTGGTGGTGGGGCACATATCCCATTTTGGGCCTAGTAGGGCTCCCCGCACTTACCTGGGAGCCAAAACAGAGTGCGTGGTCACTCCTGGAAGGGGTGGGAAAAGGAGGGGCCAGCCAGTAATTTAACAACCAGTTAGCCCAAACCGGCCCAAACCAGCTGAATCCCATCATCCGTCTATCTATCTATCTATCTATCTATCTATCTATCTATCTATCTATCTATCTATCTATCTATCTATCTATCATTCTCTCTCATTCTATTTCTCATTCTCTTTCATTCTATTTCTCATTCTCTCTCATTCTATATCTATCTATCATTCTCTCATTCTGTTTCTCATTCTCTCATTCTATATCTATCTATCGTTCTCTATCTATCTATCTATCATCTATCTATTTATCTATCGTTCTCTCTCTATTTTTCATTCTCTCTCATTCTATATCTATCTATCTATCATCTATCTATCTATCTATCTATCTATCTATCTATCTATCTATCTATCTATCTATCTATCTATCTATCTATCTATCATTTTAATTATAATTCTGTGTTTTGTCTATCTTTTACTATGTAGCTGCCCTGTGTCTGTCTGTCTGTCTGTCTGTGTGATTAATTAAAGAAAGAAATATTTAAACTCCGCAGAGACAAATACAAGGTTTTTCATTTAGAGGAGGCACTTGGGACTTGCTGGTCACAAGCTGAGTATTAATCAGCAGTGTGACCAGGCTATAAAAATGTTCTAATTTATTCTCTACTAGTTCTGCCTTATCTTGAATTTTGGTACTTTTTCTTGTTCTGGAGACGGCTTTTATAATGGATATGGAAGGAAGGAAAGAAGAAGATTAGGAGATGGGGAAATAAATCCTAGGAGAAATGAGCAAAGGAGCTGGAAATATTTACTTTGTTAAAATGTAGAGGAAATATCGTAACACTCATTAGATACCTCTAAAGGGTTGCCATGGGGGTGAGAAGGGAAAAAAATAGGGAGGACTTTGCTAGATTAAAGTTCTTATGTGTCAGAGTAAAAGAGCTGTGATACACATGGTAAATCCAGTAAAATGAAAATGCTGAAGGTCTTCAAATTGTATTGATGCCTATTATTGGGACATACCTTAGTTCTGATGTTCCTGCACTCTTGAGGAACAATGGAGGAAATTAACCCAGGCACATCATGGTGTTACCACAAAAATTACATGACTTACATGTACATAAGGCATCATAGCACAAATATCTACCTGCATCATTTCTGTAATGACGTCATGATGGTCTTGGCATTTAAGAGAATAACAGACTAGAAGGGACCTCTCAGTCCAGGCCCCTGCTCAAGCAAGAAACCCTAAACCATTTCAGGCAAATGTCTATCCAGTCTCTTCTTAAAAGCCTCCAATGATGGAGCACCTACAACTTCTGAAGACAAGTTGTTCCATTGATTCATTGTTCTCCCTGTTAGGAAGTTTCTTCTTAATTCTAGGTTGCTTCTCTCCTTGATTAGGTTCTACCCATTGTTTCTTGCTTGCCTTCTGATGCTTTGGAAAATAAGTTGACCCTTTCTTCTTTGTGGCAGCCCCTCAAATACTGGAACACTGCTATCACATTACCCCTAGTCCTTCTTTACACTACCCTAGGCATATACCAGCAACTGTTCTTCATATATTTTAGCCTCCAGACCCCTTCCAGCTCTTCTCTTCACTCTTTCCAAAGACTCAGTATCTTTTTTATATATATAATGTGGTTACCAAAAGTGGATGCTATATTTCAGGTGTGGTACAGTTGTGGCACAGTTGGTTTACTTTACTGTCATTGCACCCTTTACAATGAAATTAAATGCCGTCTTCATTGTACATTAGACATTTAAAAAAAACCCCAAAAAACCCCACACATCCTTCACATTCTATACAATTGAATTGAAAACCCACTGATATTGCATTAATATTGCACTATACAGTAGAATTCAATATAGTTACTGCTCTGGGATAGAAGCTGTTTTTCAGCCTATCTGTCCTTGTTTTTATTGTCCTGTACCATCTGCCAGATGGTAATAGTTCAAAAAAAAAAAAAGGATGCCCAGGATGAGATGGATCTTTAAGAATGCTTTGAACTTTCTCAAGGCAGAGGGAGCTATAAAGCTCTTCCAGGGAGGGGAGAGGACAAACCAATAATCCTCTGGGCAATAACGTTAACTCTCTGGAGCACTGTCCTATCTGCCATTGTGCAATTGGCAAACTATATACAGGTGCAGTAATTTAAAATACTCTCTATGGTGCAGTGGTTGAAGGCCACCAGCAGTTTTTCATCCAGTGGTTGTTTCTTGGTTTAGAATGCATTGTGCATAGCTGTGTAAACCTGCACCCAATGTGGTCCTTTTTCCAATTCTATGATTTTAAAATACTCAACTGCTAACATAATGCTTTTTATGGGGGGTAATTCGCTCATGGAAGATTTACTGGAAAAATTCATATATTTTTTTTCCTCTCTCTTCTTGGCTTGACTCTGATTCAGTTCCACCCTATACTCTTCATATCCCCTTTACAGGACAAACCTGATACAATAATTGCTGACTTTAACATTTTTCTTCTGAATATTCCTTTTGACAGCAGTTAAGGCACTGTCAATAAGTAATTCATTAAGAAGTTCCCATTTCTTTTGATGTCTTCATCTCGAACAAGCAACTCCGGCTTGGATTAATCCAAGGACCAATTCACACAATCAATTTCCTGTTAGACGTTAATGCGCCTATCCTTGAATTATATTTACAGTAAAACCTGAAGCGCATTTGGAGAGTGCTGTTCAGATCAAAGGGGAGGATTTTAGCAAGATCTGCTTAATTTCTCCTAGGTGAGATTACATTGTCAGGTCTTTTTCCTCCCTGTGTCAAATTTGAGCAATCAGCAGTCTGATTTGCAGTGCAAATATTAGTGAAGACCTCCATCACTGAATGTAATAAAATACATTTGGAAATAACAGAATGCAGACATGAGATTTATTATAAACATGTGAATTGACTTATATTGATTCAATTGCCTTTGGTCTATATAGACGCTAATCATCTCAAGTAGATCAGTTAATATATTCTCCCCAACTGAAAGTCACTGATAATTAAATCTTTTCCAGAACTACTAAAGGGAATCCAGTATTGAGAATGTCTTAGACTGAACTTGGAGCTTTCTACATGCAAAATGTGTCATAGCTATTCTTAATTCTTTCTCCTGATGAGGGGGAAAAAAAACACTTCAAAACCGTGGATCATTAGCAAAGGCCCAATAGGAAGAAGAAGAAAAAAAACAACTGCAATTTTGGCAAATGTATATTAACCATGTGGAGAAGATTAATGTTATAAAGAATTTATTTGGCTTATGTCTCTCAATCTTCTTTATGCCCATTGGGAGACAGGAGTTTGACTTAAATTCAGAATTATTATTATTTGGAATAAATACAGTAACAGCAAACCCATACAAACAGACAATGAAGTTTGTTTATCTAATATATCCAGTGGTGGGATTTAGCCAGTTCGCAACACTTTGGGAGAACTGGTTGTTAACTTTCTGAGCAGTTTGGTGAACAGGTTGTTAGAAGAAATCATTAGGACAGAGAACTGGTTGTTAAATTACCTGAATCCCATCACTGAATATATCTATCTACTATAACTATCTACCTACCTATTTATTGCAATCAAATCTTGCTGTGACTAACCCTTCAGATCCCATAGATATTAAGGCCATATTAAGAAATAGGAAGACAAATATTCTGGCTTTTAAGGAATAGAAAACTCTGATTCCAACATTAATAGGCATATTACCAGGAATAGGAAGATACAATGAATCAGTGATGGCAAACACAACTGTATGCTAAGTATTCATAATCTGATACCACAATTTCCAGATTAGCACGGCAGGATCTCAATTTTTCATCATTATATCTTTAGAATCTATCTGAGACATTCAGGGCCAATCTGTTACCCCTCTGTTTTAAGACACTTTCAGAATGATTTCAATAGATGATTAATATATGAAATAAATGTACAATATCAATATAGATTCTTCTTCAATGCAGTAGCAGTTACAAACAAAACACAAGGCAGGAGAGAACAGTGAGTTTCATTTTTAGCAGAGCAGACAAGCAGACAAAATCACACAGTGGTTTCAGTTTCAATTCTCTGCACAGACTCAGAAGCTGCAGACTAAGACACATCCTGACTCTAGTCTGTCTCAGCTCCCAGTTGGCTGATTTAGTTGTTATGCCTATTCATTGGCTGATCTATTCCAGTTTATGAATGTTCATACTCTGACTAAGGTCCCTTCCAGCTCTATTCGGATTGATTGATTGACATTGATAGATTGATTGAACTGATTACATGTGTCCGTTACTGATTCTGCCTCATTTCATGAGTCCACATTTGATGGTTGGCAGATGAGGCTTGAAGAACCTGTTTTTCACAGTTTGGGTGGGGAATATTTATTTTGACCTCATCTCTCTAGGTAATCCATTCTTCCTAAGATATTTTGGCTCTCTTAACACAATTCCATTCTGAGGTTAGGTAGCATGATAAAGAAAAGATCAAGAGCCCACTTTCTCTTAAAAAATACCCCTAATCTCCAGGGAAATATTATTTGCAGACATTTTTCAATCAGTTGCTAGTACATAAGAGATAATGAAATCAGCTTAGTGAAATCCTCAGGAAATTCTTGCTCTCATCATAGACAATATGTAGTCATGGAACAAAGTGATTGTGTGAAAAGGGAACCTGGGAATCGTAAATGCAAGAGAACAGATGATTATGCTGAAATATGTCTAAGATTTGCAAATATGTCCAAAGGCAATGGCTTGGGGAAAGAACTTACGGGCAATGTACTCATTCTTGTGTAGTGTGCTAATTGTTACTAGAAATTAGAGTCAAATGTGCTGATTGTTGCTAGACAATGCAGATTCAAGCTAAGCTATATATATTAATAAATTTATAAAATCATAAGATGACTTATACGAGCCAGGGTGGCGTAGTGTTTAGAGTACAGTACTGCAGGCTACTTCTGCTGACTGCCGGCTGCCTGCAATTTGGCAGTTCAAATCCCACCAGGCTCAAGGTTGACTCAGCCTCCCATCCTTCCAAGGTGGGTAAAATTGAACCCAGATTGTTGGGGGCTGACTCTGTAAAACCGCTTAGAGAGAGCTGTAAAGCACTGTGAGGTGCTATATAAGTCTAAGTGCTATTGCTTGGGAAGGGAGGGAGGGAGGGAGGGAGGGAGGGAGGGAGGGAGGAAGGAAGGAAGGAAGGAATATTGGTGCATTGGTTAAAGTGCAGTATTGCAGGCTAACTCTGCCCACAGTCAGGAAGTTCGATCCTGACTGGTTTGAAGTTGACTCAGCCTTCCATCCTTCCGAGGTGAGTAAAATGAGAACCCAAATTGTTGAGGGCAATAGGCTAACTCTGTAAAACCGCTTAGAGAGGGCTGTAAAGCACTGCAAAGCAGTATATAAATCTATGAGCTTTTGCTATTGCTAAGGGGTTGGCCTACAGTGGGTTTATGGAGAAGTCTGTATTAAAACTGTTCTATATATAAGAGTGGCCTTTACACAGTGGAGTGAATAATAAAATAACAGAGTTGCAAGGGATCTTGGAGGTCTTCTAGTCCAACCCCCTGCTCAGGCAGGAAACCCTATAACATTTCAGACAAATGGTTGTTGAATCTCTCCTTAAAAAACTCCAGTTTTGGAGCACCCGCAAATTCTGGAGACAAGTTGTTCCACTGATTAATTGTTCTCAAGGTCAGGAAATTTATTCTTAGTTCTAGGCTGCTTCCCCCCTTGATTGGTTTCCATTCTCCTGTATCCTTTCTTTTGTGCAGAACAAAGTTTTTGCAAATCTCCAACTCGCTGTTTGTTTTCATTGGGTGTTGTCCACCAAGCCAAACTGATTTTCTGGGACAACAATGGTGTAGGGGTGAACCCATGGGCCTGGACTGGGGAGATCCAGAGTCTTCCCCCAGCCCTAGAAGTCACTGGGCCAGTCATACTATTTCAGTCTAAACTACAACACAAAGTTGTTATTTTAAAAGGCAGAGAGAGAGAGAGAGAGAGAGAGAGAGAGAGAGGGAGGGAGGGAGGGAGGAAAGAGCACTTGGTACCCCATCTTCAGCTCCTGAAAGAAACTGGTCTTTACATTTAAGAAATTTAAACTGGGTGAAACCAAGCTTAATAGCAGTGATGGTGAGAGGGATCTTGAAATCTTAGTGGACAACCAACCAAATATGAGCTAGCAGTTTGCAGCGGCAGCCAAAATAGCCAATACAATCCTAAATTGCATTAACAGACAAGGTATGTCTGATTTCCTATAATCTGCTGAGATACATAATTGGGATGGGATAAATAAATAAACGACTTAGATGAGGGAATAGAAGGGAATTAATCAAATTTGCAGATGATACTAAGCTGGAATAGCCAACACCTTAGATGATAGGCTCAAGATCCAGATGGATCTTGACAGACTTGAACACTGGGCCCTATCTAACAAAATGAAATTCAATGTAGAGAAAAGTAAAGTCTTACACTTAGACAAGAAAAAACAAAAGTACACATATAGACTGGGTGAAACCAGGCTTAATAGCAGTAACTGTAAGTCTTGGAGTCTTAGTGGACAACCAGTTAAATATGAGCCAGCAGTGTGCAGCAGCAATCAAAAAAGCCAACACAATACTAAATTGCATTAACAGAGGGATACAATCAAGATCAAGTGAAGTACTAATACCATTCTATAAAGCCTTAGTAAGACCACACCTAGAATGCTGCATCCAGTTTTGGTCATTGTTGTGACTCCGATCCCCGAGCCTGTCTTATCAGATGGAGAGGACTCCAAAAGTGAAGGAGAGGAGTTGGCAAGGCCTCCCTCCTCAGGACCCTCCTCTCTGGCAATGCCTCAGGTGTCCTCCGAAGGCCAAGAGATATGCCAGGAGCAAGGCACTTCAGAGCAGCCGCAGTTAGACAGCAATGGAGATGAGTTTCGGCTGGATCCGCAACAACATCGGAAGGATAAGCGTGCATAGCAGAGAAGGAGGCGTGCCAGAGATTAAGCTGAGTCACTGGATCACACCCCACAAGGGATAAAAGGGGGTGTGGTGGCTATTCAGGCCTTGTGACGGACAAACTGAAAAACTCAGAAGTCATACCGTGTTTCTGGAACGCTGTTATACGCTCTCCTTGGATTTATTTGTACTGGACTTGGACAATTCTTGGGCTTTGTGGACTTATTTTGGTGTATCGGACTGAGGAGAAAAATCTCCCTTTGTGAGTAAAATCTTTTGGCAGGCAGTTACTGGGTTGCTACCAATTCTGTTATCTCAAAAGAATTCCTGACTGCTGGTTTCATTAACTCCTGGCTGACTGTTTGTGTGGGTGCATGAGACGGGGACAGAACAGTCACCACACTATGAAAAAGATGTTGAGGCTCTAGAAAAAGTGCAGAGGAGAGCAACCAGGATGATTAGGGGACTGGAGACTAAACCATAAGAAGAACGGTTGCAGGAACTGGGCATGGCTAGTCTAGTGAAGAGAAGGACCAGGGAAGACATGATAGCAGTCTTCCAATATTTGAGAGGCGGCCACAGAGAGGAAGAGATCAAGCTATTTTCCAAGGCACCTGAAGGCCAGATAAGGAATAAAGGATGGAAACTGATCAAGGAGAGATTCAACCTAGGAATGAGGAGGAGCTTTCTGACAGCAAAAGCAATCAACCAGTGGAACAGAAGTTGCCTTCGGAAGTTGTGGGAGCTTTATCACTGGAGGCTTTCAAGAAAAGATTGGACTGCCATTTGTCAGAAATGGTGTAGGGTCTCCTGCTTAGGTGTGGGGGAGGAGGGAGGGGCAGGGTGGACTAGATGACCGATAAGGTCCCTTTCAACTCTGTTAATCTGTTAAATAAACCCATGAAAGACAAGGATTTCATCGCAAATGTTTTTAAAGGCTTCAAAAGCAGCTTGAAAGAGTGGCAAGCATCCTTAAAAGGAGAAGGAAATACAACTGACGTGGTTTGTTCATCTATTTTTAGTCTGCCTTTCTTCCCAGAGACAGAATTGTTTTCATTTGAAGAGGTCATTGTTGAAGCCCACCTCGCTGCTCTTCACCCCAAAAGTTCACATCCAATTTGAAAAGAGTTTTTTTTTCCCACCTGTGCATAAATCAACGTTTTATTCACGGTACACGTTTTTTACCCTAATCCATTCAAGAAATTGTCAGAGCCCCTCACAAAAGAACAAAAAACACAAAAGAAGTCAACGAGCTTTTTCAATACCATTTATATGAATGCTCTCAAAATGATTTTTTTTTTTTATAATTCGAGCAAAAGGGTTCAACGGTCCAAGGGAATATGCAAAATATGAACATAAAGATGCCCAAAAAGTTCTTTCTTTTCTCCCCTGCCAACCAATCTTTAATACAGTTTTCTGACACTTTCCCCCCCTTTAATTTTCTTTTTAAAAAATCAGAAAGTAAATGAAGACAAAAAGGAAATCACTCAGTATCTTTCATGGCCTTGGAAAAAGGCAAATTAAGCGACAAAATAAGTACAGCAGGCTAATATTGCTGTGTTCAACTATTCAGGGGTCCCCAAACTTGGCAGCTTTAAGACTTGTGGACTTTAACTCCTATTCAGTTCTGGGAGTTGAAGCCCACAAGTCTTAAAGCCGCCATGTTTGAAGACCTCTGATGTAGTTCTTCAGCGTGAGGGAATCTGTGAGCGTCCTTAATTTTCATTTGAAAAGGAAAATAGCTTCTGTTCAGTGGCTTGTTGCTGGGAAGTTAATCCCCGTTTTCACACCTAACTCAAGATGCTTCTGTCTGAAACATAACCCCACATCTGGAAAGGTTAATTTTTATAATGCTTCTGAGAAAGAGGTTACTGCGTACACAAATCTCATTGTGGGGCTCCTATGGCAGGTCATTGTGTGGCCTACAGTTATTGGAATCAACTTGACCTTCTTGTAGCCATCACATTTCAATGGAGAATTATTGAAACCTTTGCTGGGATGAAATTTGCCCTCCTTCTTTGACTGAAGAACATCAGAGAGAAAAGAAACAAGCATAATCAGGTGTCCACCTTGTATAAAATGCAGGCAGGAAAACGTGGTCATTAACATGGCCAATCAATGCTTCTCGTTGCATTTGGTGCGTGTGCTTTCTTCTGCTGTCCACCTATCCTTGTCTATGGAGTTTCTCAGTTCATCCAGTTCGTGGTTGTCCCAAAGGTGCTTTTTCAAGAGGCCACAGGACTTTCTGGTTTCTCTTTGAAAACATTTCACTTGAGAAGCGAAACGTCTTCAAAGAAAAACCAGAAAGTCCAGTGGCCTCTTGAAAAAGCAGCTTTGGGTCCACCTACTCTTGTAAATGCAGAAAAAGTGGCCTTCCTTGTGTCTCTCAAAGATGGCAAGAAGAACTGACTTAAGATTTCAAAAGGAAGGCAAGCAATAGTGTCACGATATACAGCCTTACAATGCAGAAGTTGTTAGTGGAACAAGAAGAGACAAGCCAAGAACATACTGGCTGGATAGCAAGAGCACTTAGACTTAGATATCGCTTCACAGTGCTTTACAGCCAGTGGTAGGTTTCAATTTTTTTTTACTACTGGTTCTGTGGGCATGGCTTGGTGGGCATGTCAGGGGAAGAATACTACAAAATTTCCATTCCTACCCCACTCTAGAGGAAGGTTGCTGCAAAATCCCAGTTTCCTCCCGATCAGCTGGGACTTGGGAGGCAGAGAATAAATGGGGGTGGGGCCAGTCAGAATTTTTACTACCGGTTCTTCAAACTACTCAAAATTTCTGCTACCAGTTCTCCAGAACTGGTCAGAACCTGCTGAAACCCACCTCTGTTTACAGCCCTCTCTAAACAGTTTACAGTGTCAGCATATTGCCCCCAACAATCTGGGTCTTCATTTTACCCACTTCGGAAGGATGGAAGGCTGAGTCAACCTTGAGCTTGGTGAGATTCGAACTGCCAAACTGCAGGCAGCCAGCAGTCAGCAGAAGTAGCCTGCAGTACTGCACTCTAAACACTGTGCCACCACAGCTCATAACATCAAAACTAATATATAGAGAAGAACATCCAACAACTGAAAAAAGCTGTGCTTGTCAAGGTAGCATGGAGAGCTTTTGCATGTAAAGTAACAGTAACAGAGTTGGAAGGGACCTTGGAGGTCATCTAGTACAACCTCCTCCTCACACAGGGGACCTCTACTAGGGATTCGAGCCACTGAAATGCCGACTTTTCTGATTGACAAGCTCAGTGTCTTAGCCCCTGAGCCACCTAGTCACCAAGAGTCAGACACAACTGAATGGTTAAAACAACAACAATGTACAGAGGTTACGATGTTGGACATTAGACCAGGGACATTTAGTTCTCTAAATCAGTACCTGATTTGGGGGTTGTTTTCTTATTTTCTGGTCAATCCACTTCGCAGCGTTGTTAACATTAAGAGAAATTTGAGGGACAACCTCAGTGCCCTGCCTTTGCTTCTCAGAACAAGAAAGAAAGAAGAAAGAAAGAAAGAAAGAAAGAAAGAAAGGAAGAAAGAAAGAAGGAAGGAAGGAAGGAAGGAAGGAAGGAAGGAAGGAAGGAAGGAAGGAAAGAAAGAAAGAAAGAAAGAAAGAAAGAAAGAAAGAAAGAAAGAAAGAAAGAGAACTGAATGCACAATAAGGAACTCAAGATCGTCTGAAAGAATTCTTCTTAAATATAAGAAAGATTGTATGCTTTTTATAAGATTTTTTTCCCCCATCACGGCATTTTGTCTTAGTCACTTTTCTTCATTAGAATGACTCCCACATATTTTAGTGATTATTAGCATCTGATGAAAGCATATTTGATTACCAGAGAGGTTATAGCAGCTATAGTCAGCATTATCTGTTGCTTATGGCCTCTTCTTTCTTCTGTTTACTTGTGTATTTGTTGGGTAAAACTTAATATGATAGTTTCTTAACTGTCTGCAGTGGTGCAGTGGTCAGACTGCAGTATTGCAGGCTACCTCTGTTGACTGCTGGCAATTGGGCAAATCAAATCTCACCAGGCTCAAAGCTGACTCATCCTTCCATCATTCCGAGGTGGGTAAAAATATCAGAATTTCTTGCAAAAATTAAATCCAGAAGCACACACAGATAACTGATTCCGCTGGATTCATTAACTCCTTTATATACAAGAATAGCAGATGAAGTAAATTTTACAATACCAATAGTTGAGAACAGTTTCTTTCAATGTGGTAGAAGTTACAGGCAGAGCATAAGGCAGGAGAGTACAATTAACTTCATTTCAGCAGAGCAGACAAGCACACGGCTAGTTTCAGTTTCAATTCTCTGCACAGACTCAGAAGCTGCAGACTAAGACACGCCCTCTCTCCAGTCTGTCTCAGCTCCTAAACAGCCCTTATTGGCTGACTTAGTTGCTATGCCTATACATTGGCTGATCTTGTTACCATATCCTATTCCAGTTTATGAATATACTCTGATAAAAATGAGGACTTAAATTGTTGGGGGCAATATGCTGACCCTGTAAACCAATTACAGAGCCTCAGATAGCTCAACAGGCTAATAGCCTGTTATTAAGATCCAGCTGTCTGCAATTATTGCAAGGTTCGAGGCTCAAGGTCGACTCAGCCTTCCATCCTTTCTAAGGTAGGTAAATTGAGGACCCAGTTTGTGGGGGCAATAAGCTGACTTTGTATAAAATATACAAAGGTATGAAGGATATTGCTTAATGCATTGTAAGCCGCCCTGAGTCTCTGGAGAAGGGCGGCATACAAATCTAATTTAAAAAAAATTAGAGCGGTCTGTAAAGCACTATGAAGTGGTATATAAGTCTAAATGCTATTGCTAACTTATCTTTTCCCCTCAAGGCACACTTCTTTGAATGAATGAAGACACAATAAATGTAGACAGACTTTATTCATTAAGGAAAAATACAAGATTTTTTTTAAAAAATAAGATCAGCAAAAGATCTTATATCAGAAAGGATGGATTTGGATGTTCTGATGCTTGTTTTCCAAGCCATTAAGAGTCTTCTCATAAACTCCTGCACCAGGCCAATCTTGATCGATATAAGGAAGCTAATCAAGGAATGATTGGATATAGAACAACCTGATGTAAATTGGCTGGCAAATTAAAAACATCTCAAAGTACGTAATAAATAAGCAAGCCCATGTTGTTACCAAGGAAATTACACGAAGGTACCAAAACCTGCATATCAAAACTTCAGTAAAACTGGACTTAAGTAAGTTTGTCATCCGAGCACTACATAGATATGTAGGTGTCCACAAGTAATTCACCATTTCCTTCTTCTGGGACTTATTTATAGCTCAATCTAGCCAACAGCCCTTCCTTTCTTGCAGGTATTTCCATCAATTAATGCAATATAGAGAGAGCGATCTTATTCTACATAAAAGGTAAAGGTTTACATATGTGCTAGTCGTTCCTGATTCTAGGGGGCAGTGCTTATCTCTGTTTCAAAGCCAAAGAGCCAGCGCTGTCCAAAGATGTCTCTATGGTCATGTGACCAGCATGACTAAATGCCAAAGGCGCACGGAATGCTGTTACCTTCCCACCAAAGATGGTTCCTATTTTTTCTACTTGCATTTTTTTTATATGCTTTTGAACTGCTAGGTTGGCAGAAGCCAGTACAGGTAACGGGGACTCACCCCATTATGTGGCACTAGGGATTCAAACCACTGAACTGCTGACCTATTGATCGACAAGCTCAGGGTCTTAGCCATTGAGCCACCACAGGAATGTGATTACTGGATATGGCTTAGACAACTAAATAAATTAAAAAGTCCGTATAACTTTATGTCTCTATCATTATATTTAGCTAGGAGGATGAATTTGGCATTAATGTTCTTCCCATTCCAATAATTTGGAATTGTTCTTTCAAAAGGTTCTCCTTTGAATCTTTTGTCTTGCTGACCATTAAAAAAAAACCAGCCTTAAACAATATTAAGGTTGACTTTGTTTTAAACAAAATAAGGCCAGGGCTGAAATCCAGCAGGTTCTGACAGGTTCTGGAGAACCAGTAGTGGAAACTTTGAGTAGTTCAGCGAACTAGCAAATATCACCTCTGGCTGGCCCCAGAGTGAATGGAGGGAATGGAGATTTTGCAGTATCCTTCCCCTGGAGTGGGGTGGGAATGGAGATTTTGCAGCATCCTTCCCCTGGAGTGGGGTGGGGTGGGAATGGAGATTTTGCAGTATCCTTTCCTTGCCATGCCCACCATGCCATGCCCACAGAACCAGTAGTAAAATAAATTTTGAATTTCACTACTGAATAAGGCCCATCAGATAAGTCTGAAGATAGTAGTTTAAAGATTTTAGGCTGAAAAGGGTCTGTCCCTCTACAACCGCCACCACACACACACACACACACACACACACACACACACACACACAGTTGTATAAATGGTTGACTATTCTGTGCTCCAGTCCATAAATAATCCATCCTGTAAACTATCAAGTTTGGCCAACTTCTATTTTTAAGCTGGAAGTTACCTGTCATCCTCTTGTTCAATAATGTTGCTTCTAAACAGTCCAGACACAGAATATGACCAGAAATGTATTGGCAATTCCCTTAAAGTCATGATTTGAACTGATAGATTTCACTTAAGTAGTTTTAAGGTGTTTGTTTTTCTTCTGAAAAGAATCATGAGGTAAAATTATTTTTACTAAGGTGCAAAAGCAGGAGGCCCATAAATTGATCTTATGGGCCATAGATACTGATAAAAGGGTTCTATTAACTGTTGTAAAAGTCAAATTAGATCTAATACAATATTTAGTATCACTAAGAATGCCCCCATTCTATGGCAGATGTTTTCTGACAGAAGCAGGGAAAAATCTCCTGTCAATATCAAGTACGCTATCATATAAAATGTGTTCCTTAAAGAGAGCTTAATGAAAGAAAATGAGAATTCTCTTATCTCTGACATTTTTTATTTTACATATTGGCTGACAGCTTAGCACATTAAGGACATTTTTTCCCCTCCCAAATCAATTCTAAAATGTAGCATCAAAATTACTGAACGGAAGGACAGTGCGGAATACCAAAATGGTATCAAGTGGGTTTTGAAAAAGCGAGCGGATCAAAACGACACTGCATAAAAGGATATAAAGCAGTTTTTCTACAATGTCCCAATACTCCTACATTTTACAGGGCCAACTAGCATTAGTATTTCCCTGATTAAAAATCTATAAAAGGGTTGTGTCTCCGTCTGTGCTTGAAAAGAAGGGTTGCTATCCAAACAGCAGCTTCGGATTATCAGAAAAAGCTTACACTGGCAACATTCAGAGAAGGTCTGAAAGAAGAATAATTTATATTAACAGAATAACAGAAGAGTTGAAAGGGATCTTTGAGATCTACAAGTCCAACTCCACTGCCCTAAACACAGTGGTGGGATTCAAGTAATTTAACAACTGGTTCTCTGCCCTAATGACTGGCTGGGTGGGTGTGGACATGGTGGATATGGCCAGGGGGTGTGACAGGCAATATTCAGCCTCCTGCAACCCTCTGGGAGCAAAAGCGGGCCGCAGGTGGATGTGCCGCCCCACCGTGCCTCATTTTGGGCCTAGGAGGCTTCTTGCAATAACCTATAGCCGTGATGGCGAACCTATGACACAGGTGGCATGTGAAGCCATATCGGTGGGCACGTGAGCTCAGTTCTGGCATGCGTGCATCGGGCAGCTGATTTTTGGGCCTTCTGGGTGCACCAGAAGACAGGAAACACACTGTTTCCGGCCTCCGGAGGGCCTCTGGGGTAATGGGTAGGGAAGGCTGTTTTCACCCTCCCCAGGCTCCTAGAAAGGCTCTGGAGCTTGGGGAGAGCAAAAAACGGGCCTACCGGGCCCACCGGGCCATCACATGCCAAAAATGGGAGGAGCATGGACGGTTGGGGCACATAAAATTATGGATGTGAGTACGCATGCATGTGACCCCACTGCATTCCCCCCGCTTTTGGCACGCGATGGCAAAAAGGTTAGCCATCACTGACCTATAGTATGTAGATAATAAAGTTGAAAAAAGGTGAACAACATTTTTACAGAACTATAGATACGTTGAGGCTGGATGTGACAAGGAATGGCTGGGAGGGGAGGGGCCAGGTTAGGCACCCCTTGACGTGAGTGACATTGAGTTGGCCACACCTATCCAGTCACATGACCATCAAGCCATGCCCATAAAACAAGCCACGCCCACAGGTAGTAAAAAAAATAGAACCCACCCCTGCCCCCAACATTGGAGCACCCACAACTTCTGGAGTGTTTTTTTTCTATTTATGACTGGATACTATTGGAAGCTAAAGGATGTGTTTATTTGGGACACTGGCATTTAAGAGTATATTTTAAAAAATATACTTATTGTATATTAGCCCAACATCCAAGAATTTAAAAAAAAAAACCCAACAATTAAAATTTGTTTTCTTCAAACATATCTACATTACGGTTAGATTCTCAAACCTGCAAGTTTCCTTTTGCTGATTTGCTTTTGTGATGCTTAATTTTGTCTTTTGTTGTTGATAATGTAAATATAAATTGCTTTAACTTCTCTCAAAACAATGCTATAAGGACTTGCACCAGTGGTGAAATCCATTTTTTTTTTTACTACCGGTTCTATGGGCGTGGCTTGGTGGGCATGGTGTGGCTTGGTGGGCATGGCAGGGGAAGAATACTGCAAAATCCCCATTCCCTCCCCACTCTGGGGCCTGCTAGAATTGGTGTTTGCTGGTTCTCTGAACTACTTAAAATTCCCACTACTGTTTCTCCAAACTGCTCGAAATTTCCGCTACCAGTTCTCCAGAACCTGTCAGAACCTGCTGGATTTCACCCCTGCAGTGCACACCAAAACAATTAGACACAAGGACATTTTTTTTGCCCCATGCCATCACTCTGCTAAACAACTAATTCCCACAACACTGTCAAACTACCTAGTAGGCCTGTGTTACTGTTATTCTTCTCATCTTTCCTATTATTTATTTCCTTATGTTCTTATGATTATAACTTTGTTGCTTGTATCTTACAGTTTATATTAATTGTTTTAGTTAGTATCCTAGTAGGATTTATGTTGACTGCTTATTTAGTATCCTATGATTATCACTGTTGTATCTTATGATTTATGACAAATGTAATTTATGATGATTATGATCATGATTTGTCACTTGTTGCTTCTATGTACACTGAGAGCTTATGCACTGGAGTCAAATTGTTTCTGAAGGCAACTTTTCTTCCACAGTCACTCAAAGCAACTTGCACAGAGTCGTAAAGAGTCAGATTTTGTCTGCAGATCTATGGAGGACCACTGCAAGGCAACAAAGAAATTTATTTATTTATTTATTTATTTATTTATTTATTTATTTATTTATTTATTTATTTATTTATTTATTTATTTATTTATTTGTTTGTTTTTCTCCTTCCTTCCTTCTCTCTCTCTTTTTTCTCTTTCCCTTTCTCTTTCTTTTCTTTCTTTCTTTCTCTTTCTTTCCTTCCTTCTCTCTCTGTTTCTCTCTCCCCTTCCTTCCTTCCTTCCTTCCTTCCTTCCTTCCTTCCTTCTTTCTCTCTCTCCTTTTCTCTCTCTCCCCTCTCTCCCCCACTCCTTCCTTCCTTCCTTTATCTCTCACTCTTTCCCCACATTTACCCTCAAACATTTCTACAAGCCTACTTCATCTTTATTTAGGGGAAATTGCTCTAAATTGTCTGATTTTCTCAAGCATTCTTTCTCTAATCAAGAAGGTCCAGTTAAAGAATCTAGAAACCCAGTTGGAATTCCAAATTTGAAAGCCTTCTCTTTGTAATCCCAATTCATGGGCAAAACATATGTCTTGACTTTAACACATTCCAGAATTTGAAATACTTTGCATGTTCCTTACTCAACCTTTCTATCTCATCACTACAGATATGCAGGCAGTGTTGAGGCTTGGTGGGTTGTGGCAGGAGAAGGATACTTCAAAATATCCTCTTCCACCCAACTCCAAGGGAAGGATACTGCAAAATCCCCATTCCCTCCCCACTCCTGGGGAGCCTTGGTGGCGCAGCAGACTAAAGCGCTGTTAAATAGCACTTAGCTGCCAGCTGCCTGCAGTTACTGCGAGTTCAAATCTCACCTCAGGCTCAAGGTTGACTCAGCCTTCCATCCTTCCGAGGTAGGTGAAATGAGGACCCAGACTGTGGGGGCATAAGGTGACTTTGTATAAAAAAGAACACCGCTTGGGGGGGGCCCAAAAGCCCTACTAAACAGGTATATACAAAAGTATGAAGGCTATTGCTTAATGCATTGTAAGCCACCCTGAGTCTCCAGAGAAGGGCGGCATATAAATCAAACCAATCAATCAATCAATCAATCAATCAATCAATAGCAAAATCTTCATTCCCACCCCACTCTGGGGCCAGCCAGAGGTGTTTTTTGCCAGTTCTCCAAACTACACAAAATTTCTACAATATATATTGTAAAAAAAGAATATGCTTAATTATGTTTCATATTTTCAGGAAATAATCTGCCCTTGTATCAGTTAACTAGCAGTCTGTATTTAGCCTATATTGGGCTTAATGTGTAAACCATCCAAATTTATCCTTCCTTGCTTCTTATGCACAGAAGAGCTATGGTTGTAGAAACAAGTGAATGGTAGTTTGGGATTGTGAGCTGCATTCAACTGGGTAGATGACAAATTGTGTGGGCCGACTGCAAATGTTCAAGGTACAATTATATAAGCCATCTGGGGAAGCAGAGTCTTGCTTTAAGACCTTTTTTTTAAATACAGCAAATGTTCTTCAAATGCAGGAAGTATCTAAATGGAAGGTTTGATTCAATTTACTTAAGAGCATCTCTCTCCAAGCATCATGTCTGTACTCTGAAATTTTCACTCATCAATTACTACATTTTCTCATCTTGCAAAGCTCAGACTTTGAACATTGTCCTTTGAAAAGAAAAGAAAAAGATGAAAACACATGGAAAAACATATATTGCATGCATTTCCTTTGAATGTATTAGCTTTTAATCAATTTGATATAATTGATAAAAAGACCTTTAAGCAACAACCCAAGAAATCTCTAAAATACTGTATGAACATGGAGATTACCAATCTGTTAGTAGACATGCAGTATTTCATTTTCTTTTCATTTTCTTCTTTTTTAAAATATTTATTAATCTGTTTTTTTTAAAAAAAGGAGAAAAAGATGAACAAGCAAGCAGAAGGAAAAAAAAAGAGAAACCCAATACAGAAATATAATATCTATAAATGGTCAAGGAATTACACCGTTAGTATATATCTGATCAGAAAATAACCATAAATAACAAAGTACATTAAATTATTTTATCAATCTGAGAATTCAAATTTTTGAATCAGGTGCCAAAAACTTCCCTACTAGTTGCTTAAGAACACAAAAAGATGAAAAATTACTAAAAACATTATAAGTGTTAATGTTTAGCTTCCACTTTATTGTATTTCATGTAAGGTGCAATATTAATTGTTTAATTTTGGACGTGTTTCTGATTCAAATCCTTTTCTCAGTTTTTTTCCCCTTAAAAACCTTACGCTAAATATTATATTTTCCTTGATGTGTAATATATATATTCCTGGAAGCTATTCTTGCTTTAATTTGGTTAGTCTTCTCTTATAAATAGATGTCGTAGTTTTGCCATGATGTTATAGTCTCCAAGTTTAAATTCCCAGTCTCATCTCTTCCACAATATATCTTGTTTCCAGTGTTGTGCTAAATTTATCCTTGCAGCTGTAAACATGTTAATTTTAGGAAATGGTGATATTTTTGTTAATATATCTTGGAATTATGCCTGGTAAGAAAAAAATGTGCTTTCCCCCATGTCTTTAGCAACCACAGTCCACAACTACATCATTTATTCTCAGTGTTTATACCTTATCAACTGTAACAGTGTTTCTCACTACACTGTCTGGGGAATTCTGGGAGTTGAATCCACATAGCTTAACCCATAACCACAGACCTGCAGTCATAGTGACTGCAACAGTTTTCCAAAATGTTGGGAACACCCCTATTTTTAGAAATGAACCATTCTGGTTGTGAATAGCTTTTGTTTTCCCACCAATAAGAATTCATGCAGCATTGCGCTTACGTAAGTTATTTGATATTTTCTGTAGCAGTGTTTGAATTTGAATTGTGGTCATTTTGACTGCAGATCTTTGTTAAAGTATATATTTTATTATAATTCGGGACCATGTTTTCTGCCAAAAAGAGTGCGATTTGGTGACCCAAACTTTGAAGAAAGTATTTTAACATGGTATGAAGAAGCAGAGAGTGATCTGAGTGAAGTGGAATCAGACTGCAATGAAAACTTTGGAAATGGACGATGAGGAACTCACAGCCGCCACTGATTCTGACATCAGCAGGGATGAAGCTCCCGATGACACTGATGACCAGGTACAATCTACATTGTGCAATAATTTATATGACAAGAACAAATTCAAATGGTCTTCTGCAGCTTTTGGAAGCAATAGATCCAGAAAACTAGTCACAATATTGTAGTGAAATTACCTGGACTATGGCCACCAGCTAGAGTGGTCATTATGACCTCATGTCTGTAATAGCATAGTCGAAATAGTACTTCCATGGTTAAGAGTTAAAGCTTCTGAGATTGAGAAACCCTGAAACTCTAAGTGTAAAAATCCTTCCATATCTGCCATCCCCTAGAGTTTAGAGGACCTCAGTAGCATGCTGTAGTTCTCCTTCTCCCTACTTCTCCCTACTTCAGTTTGGTGGCCAATAATGGATATATCCATGAAGTCCTCAGAAGATATGTTGACTTGAAGGACACTATCCTCAGAAGGTGACAGTCTCCTGTTCCAGCTCCATTAGGATCTCAGTTATGGAGATGAAACTGATTTGGTCATTTTCATGTTCTAGGACCTTTGAGTAATCATGTTCCCTATAGCCATATCCTGCTGTTCTTTTCTTCTCTTGATCAGCCAGGTTATCTTATGGCTCCCTAGACCTTTAACTGAAGAGCATGACCAATGCACCAACATTTGCATGGATTTAGTGGTGTAAACAGAGACTCTGGAAAACTGAATAGGAACCCTCCAATCCATTTCTCAGAATATTTGCATGATAGAATCCATTTATTTTATTAATCTGCAGTAACCCTTCCCATCTGCTGTCTGTATCTGAAGTCTTTCTCAGCCTCAAGAGAAACTTACATATCTGTTTTTCAAAAGAAGTGTAACCAAGGCAGCTTCTTGTACCAATACAGACCATCAAAGTTAGGTTCTGATCCCCTCGTCCACTTTATCAATTCACTCAGAAGTGGCTCTAAGAACGTACGATAAATGCTATCATGCATCAACAATTAAAGCTGCAACAATTAATTTGAGCTGAGCTTTCTCAGTCAGCAAGCAATGATGATCACACCATGGATATCAGAAACATGATTTCATTTCTCAGAAGATTAACTAAGAAATTAAAAAGGTGTAGAAAAATACCTAGGTACTCGAAAGAGTGGGATGAGAGATGGTGAAAAGCTCATCCAGAAGAAGTTCAAGCAAATGTTAAAAAAACCAAATTCCAAGTTTCATTTGACTTGTAGCATTTAGTTATGCCAAGGCCCATCTCCAGAGCACATGCTAGTAAGAAAAATCAGATTAAAAATAGACTGTAAAATATAGCCATCCAAATCAGAGTGTGAGAGCAACAACATATGCCTCTTTAGACAACTTCTAAATAACAATTAACCTTGAAATGGCACAGGTTGCATTTAAAATAAAAAAACGTCACAGCCAGAACTGGTAGTTATAAAAATAGCTGTTGCCTAAAGTAACATCAATGATCCTTGCATTCATGCGCTCTCCAGCCTGTATAACTACAACCCACATTGTGAATCATTTTCTTCCTCTTGTGACTTTAGTTCGTTGAGTGGTATTTGCAAGAAAAAGGAAAGTGGTTTTCTTGCAGTGACATCACCTAACCATTGTTAACTTTGCCCCAAGATTTTTAGGCATAGTCATCTCTCACTGTCTGACGTTATCAAGCTGAACAATAAAATATATTTAAAAAAGGATTCTATCAAGGCTCTTGATTTGAAACAGAACTCTCTGCAAGCTATACCTCTGATTTTGGGG
The DNA here is from genome assembly GCA_030761175.1 of Masticophis lateralis. Classification (NCBI taxonomy): domain Eukaryota; kingdom Metazoa; phylum Chordata; class Lepidosauria; order Squamata; family Colubridae; genus Masticophis; species Masticophis lateralis. The sequence continues at coordinate 119,415,474 of JAUDYJ010000004.1, read as the reverse complement.
TCACAAATATTTTTTCTTACCTGCAAACAAACATGGGGGGGATCTCTCCTCAAGCTTAATAAGATCAGGACTACAGAGAGTGAGGTCCCTTCCCACCCCGATCATTTCTATTCCCCCAAATCTCACAATAGCAATAGCACTTAGACTTATATACCGCTTCACAGTGCTTTACAGCCCTCTCTAAGTGATTTACAGAGTCAACATCTTGCCCCCAACAATCTGGGTCCTCATTTTATTGACCTCGGAAGGATGGAAGGCTGAGTCAACCTTGAGCCAATGATAATCGAACTGCTGAATTGCTGGCAGTCAGCAGAAGTAGCCTGCAGTACTGCGTTCTAACCACTGGGCCACCGAACAAAAAGATTTGAAGCCACCCCGAGGTCATGAAATCTTCATGTCAAGTTTTCAGCCTTGAAATCTTGACACGAAGGAACAAAGTTGTTGAAACATTAGACCCACCGTCTTTCTTCCCCCATACAAATGAAATAAAATGCTAGCCTCCCTTGCTTCACTTCATCTTCTTTACTTCTGCTTTGCTTGAGGCAAATGGAAAAGAAAAAAGTAGCAAGCAGGCAAGCTGCAAAGCCACCCAACTGGAAACTATGAAAAGACCTCTGGGACAACACAAAGCAGAGGGTGCATGAAGCTCCTTTAATGAAACATGACATTGTTACAAATATTCCAAAAGAAATTAATAGTTTTGGTGCAGTTCCCCACTATACTACACCTAAACCAAAGATAAACGGAGCCAGCTTTCCATGATCAAGATCATGGGAGATCTGGAACTGTTTCTAAATCAAGAAAACTCTCATCTCTAAAAAACCATCTTCATGGAAAAATCCAGGCTGTTTTCTAGCACTTGAATATTCTTTGTTTTGTTTTGTTTTGTTTTTAAATAACATTGGAGTAGATTTTTTTCCCCTAGGGTTTGATGACAGATGGATCTTTATGGAAGCTTTAGAGGTTCAAGGGCTTAGAAGAGATTTACAATATTCATGGGTTATTATAATGTATATCAACTCTCTGATTGGTGTGGCCTCTCCATATCCACAGTAGAGTGAGTGGTGTGGATTTTATTAAAAGGGTTCAGCACCTAGGCCGCTTGGGATTTAGCAAAATCATCCTCAAGCAAGACTTGTTAGGCAGGTAGGATATATCTGGCAAATGACTGTGAGGGCTGAAGGCTAAAACATATGAATAAGAGTTACAGAACAGAACAGAACAGAACAGAACTGAACTGAACTGAACTGAACTGAATTGAATTGGAAGGGACCTTGGAGGTCTTCTAGTCCAACCCCTGTTTAGGCAGGCAACCCTAGACCACTTCAGACAAATGGTTATCCAACATCTTCTTAAAAACTTCCAGTGTTGAGGACCCAGTTTGTGGGGGCAATAAACTGATTTTGTATAAATATACAAAAAAGTATGAAGGCTATTGCTTAACACATTGTAAGCCACCCTGAGTCTCCGGAGAAATGCAGCATATAAATCAATTTTTTTTAAAAAAGTGTTTGAGCATTTACAACTACTGGAGACAAGTTGTTCCACTGATTAATTGTTCTAACTGTCAGGAAATTTCTCCTTAGTTCTAAGTTGCTTCTCTCCTTGATATCCATTTGTTCTTGCCTTGCCCTCAGGTGCCTTGGAGAATAGCTTGACTCCCTCTTCTATGTAGCAGCCCCTGAGATATTGGAAGACTGCTGTCATGTCACCCCTAGTCCTTCTTTTTATTAAACTAGACATACCCAGTTGCTGCAACCGATCTTCCTGCAGGATTTCACCCCTGGGTTAAGGGAAAAATTTCACTTTTAATTAGGTGAAAACCGATGGGCCGTTCAGAGTCGGTTTTCACCAGATATGTGCCAATATGGTATTTCCAATAAAGCTTTTCTTTGAGGAATCCACCTGCCTCGGAGTTTTTGCTCGCGATGGATCTATTACAGTGGTGGGTTTCAACTGGTCTTACCACTGGTTCACTTCATGCACACGCTTCATTCACATGCATGCCAAACTTGCACTCCACGCAAACACGGTGTATTATGGAACAACTGAGATGCGGTAATCTATTCTGCTGCACCTTTCAACTGGAAAAACGACTGAATATATGGTATGTATAAAGCAAGGGCAGAATGGGAGGACCAAGCTAATCACTCTCTCTCAGCTCACCATGGCCGCTACTGGCTCACCCGAACCGGGCTGAACCGGTAGAAACCCATCACTGATCTACTACTTGGAACCCTAACAGGATCCTTCAAATTCCTGGACAACTTTTTTTCCCCCAACTGCCATTCTTTTTATAGATTGTTCTCTTTGAACAGGGTTAATGACCTATCATTTCAAGGGCTACTTTTTAACTCTTCAGGAATGCTGCTAGACCAAAGCTGCCTCTGCCGAGATCGGTATTCTAAGCTGCTATTATCTCAGAGAGGAGCCACTGCTGCTCATTGTGAATTTGGAAGATAGCTCACGGTTCTGACCGATTTCATTGCTGTTAGAAAATGTTTCAGCCTGAATGGTTTCCTTCTGATAAAACAATCCATACTCTTACTGTTAACCTATAATGGACATAACAAATCTTCTCAACCACTTACTTGTAGAGAACAAGTGGAGTGCCATTTCTACGTTATCTTTAAGGCTGGACTGGTATAGACACACTCTCAACTGTGCCATGGGCAATCACTAATTCTGGTTTCCCTCTCTTACTTTCCTCCACTCCCTAAAATATTGATATCGAAAAATAAATGGCAAAAGGTATGACCAAATCATGAGTCACAGTGGCGCAGTGGTTAGAGTGCAGTACTGCAAGCTACTTCAACTGACTGCCAGCTGCCTGCAATTTGGCAGTTCAAATCTCACCAGGCTCAAGGTTGACTCAAGCTTCCATTCTTCCGAGGTGGGTAAAATGAGGGCCCAAATTGTTGGGGGCGATGTGCTAACTCTGTAAGCCGGTTAGAGAGTGCTGTAAAACACTATAAAGTGGTATATAAGTCTAAGTCCTCTTACTATCTGAGCCAGCTCTGAGATACAGTTTTATATGACCAATCCTGAATATTCAAGCACTAGTAGCTTGTGCTTCCTGTCTCTCATTGTCCTGGACAGTAAAGCTACCATAATCAGAGCTAAGAAAGAATAAAGACAAATATAAGTGTCCCAGGATAATATTGCAGGATGCAATCAGGGTTGATCACCGGGACCAGAGGTTTATTCTTTTGAGCTTTCAGGCTCATGCTGGACCCCATCCTCAGAGAACTTCTCTCTACTAGAAGGTGGTAGGGAGAACTTCCCTGAAGATGGGCTCCATCCAGAGGTGGTATTCAGCCGGTTCGGAACGGTTCAGGTGAACTGATAGTGGTGACTTGCAGGTGGGCTTGCCAACCCAAGTGGGCGCAATCCCGTCCTATATTGCAGATGGAACACTCGAGTGAATTGCCATGTTGTCTGATGTTGCACACGTGTGTGGATGGTGTGCACGAGCGAATTGCCATGTTTTGTGATGCCGCCTGCATGTGTGAACGGCCCGTGTGCAAAGCAAGTGTGCTGGGTGAACCAGTTGCTACAGTATGTGAATCCCACCTCTTCAGTGATGGATTGCCCCCAGTTCTGACTAGTTCACAAGAACCAGTAGTAAAACTGGAGGGAGGCTCCGCCCGCTCACCCGGACATCATCAGAAGTGATCTGCGCATGCGAACCAGTAGTAAAGGTAAGTAGAAGCCACCCCTGCACCTCTGGCTCCATCATGATTTTGAAAGCTGGAAAGACACCTCTGGCTCTGGTGAATAACCCAAATTGGAGTCAAAGCTAAGAAGGTCCCGGGCTCTACACGTTTTCCATGCTAAGAAAGTTGCAGGAAAGCGTGCAGAGAAGAAAGTCACGTTTTGGTATGTTCTCTCTGCTCCACAAGACTGATTCAAAAACACTTTCTAAATCCATATCATTCATTTGCCATTCTAATCTTTTGCAACAGAAACAATAAAGACTTAAGGGATTAAGATGTCACAAGCACTTGATAATCAGTACAGATCATTTTAGCAGTTTAAAACTATGTAATTTAAAAAGAAAAGGGAAGTGCGTGTAATGCTATAAATTCAGAGTAAAATTGAAGGATTATTTTGTGACTCTCACTATTAGCAAGGAAAGAGTTGAGCCCAGGTTTTTTGTGAGTTTGAAGGAATCAGAAGGGAGAAACTTAACAAAATCAATATTTAATGCTTTTCACTTATTTGTTAGGGCAACCATATCTGGACAAGCACTGGAGCTCCATATAGCAGTTTTCTGGACTTTTACAGTCCAACTATGGTAGCTCATAAATTTATTCCTAAGGTACACCAGGGGAGCTCCATTTTAAAACTGAAAGTTATTATAAAGGATTAAAAACCCTGACATTTTAGGCTTGTCTTTAAATAGAGGGTGGGTGGATGAATAGACAGAAGAAAACAAATGACTAAAAATAAATTATTTCTTAATTTAGAATACAGTAGTTTTATTATTTTTTAAAAAAGAAAATCTAATTACTCTAATTACATTTACTTAATACCATGGCTTAATATCTTAATATCTAATTATGCTTACTTAATATCCTGAAGGGACGCAGTGGCTCAGTGGCTACGACACTGAGCTTGTCAATCGAAAGGTCGGCAGTTCAGTGGTTCGAATCTCTAGTGCTGCGTAACGGGGTGAGTTCCCGTTACTTGTCCCAGCTTCTGCCAACCTAGCAGTTTGAAAGCATGTAAAAAATGTAAATAGAAAAATAAGGACCACTTTGGTGGGAAGGTAACAGTGCTCCGTGCACCTTCAGCATTTAGTCATTCTGGCCATGACGTCTTCGGACAGCGCTGGCTCTTCGGCTTAGAAATGGAGATGAGCACTGCCCCTAGTGCCGGAAACTACTAGCATGCATGTTCAGGAGAACCTTTACCTTTAATATTACAGCAAGTGACAGCACCCAATCTGCCTTAGCTAACATCAAAAATTCTAATCACACTAGGATCTGATTAGAAGGAAGACAATAAGAAAAACTCAAAACTTTAGACTATACTGTGAGAGAGAGGAGAGGAGAGGAGAGGAGAGGAGAGGAGAGGAGAGGGACCCAGAAGAAAGCAACGGAAAACACTTTCAAAGTTTGGCCAAGAAATTCATATGGATTATCCATGTACTGATAAATAAGGGACCACGTTAATTATTGTCAATTAGAAATACAATTTTACATGTTGATTGAATGGGACTTAGTTCTGTATATATTTCAATGTTTTCTTTTATAACAAAAATATATATTTTAGCTATGTTTCTTATGAGTCATAAAAATATTTTCCAGGCTCTTTCTTATTCAACCTGAGGTTGTTTTTTGTTTTAAATCAAAGCACTGTAATACCTTGTAAAGAATTATCTATTTCAGGCAAAATTCTTTTGCAGATCTACCGATATCACTATGATGGCTTATACCTCCCTTAGCAACTGTCAGCTTTTAGCCCAGCAACTAAAGATAATCATTCATCTTTTAAAGGGATTCCACCTTATTGGAGGAAAAGGACAGTGAGTAATAATGCATACAAGGAAATATCCACTGGGATTAGTCAGATTGTAATTTATTTAAGATAGAGTTCCCCCCCCCCTTATTTATTTTCTTAAAGTCATACAAAACTGACATGCTTCAAAATGAAGTGACTACAGATGGCGTTTCATTTGTAGAAATTAAAGTTGAACATTTAGTAGAGAGCAATGACTAATTTTATTTGCTGGGGAAAAAAAGATCAGCAGAAGTGGTGGGAAGCATTCTGGGGATCAACAGGAGTATTGAAAAGCTCACCCATCCTGTGAGTCCATCTGTGTTTTGAAAATTCCTAATGTGCCAATTTACACAAAAACCTTTCCCTGTTCCTGATTTACTATAGTTTGCTGCAATGAATGAATGAATGAATGAATGAATGAATGAATGAATGAATGAATGAATGAATGAATGAATGAATGTCTCAAACTAAATCATAAATTAGATGAAGGAAAAATCAGGAGATCTGATCGAATGCCTGCTAGATCAGTGGTGCTATTCAGCAGGTTCTGACAGGTTCTGGAGAACCGGTAGTGGAAATTTTGAGTAGTTCAGAGAACCGGCAAATGCTACTTCTGGCTGGCCCCAGTTGGGTGAGAATGGAGTTTTTGCAAAATCCTTCCCCTGGAGTGGTGTGGGAATGGAGATTTTGAAGTATTCTTCCCCTGCACACTCACCAAGCCACGTCCACAGAACCGGTAGTTTAAAAAAATGAATTCCACCACTGTGCCAGATGTTCTCAAATGCCTATGATTATCTTTTTCATCAATCCAATGATTCTGTGCAGAGTCCACAGTTTAGGAATGTTAAATCAGATCTTGACAAAGGTTAATTAAAACAATGCAGGCCTTCTGAAATCTGATCTGAACAAAGTAGAAGTAAGTAAGTAAATAATCAAGTGATGATGATTGGAAATCAGTTGCAACAGAAGGGGTAGATCAGCCTGGGAGTAAAGTAAGGGTGTGCTTACGTTACTTACCTATAAGCAGAATATGGTGCAGATACAACAAAAGCTAATAGAATTGCTATTGTTATTTTGAGAAACATATGAGAGGACTTTAAGGGGCTGGTGACAAAGGATGTTAGTAAAGATGTGATGTCATCTGAATGAGTTTTTCCTACACTGAAAAGGGATGGAGCACTTTTCTTCACGGGGATTTGAGAGAAGTGTATAACAAGATTGTGGTTGATAGCTACTTTCCACAGGTAGAGCAACTGTTTGGAGTGTCATGGGGAGCAAAGGTGTCAATTCTAGTGCACTTATTGCCATGATTCAAGATCACTTATTTGTGTGTGAGTGTGTGTGGGCGTATGTGCGCGGCATGTCTATTTCCACAAAAGTTGCACGAACATATGGCAGAAAAATGGTCCCAGGCTAAGAGGAAGCTTGTTACCGTGATATTGATTTACCATTAGATTTGAGAAGAACTTCCATAGCAAGGTATCGCAGGGAAGTAGCATCAGACACATTGTGCAAATCTTTGTATAGGTGGACCATGATTCTCCAGTTGCCTCCTGAAAAAACACCCTTGGAACAGCCAACATAGAGCACTATGGAACTATGGAAGACGAGTAAAAAGCTACTAAGCAACTTTCTTGTTTGGATTAGAACAGTGGTGGGATCGTACCGATTTAACAACCGGTTCCCTGTGTGTGCGTGCACACACTTTGCAGAAAATCGAACTTCTGCGTTGCTGAGAGCAAGGAAAATAGATGAGGAGCGGCAATCCACTCTGCTGCCCCAATCAGCTGGGATTTGGAAGCAGAAATATAGGTAAGTGTAACGCAGGGGTGGGCCCACTTCAAAGAAAGGGAGAATCGGTTCGCTCACAGCTGTAAGTCAGAGCAAATGGTTTGCCCGAACCGGTCTGAACTGGTAGAATCCCACCACTGGATTAGGAGAAATTTGTATAGCTGAATATTTAATTAAGTATAGCTGAATTTATTGTTTGTTTAGGTTTGGCATTGAGAAAAATGTATTGGGATTCTTTCCATTCCATATCAAAGCAAGACATCAATTGAATTGACCAAAACATTTAGTCAGGTAAATACTGAAAGACTGTCTTACAATTCTTTTCCAACAAGACTTATCTTCTTACAATATCCAGTTGGGAATGATGAGAACAAAATAAGGATAGTAAAATTTGCATTAGGGTCAGGGGTGAGTTCCCAAATATTGCGGACAATCAGGATGCTTATCCTACCTGAAGAGTACCTGTTGGAACAAAGGCACTGAAATTTGATTCTGGATGACCTGGAATGTCAGCAATTTAATAGCTTCAGAGAGTTTGACCTGAAGGTACCAAAACACTCTCAAAGAAGTTCAGAGGTCAGCAAAGGAGCAAACAACAAGCTGCCCTGTATGTTGCAAGAAAAGAAATTGGCCAGTGAGATGAAAATGAGTATTAGGTGACATAACAGCACACCTGGAGTCCTTTTCAAGGAATCTGTGCCTTTGTTGAGGATCAATGCCAGATATTTCCTCCCCACAACTTATGATTTTCACCGAACCCCAGCTGGCATCACTGTTGGCAGCTTGAGACAAATGTTGTCTCTGTGCTCATTGCACAATGATCAGCAAACAAAACAGCAAACGAGCTGGAGAGGAGAGGAAGGTGCCAGAGCTGGGGCCCCCATGAGCCTCCCATCAACACAAAAGCTGTTCTTTTTCCATAAATTCTTGTAGGGTATCTAGCTATAAACCCTCAGGGATGCAAGCAAGAATGCTGTATGGTATGCATCAGACAGGCAAAATGTCAGTGGACAGATTTGATATCCTGATTTTCAGGGTGCTGTACAAGAGGTTGTCCACAATGCCCTTAGCTGGGGAAGAAGGTTTGGTGCCAACTCTTGAATTGCAAAAGGCGCCTGATGGCTAATATATATATATATTTTAAAAAATGCTCCACATTATCCTTTACATGATTTCACATTAGTTAGAGGCTGGAGACAGATGGTGCAAATCTCATTTGAGTGTTAGGCAGTAAATTAAGTAGCTGGATGGGAGAAACCAGGATGGTTTTCATGGATAGAAAGGTACAGAGAGATAGAAGGGATGATATTGATGTAAGCTGGATTCAGTTAGACTTTCTTTCTTCTTTAATTTCCTTGGCTCAGCAATCTATATTCCTTTTTCTGGGCTCTGCAAAACATTGCTTACCCTGTCAGAGAAGAGCATATCCAGAGGGATACACATGTGCTAACGCAGCCAAATAGACTTCACAGCCATTCCCCCTAACCCTCCTTCTTCCTGAAAAGTCCCCCGCCATTAAACCTAGAACCGGTCCTACCCATACATCATTCCAGTTTTTCTTCTTGACATGCCCAAATGACCCATCTTCATTTCGGCCCAGACATGGAA